>NW_019168026.1:9503897-9673728 GCF_002303985.1 Durio zibethinus
AACGGTCATCTATTAATCACAGAAAAAACTTTTTTACATTTGCATCAAAGGATTCAATGAAATAAGATTGTAATTTTTATTATAGTAAAGTTTAAGTTAATTTTATTCATAACAATTATTTTGAAAAAGACTTCAATGTTAATAAAAAATAGATAGATAAAAATTATTTAATATGTACTTTTAATAAAAAAATCTCAATGAAAGAAAGTTTACTTTAATTAAGACTTCATATAAATCTCAAAAGTTTACTTCAAAAAAAAATCTCAGCAAGCATATCAGTAAGAAGCATGTATCAAAAGTGGTGATTCCAGTGAATCATTCATGCAAGTCTCAATTCCCTAATTTCCAGTGCTCAGCAAAAGGAGTAAATTTTCTCATTTGGCAATCAATTTCCAGTGAAGCATATTGGAATGCACCCAGTACTCTCTTTTCTTCAAATGTTGTTTGGTTTCCTAATATTCTTAGGGCTGTGGGAGCATCAACAGCCATTACGCACCCATTGTACGTTTCTTGGAAACCATCTCCACAGACTATGGTGATACCTGCTAATCCATTTTTACAATTATCCTTGGAGGTCCATAAATCGCTGATAGGAAAAACGCGTTGCATCTAAATGGGAATTTACAAGAAAATGATGCTCAAAAGAAAAAAAAAAAGTCATATTTTCCAGATAAATATTGAATGATGGATGGTTTTCAGTTTTCATTTTCCTTTGTCACATTAGGGTCATTTTCCATAATGCTAGAAGGGTAAATTTTCCCAACATTTATCCACTAGTTTGGAAAATATTCCTGATATAAAACTTAATACACAAATATGACAGGCAAGTACTCACCATTATCAGCAGGCACAACAGAATTTACTTGACAACCAAGTTTAAATTGACAATCTCTACTCTCCAGCATGTCTCTGACCTGATTTAATTGAATTGGAATATATTTGTAGTTAGCTTACAGCAACAGAATCTTAAGCTTTATACTTTTGAACAACCTATTTCACAAATAAGATGAACATATAGGGGAGTTGGACAGTTTCAGAAACTAGAAATGTGTACCTTTTTAACAAAATATGAGTGGCTTCTGATAGTTAACCACTGTGGATTCCCAAATAGCTGCACATGGAAATGGAAAAAAAATCAACAAACAAAATCGACATGATGCAACTTAAACCTACAGATTAGTGATCAAGACGATAATGCTTGAGAAATGATAGTCATAGGTACAGCTTGCCTTTTGGAAATTAATCAAATACCTGGTACAAATGATGATTGCGACAATATGAAAGAATGGAGAAGGCTGAAAAGCCCATAACCTCTTCCTGGGAGCAGGACAATACTGAACCACATATGGGAGCCTATAAAATTTCAATTGATTAATTCCAATAATTGGTATAAGAAAAGCTCAAGAACTGGATGAAATGTATAAATTCTTCAGCAGCTCACCAGGTAAGAGTTCTTAAAATTTTCAGAGTAACCCTTAGAATTTATAAACTGCCCCAAGGTTTCATTTCGATCAATGTCTGGATTGTGCTCAAGTGATTCAAGGTAACTGCAAAACATGGAGGACTATACAGTTAAAATGGTAATAAAAAGAAATCTCAAATTGTCCAAATGTAGATGACAAGACAATGAATGGCTAACCTGTTGACATCATTCCCGAACTTGGTAATTTCTCTGAGGTCTGGCCAATTGTAAGGATTCAACATTTTCCTCTTGTGTGCAAACTGGTTTGAATAGCCATATTGGCTGCACCACTCATAGCCATTGCCTTTGTCATGGCTTACAGAGAATGAAACATCAGATGCTTCCACATCAACTCCAAGGCTATCAAACAACTCCAAAATTGTTGGATACCTTGCCTGTCAAGTTATCCATATGATCATTTTTCTCAAATCCAAATTTATCCAAAGAAAATTACAGCAAAACATTAAAGCTTTGAAGTTTTATACTTACATTTAATGGTTGAAATTTTAGGCTAAAATACTAAAAATCAATCTTTGTACACTTCCATATTTCATTGATAAATTAAAAATTTATCTGAAACCCTAATGGATCAAATCTCTTCACAGTAAACATTTTCTTTGAATAACTTGCTAATCAAATTTAAAGGTTACAGTAGTTTAACATTTACAAAAACAATTTGAAAGTGATTGTTAAAGCTGTCACACCATTAACATTTTAAGCTCAATGTCATGTTGTGCCCTAATGAGCTCAATTTTTTTTTTTGTTTTTATGACTTTTTTTAAGTTAAATTAATTTTGTGAAAAAAGTAAACCAGTGGAAATCCTCATGTGGCACCCTCAATTTGCTTTTTATCTTTCTTATTTTTTAATTAGATAAATTTTAAAACAAAAGGTGCCAATTGATAAATTTTAAATAATTTATTTTTTAAAAATCAAAACTGAGTTGGGGAAGGGTAGAGTTTTTTTTTTTAGAAAAAAAAACAAGATCGAGACAGAAATCTATTTAGAATACTTTGTCCCAACTCATTTTTTCATATATATAATATATATACAGTTTATTTTTAATTTTATTATATACATTTCATTAAGAAAATTATTATTTGATCTCTTAATTTTAGAAATTAATATTTTAAATTCAATGAGAGTGTCCATGTACCAATCTCTATAATTTTTTTTAATTTTTTGTTTTTTGCTTTTTTATGCTTTTTATCCTTTTTATATTATTTTTTTGTTTTTATTTTTTTAATTAGATAAATTTTGTGAGAAAATGAGGTTAATTGAAATATCTACATGTTTTTACTCCATTAGTTTTTTTTTTCTCTTTCATTTTTTATTTTTTTAATTAAGTAAATTTTATAATAAATAAATAATAAATAAAATAAACAAAAAAAATGACCCGCAGCATTGCTGGTATTATGCTAGTATTCATTAAAAATTTCAAATTATCTGTTAACTATTATATTGGTATAAAAATATTATTATAAATATAATTCTCAGAAGTAGCAATGGCGTGATCAAAGATCTAAAAGGAGATAAGAGTTGAAGTCAAAAGTAATCATAAAGTGAAAAAAGAAAATGTAAAAGACAAATGATAAATGTATGAAGCAAGACTAGTTGCGGGTCAAACACTTCTTTTCTCTTGCTTTTTCTTTTTTTCTTTTTACAATTTTTTATAAATATTTCCAAAGATTTTAAATTTCTTTTTGCATGGGATCCACTTGATTCGAAGAGTATGCAACAACGTATTTGCTTTTTTTTTTTTCTTTTTTAATTATTATTTTTATAAATTTAATAAAATATTTTAAAGATTTAAATTTTTTTCGTGTAACTTCAAAGTATGTCATATGTTAAGTCATTTGCTTCATTTTTATTTTTTATTTACTTGTTTCCCATTTAATATTAGATGAATATTTTTTATTATTATAAAATTTTTTAGTGATAACCATTTAGTATTATTGATTAAAAGTTTTTTTTTTTTTATTATCGATTTAATTTTATGATATATATGTATTATATTAATTAAGTTATTATTTTATAACTTAATTTAAATATTAATATTTTAAACTCGATTTGGATGTTCATATAACAACAATTTAAAAATTAACATTTTAAACTCAATTTGGATGTTCATATAACAAGGATGATCTCTTTTTTCACTTTTTTTTTCAATTTTCTTTGCTTTTTTTTTCTTTTTTTATTTTTAATTAATTAAGTTATTATTTAATGCATTAATTTAATATATTAACATTTTAAGCTCAATTGGAATGTCATGTTGTGCCCTAATGAGCTCAATTTTTTTTTGTTTTTATGAATTTTTTTAAGTTAAATTAATTTTGTGAAAAAAGTAAACTAGTGGAAATCCTCATGTGGCACCCTCAATTTGCTTTTTATCTTTCTTATTTTTTAATTAGATAAATTTTAAAACAAAAGGTGCCAATTGATAAATTTTAAATAATTTATTTTTTAAAAATCAAAACTGAGTTGGGGAAGGGTAGAGTTTTTTTTTAAAAAAAAAAAACAAGATCGAGACAGAAATCTATTTAGAATACTTCGTCTCAACTCATTTTTTCATATATATAATATATATCCAGTTTATTTTTAATTTTATTGTATACATTTCACTAACAAAATTATTATTTGATCTCTTAATTTTAGAAATTAATATTTTAAATTCAATGGGAGTGTCCATGTACCACTCTCTATAATTTTTTTAAATTTTTTGTTTTTTGCTTTTTTATGATTTTTATCTTTTTTATATATATTTTTTGTTTTTATTTTCTTAATTAGATAAATTTTGTGAGAAAAATACATGCTTTTACTCCATTAGTTTTTTTTTTATCTTTTATTTTTTATTTTTTTAATTAAGTAAATTTTATAATAAAAAAATAATAAATAAAATGAACAAAAAAATGAACCGCAGCATTGCTGGTATTATGCTAGTATTTATTAAAATTTCAAAGTATCTGTTAACTATTATATTGGTATAAAAGTTTTATTATAAATATAATTCCCAGAAGCAGCAGTGGCGTGATCAAAGATCTAAAAGGAGATAAGAGTTGAAGTCAAAAGTAATCATAAAGTGAAAAAAGAAAATGTAAAAGAGAAAGACATAAATGATAAATGTATGAAGCAAGACTAGCTGCGGGTCAAGCACTTCTGTAATAATTGTACCATCCCTTGTCTGCTGCTTCTGGGAATTACTGCTTCTTCATTTGATTTTTTTTTTTTAAAGGGATCAAAGGAAATTGTGGGGAAATGGGGATGCATTGGTTTTGAAAGTGCGTTCAAAACGGGTCAAGCACTTCTGTAATAATTGTACCATCCCTTGTCTGTTTTCTATTGACACAAAAAAAAATTATATTAAAAAGGGTAGATCTGAACCTAATTATCCCTTTTTGCCAAGCATATAGGATTTTTATTAAAACAGATAGATTCTATAATCAAATCTAAAAAATTAAAAAAAAACAAGTATAATAAATCTTCAAAATATTCAAGATAGGACATATGCTTATTTTGAAAGGCAAACCCCCAACTTTTAAACTCGATTTAATAAAAATTCTCCATCATCAGGTTGATAGGTTTGCATACCTAGACATTGGGGCACTAAACATATGTGAAGATGAAACGGTCATCTATTAATCACAGAAAAACTTTTTTACATTTGCATCAAGGTTTCAATGAAATAAAGATTGTAATTTTTATTATAGTAAAGTTTAAGTTAATTTTATTCATAACAATTATTTTGAAAAAGACTTCAATGTTAATAAAAAATAGATAGATAAAAATTATTTAATATGTATTTTAATAAAAAAATCTCAATGAAAGAAAGTTTACTTTAATTAAGACTTCAAAATTGGTATGACAATTTTAAAAAAATTAGCTAATTTTTTTGTTTTTCCATTTTTTTAAAAATTTTTATCCTTTTTATATTTTCTAATTAGATAAATTTTGTGAGAAAAATGTGGTCAATTGAAATATCGACATGTTTTTAATCCATTAGTTTTTTTTATCTTTCATTTTTTATTTTTTTAATTAAGTAAATTTTATAATAAAAAAATAATAAATAAAAAGAACAAAAAAATGACCCGCAGCATTGCTGGTATTATGCTAGTATTTATTAAAATTTTCAAATTATCTGTTAACTATTATATTGGTATAAAAATATTATTATAAATATAATATATTAACTTTAAAGTTTAAAGAATACCGTAAGGACACTTTCGTAAAAAAAATGAAAAAAAATGAAATTAGAGAAAAAAGTGACAACTGGAAGCAGGCTAGAATCCGTAGGCAAACCAAATTCAACGAAATTTACAGAAACTTTGGGTTCCTCGGGGCCTATATATGTAACAAAGCTAAAAGCATTTCCAAAGGCATAGAGCATAGATAAAGTAATTAACAGTTATATCAATTGAGTTAAGCTGATCTGAGCTGGGCTGAGTTTATTAAGATAATTATGGGGCCAAATTGGTTATTATGGGTAATGATGACCGCGTTGGTTTTAGAAACAGGCTCGAGTTATGGGTGTTTGGAGCAAGAGAGACTTGCACTCCAACATCTCGAACCTTTCTTCTATCATCTTCGTTATGGATCCAACTTAAGGGGGAAGAGGTTTTAGACTGTTGTCGATGGAAGGCGGTTAAGTGCGACAATCACTACTAGACGAGTGACTAAAATCTTTCTAGGTTTTGGAACCCAACAGGTACTACTCGAACGAGAAATTGTATCTCATGCCTCCTGTTTCTTCCTTTCGAAGAATTGAGGAATCTTCATCTCCAGGGGAATGAAAAGCTGGTTGTGTTTGAGAATGAAGGTTAATTCGTTGCATTTCATCTCTTAATTTTTCCATAAATAAATAAAATAAATATTGGCTTGCCCCCTTCTATTATCATAGCCTAGGTGGCTTTGAAAGAGTCACAACTCACTAACTTTTTTTCGTGCATATGCATTTAAAAATTCTTTCTCTTCTCTTCTCTTGGCAGGTTTTGGAAAGCCTATCCAAGTTGAAACATCTAGAAGTTCCTTGACTTGAGTTTGAATGCCTTCAATGATAGCACTCTATCATCTTTGAGTAAAATTTCCAGTCTCAAGTCTCTAATTTTAGTAGGAAATTATTATCTTGAAGGATCAAACCATACTAATGGTAAAGTTAGAACATCATGTCTAATTCAATTGTAATCATCATATAACGATAAATAATTATACATTCACTGAAACTCTTTTGTTACTTGTAGCAGAATTTAAGTGGCTTTCAACTATGAGTGGTTTGGAAACCCTGGATTTAAGTTCTAATAATTTGATGAATAGCTTCTTGTTACACTTGGACGGTCTTTCATCTTTAAGAACTTTAATTCTTCAGAATAATACATTTCAAGGAATGGCTCTGATTCCAAGTAAGATTCTCTTGTCATATTATTGCTCATTCATTTTTTTTTTTAGTAATTCATTTTTAGTAACTCTACAATAATTTTTTGATATTTTTTTTATATATCCTTATTTCAAAAAAAGTTTTTTTCCAAAATTCAAAGGAATATTATCCAAGTTCACTTGTAAGATATCATAATTAAATAAATTCATTGTACAAGCCCTAATAAAAATATGTCACATCACTTCAAAGAATTAAAAAAAAAAACTTCAAATTATCAAATAAGCGATCAAATTAAGAAAAAAAATGTTAAAAAGTGTTTATTTAATTTTTTTCACTGAATGAATTTATATTTCATTTCGGTATTTACGCTAAATGAATTTATATTTCATATTGAGAAAAAATCTCTTCAATAACAGTATTTTGGCAGGCCTTTCAAATCTAAAGAATTTGAATTTAAGACAAAATCAACTGAAGGGATCAATAGATATCAAAGGTAAAACTAAAATCTATAACTTTAAAGCAATTATTAATTAAATAAGTAGTCTCTAACGTAGTTTGATATGTGAAATCTATCCAGAACTTTGCCCTTTGAGCAATTTAGAGACTCTGGACATGAGTTACAATGAGGTGACTCAATTTGTGACTTCTAAAGGTATGGATTAAAATAAATTTTAATTTTTTATGTCATTAATTAGTCACAGATATTGGTCAACGATTTTAACGACATCAAAACAAAGCTTTTCCAATATTGATTTCTACTAATATTATTACACTTTTACAACTAAGGATGGTTATTTGGAATAATGACTATTTGGGTTTTTTGGATTCAAATGTTTTAATTTTTCGTTATTTTAATTTGGATAATTTTGAGTTCAAATTATTTCATCTTCAACTCATTCGATGCTCATATCAAGGGTCAACTCATTTCAAGATTAAGTTAATGACTTTTAAATTCATATCAAGTTGAATTTAGATGAATCATTCAAGTGAGGGTGATTAAGTTCAACTTGTTTATTGATGATTTATTGTAAATGATTAATTGATTGTACTATTAGTTTCATCAAATTCACTAATTATATCCACTAAGCCACTATGGTATATATTTACACCAAACTATGCAGTCGAACTACAACTAAATATATATTGTTCACTCCTTTTCCTTGCAGAAAATAGATGCTTGAGGAAGCTAAAAAATCTCTATCTAGACGGTGTCTCCAACAAACAAAGCATTTCTCTTGCGTCAATCCTAGAGGCATTTTCATCTGTAAAGACCCTCTTTTTAAGAGATAACTCTAATTTAAACAAAGCGTTCGTTACTCAAGGTTAGTTATGGTTGTGATTTTAAACAAAAATGTTAAATCAATTTATGTTCACTTTAAATGTTATTTCTTATCCTACATATACCAAATACATCCATACCATCTATACCTCCATCAATCATACTTACTATATATAGACTTCTTGTTCTAAATAGAGTGAGTATTTTTTCCCTTTTGGATGTCAATTGTACACCAGAGTTGCATATGTTGAGAAATGTGGAGCACCTATTCATGGATAATACACCTTTGGACATCAACTTTTTGCAAAGCATTGGCAACTTGACTTCTCTCAAAACCTTGTCTTTGTATAACTGCAGTGTGGCTGGCACTTTACCTACTAAAGGTAATAGAATTACATTTTAAGCATCGGCTCCTTCATTTTTTTACATCTTTTTTTTAATAACTACTATCTCTATGTTTTTCTGTATTTAATATTAATTTTTTTTTCTTTTCTTTTTTTTTTTGTTAAGCCAAAGTTTATTAAAGTAACCATGAGGCTACAAAACTAGCCAAGACTAAGAAAAAGAAAATCCAAAGTACCAATACATACCAATTTGAGAATCTAAAATCACCTTAATGAAATCAAAGAAAAACACTCTACTAGCTAGCAGGAACAGACAAGAGCAACCAAAATTACAAACAAGAATCTCGGCCACCTATTAAAAAACTCACCACACTTTAGTTTTGCATGGTAATATAAACAACTAACTGTAGAAAGCAAGAAAAACGGTGTAAAAGCAACAGTCAGTTGATGATAAATTTAACCACACCAGGAAAAGAAACATCTTATGACAACTACCAAACACTAACTGTTAACATTATCATTTAAGTCCCTTCGTTCCATTTCCATCAACTTACCAATAATAATTTCTTCATCACGTTCAAATGATAACGCGAGACGTTTCCCAAGATCCCAAGTTTTGATAACTTCTCTATGCAAAGAATTTACCTTTAGATTTCTTTATTTGAAATGCTATTATCTTTTTCAAGAATCATAGGAGAACCCAAGTACAAACTGGAATATTTGAAACCTTCTTCTTACTCCATTTTTTGTTTTTTTGTTTTTTGTTTTTAATTTTGTGACATTTCAGATTTTTCCTAGCTAAGTAATCAAAATGATCTTCAATATCTTCACAATTAACAACACACTCCTCATTTTCCTTTTTTTAAGTCACACTCTTCATATTGGATAGATTCTGTCTTTTTCCAGTGACTTTTTGTCCCTGACTACTCCCTCATCATTCCTATTCTCAACCACTTCTACACAACTACCAATGCTATTAGACTATCTATTGTAGTTCTTTCTTCCTTGTTCACCATAGGATCAAGGCTCCAATAGTTTCTTAGACTTGATTTGTATTAGGAATATTTGAAGACTCCCCACTACTAAAGGATTACTTAACATTATTCGATGGATGAGCTTGTACTGGTTCATCTCCTAACTCCTTGGACTGAACATGGTTAGGTACCTCTACTATTTTGGTGAGGTTTTTTATTTTTCAAAAATTGTTTTAAAATTATTAAACCTTCCAATGTTGGTAAGATTATTTTTCATTTTTTAAAATTATTTTTCTTTAAATTTTTTATATTTTTAAATAAATAAAATAAAAATATAACTTAAAATTTTTGGCTTGGTCTGACTTAAAAAATGACTTGGCTCATGACTAGTGTAGCAACTTAGTTCTGCTCAGTGGCTTGACTTAGCAGTGTCTCAAAAGGTGATGGATATGGGGTCACACGCTATGGGCCAGGTTGGATCAGATTGATGCTTGGGAAATTAGGAATAGTCGTCAAAATTTGGAGGTTTCGTCGGAATAAGGAACTTCAATGCTTACTGAAATGTCATGTCTAAAAATCTTGTCAGAGGTTGGAATCTTATAAAAAAATCATTAGGAATTGAAAAAAAGCCTAAAATTTGAACTTGAACTATAACTTTTTTCTCTTAAATTCTCCTTTGTAATTGTTGTGTGTTGATTGTGTAAACTTGTAGGGTATTTATAGGAGCCTAGTCCTAACTTGACAAGAATTCTTTTTTGATTAGAGATTAAACTTCTTTATTATCTAAGAACAAAAACTTTGAATTAATCTCTAAAAGAACCAATCAAAACCTTTTAAAAGTTCACATGAATTATCAACCAAAAAATATTTTCCAACAAACATTTTGATTTTTGTTTTTTTTATAAAGAAACAATAAAAATGAGATAAAAATCAAGATAAATAGATAAATAAGTAAGATAAAAATAAAAAAATAAAATAAAAATAATGATAGATACAATTATAAAGGTAAAAAAACAAATAAAAATAAAAATATAATATAATATAAAATTAGACATTTGAGTTTTAAACATGCTGAGTCCAATTAATTTAGATCTCGGACTAAATAGAAAATTTACAAATTAGTCAAAGAGACTTTAATATGATTATAAGAAAAACCAAAAGAAACAGAAACTGAACTCTTTATTAAGCTAAAATCACCCTTTTTCTCTATTTTAAACTCTGACAAGCTCTTTTTATGGATTATAGAGGCATCTTCATCTTTTTGCAACACACCTTTAACCATTTCTGCATATGATTTGCAATTATTTAAAGGGACCTCAGACCTACTGCTAAATTCTCTAAACATGTTGAACGTGGTCTATAGCACCGGATAGTGCTTTGGTTTTGAAAAATCTAAGTTTATAACTATCAATCCAGATAAATTCAAAGCCACAAGTAAACCCTTAATATCATTGACATTCATAAAATTGATAAATCCATATCTTTGACCTTGAATATATTTTTTGGCATGAATGTACACATTGACAATGTCTAGGGATAACAAATTTATCCAAAATTTTCAGGTTTCAATGCATCTGTTTTTTAAATTGAGTTTTAGGTTGGGTCGAAGCCAAGTTTAAGGTAACACCATCTTGGTATATATAAAGAATATATTTTTTATTATTTATTTGATTATATATATTATATTAATAAAATTTTACTTAATATTTTAATTTAAAATATTAACTTAATAAAAATATTATATTATCATAATTAAGATATAATTTATTAGTAAAAATAATATTTTATTAATATTATACAAAAATTAAAATTATTAAATTAATTTCAAATCAAATCGATTATAATTTATACATATATGGATTAGGTTGGGTAGAAAAAATAATGTTTTAATTTCATATTGGTCTAAGTTGGGTGTAAATTTCATAAGGCCGGATTGGAGTCAAGGTAAGCAAAAACCTGCCTAGACCTATTCCGTTGCCATCCATAACAATGTCACACATAAATTTTCTTTTCTATCTTTCTTAAGCTTACAACAACTTTTTTACTATTTTATCTATAAACTATATATATATATATATATTTGTGTGTGTGAAATTGTATCTTAATAAAAAAAAAAAACAAAATTAAATTTGAATCCCCTCTTTATATATTTTTTTCAGGTTGGTGCCACCTAAAAGGTCTCGAAGAATTGAGTCTCAATGGAAATGGTCTACAGGGTGCAATTCCTTCATGCTTGGGTTACTTGACATCTCTTCGCTATTTGGATATCTCTAACAATCAGTTCACAGGAAATGTTGCCTCCACTGCTCTCACAAATCTCACAACGCTTAAATTCCTCTCCCTTTCAAATAATCAATTTCAAGTCCTAGTGTCATTCGAATCATTCGCAAACCACTCAAATCTTCAAATCCTTCTCAGCGATGGGAACAAGTTAGTCGTAGAACCAACATTTTTCCAAACTTGGTCCCCAAAATTTCAACTTAAGGTCTTGAGTTTGTCAAATTGCACAATAGAAGAACATGGGAATCCACAACTTCCTAACTTCCTCTATTACCAATATGACTTGAGATATGTTGATCTTTCATATAACAATTTTGGCCGAATAAGGTTCCCAGATTGGTTGGTAAAGAATAATACAAGACTAGAAGAACTTTGCATGATGGATAGTTCTATTGAGGGTCATCTTTTCTTACCATCACACCCTAATTATAACATGATGGTACTCGACGTATCAAATAATAAACTGCAACAACAAATTCCAACCGATTTTTGCTCAGTTTTTCCAAATTTACGATGGTTAATCATATCGCGAAATCCTTCAAAAGTAATATTCCTCCTTGTTTGGGCGATATGAGGCAATTAGAAATTTTGGACATATCCCACAATCAATTTTTTGGAGGAATACCCGAAGAGTTGGCCATGAGTTACTCTTTAACGTTTCTTAGACTTTCAAACAACAACTTGAGTGGCAAAATGTTTCCTGCAATATATTGCTCACCTGTGCTGACAGGATTCTATTTGGATGGCAACAACTTTGATGGAGAGATGC
Source organism: Durio zibethinus (assembly GCF_002303985.1). Next base: position 9,516,373 of record NW_019168026.1, read on the forward strand.
CTCATTTTTCACCCTTCAGCTCTTCAGCGCTTCATGCTTTATATTTAAGTGACAACCATTTTTCTGGGAAGCTGCCAATATGGTTGTGGAATAATACAAGTTTGTCGATACTGTCTTTGGCCAACAACCAATTCGAGGGTCCCATTCCCATTGAATTATGCAAACTGGTGAATCTTAATTTCTTGGATCTTTCTCAAAATCTTCTGTCTGGTACAATACCATCTTGCACCAATCTACAGGATATAAAGCATGTACACTTGAGCAGGAATAACCTAAGTGGACCACTGTCACATGCCTTTTATGGAAGCTCTTCATTAGTAACATTAGATCTGAGAGAAAACAACATCACCGGAAAATTTCCTGATTGGATTGACACACTACCGACTCTGAGTGTCCTTCTGATGAAAGCAAATCAGTTCCATGGTGAAATTCCTGTGCAATTGTGCAAATTGCACACATTAAGCATCGTGGACCTTTCTCAGAATAAACTTTCTGGTCCTATACCTTCTTGTTTGAGTAATTTAACTCTTCAGCCAAGGGGTGAAAAATCTGATACAAGCACTTTCATTTTTATGTTTCCTATCGTTGAAGGAGTATTCGCAGAGATGGGGCAGAAAATATATGATCTCATAACGGATAAATGGAGTATTTGCAAACGAATTTCCTACATCACGTTGTATCCTTTGCTATGCAGAAGAAGATAGTGTTTTCAACAAAGAAGCATCAATAATTCAGGTAACATTCTTGATTAGCTTGTCTGGAATTGATCTCTCTGCAACCAATTGACAGGCATAATCCCACCTGAATTGGGAATTTGATTGAAATCCGAGGAGTAAACTTGTCGCACAACAATTTAACTGGACCCATCCCCTCCACGTTCTCAAAACTCAAGCAGATTGAGAGTTTGGATCTTTCCTACAACAGCTTAAACAGCAGAATCCCCCCTGAACTGACTGAGTTGAACTCTCTGGAGGTATTCACTGTTGCACACAACAACTTGTCTGGGCCTCTCCCAGAAATGAAATTTCAGTTTGGGACATTCGAAGAGAGCAGTTACGAGGGAAACCCTCTTCTTTGTGGACCTCCATTGAAAAACAGTTGTGGTGAAGGTGATTCACCGGAAACACCAAGTGCTTCATCTGGTGAAGATGAAGAAGATGCTTTCATAGACATGGGTGATTTCTATATTAGCTTTGGGGTTTCCTATGCAATTATATTGCTGGCAACTGGCATTGTACTTTACATAAACCCATACTGGAGACAGGCATGGTTTTATTTCATTGAAGAGCGGAGCACCGCTAGTTTTTTCTTCATTGTGGACAATCTTCGTAGGTTGCCCTGCTTCAGAAGAAACATATAGCCCTGTGTATCTTCCATGATTCTAGATCACTTCAAGTTCAAGGTCAGAATGTACCTCCTCATGCTTCTTCTTCTTCTTCTTTTACTTGTTCTTGTGCCCTGCAAGTTTTTGGTTCCGATATTTTGTACGATGGGAGTGTGTCATCTCATGTTTGGCATTGTCTTTGAATTTTGAAAAGTGATGCTTGGTAAAATAATTGTATGATTTTATAATGCCCTTCGTTTCTTTCTTTCTTTTTTTTTTTTTCTTTTTTTGCATAAGTTTGGTTGTATCTGTGAATTTGTTTAGAGCTTGAAGTCGGACTTTTTCAAATTGTGAAAATGGGGCTGGAATCAGATAAAGTGTTTAGTAGCATCCTTTTGGTTGTGTCTGCAGACTGCAGGTAATAACATTAGGCATACACGTAAACAAGCAACATGATTAACTTACAAATAAGCAGCCCATAGCAATACCCCTTTCTAACAAGCAACATTTGTTTGAGGTGTTCAAAATTGCTCTTTCTTTATTCATATTCAGTTATGCAAATATAAATGCAATTTCAAGGAAAACGTAAATAAGCAGCCCATAGCAATACCTCTTTCCAACAAGGAAAACAGATCCACCATCTCATCAGCACAGGATTGCTCTTTCTTTGGTCATTTTCAGTTATGTTTGTTATTAAATTCTGAGTCTCAGTCCTCGCCCTTTTAATTTTCAGCTTAATTTTTAGCCACTCGTCTATCCCAAACTGCCCACACAGTATGGGAATTTAGACCAAGTTGATTACTGGTAAAATTAAGAGATGGGTGATGTTAATATATCTGTAAAGACCCTCTTTTTAAGAGATAACTCTAATTTAAACAAAACGGTAGTTACTCAAGGTTAGTTATGGTTGTGATTTTAAACAAAAATGTTAAATCAATTTATGTTCACTTTAAATCTTATTTCTTATCCTACATGTACCCAATACATCCATACCATCTATACCTCCATCAATCATACTTACTATATATATACTTCTTGTTCTACATAGAGTGAGTATTTTTTTCCCTTTTGAATGTCAATTGTACACCAGAGTTGCATCTGTTGAGAAATATGGAGGACCTCTTCATGGATAATACACCTTTGGACATCAACTTTTTGCAAAGCATTGGCAACTTGACTTCTCTCAAAACCTTGTCTTTGTATGATTGCAGTGTGGCTGGCACTTTACCTTCTCAAGGTAATAGAATTACATTTAAGCATTAGCTTTTTCATTTTCTTACATTTCTTTATTTTTAATAACTAATATTACTGTACGTTTTCTGTATTTAATATTAATTTTTTTTCTCTTTTAAGCCAAAGACTATTAAAGCAACCATGAGGTTACAAAGCTAGCCAAGACTAGCAAAAAGAAAATCCAAATTACCAATACACACCAATTTGATAATCTAAATCACCTGAATAAAATTAAAGAAAAACACTCTACAAGATAGCAAGAACAGCCGAGAGCGATCAAAATTACAAACAGGAATCTGGAATATGCACCTATGAAAAGACCCACCACACTTGAGTTTTGTAAGGTAATAGAAACAACTTACTATAGAAAGCAAGAAAAATGGTATGCAAGCTACAGCCAATCAATGATAAATTCAACGATACCATCAACAGAAGCATCTTGTGATAACTATTGAACACTAACTATTAACATTATCATCTTAGTCCCTCCGTTTCATGTCCATCAACTTCTCAAGAATAATTTCTTCATCACTTTCAAATGATAACCCGAGAAGTTTCCCAATATCCAAAGTTTTGACAGCGTCATTTTTATACAAAGAATTTACTCTTTTTTATACAAACTGGAATCATTGAAATCTTCCTACTTCATTTTTAGTTTTTTTTCGTTTCTTTTTCTTAACTTTGTGACATTTTAGATTGTTCCTACCTAAGTGATCAGAATGATCTTCAATATCTTCACAATTAACACTACACTCATTTTTCTTTTTTAAGTCACTTTTCATATTGCACAAATTCCTTTTCTTTCTCCGTCTTAACTTCCTAACCTAAATTCAAAGAATTTGAACTTAATCTAACTTCCAATGATTTTATCCTTGATTACCAACTCACCATTCCTATACTCAACCACTTCTAAAATATTCATAATATTTTATAAATATTATACTAAAATTAAAATTATCAAATTAATTTCGAATCCAGTCAATTATGATTTATACATATACAAAGTCAAGTTAGGTATGAAAAATAATATTTTGATGTAGGATCGGGTCTGAGTCGAATGTAAATTTCATGAGGTCGGGTCGAAGTTGGGGTTAGTAAAACCCACCCAACTTGACATGTCGCCGTCCCTGCCAATGTCACACATAAATTTTTCTTTTTTCTCTTTTTAAAGCTTATAGCGATTTTTTACTATTTTATCTATAAACTATATATACACACACATATATATATATATATATAAAAGGATGTGAAATTGTATCTTAATAAAAAAAAAAAAACAAAATTAAATTTGCATCTCCTCTTCATTTTTTCTTTCAGGTTGGTGCCACCCAAAAGGTCTCGAAGAATTGAGTCTCAATGGAAATGGTCTACAGGGTGCAATTCCTTCATGCTTGGGTAACTTGACATTTCTTCGCTATTTCGATATCTCTAACAATCAGTTCACAGGAAATGTTGCCTCCACTGCTCTCACAAATCTCACAACGCTTAAATTCCTCTCCCTTTCAAATAATCAATTTCAAGTCCCAGTGTCATTCGAATCATTCGCAAACCACTCAAATCTTCAAATCCTTCTCAGCAATGGGAACAAGTTAGTCGTCGAACCAACATTTTTCCAAACTTGGTCCCCAAAATTTCAACTTAAGGTCTTGAGTTTGTCAAATTGCACAATAGAAGAACATGGGAATCCACAACTTCCTAACTTCCTCTATTACCAATATGACTTGAGATATGTTGATATTTCATATAACAATTTTGGCCGAATAAAGTTCCCAGATTGGTTGGTAAAGAATAATACAAGACTAGAAGCACTTTACATGATGGATAGTTCTATTGAGGGTCATCTTTTCTTACCATCACACCCTAATTATAACATGATGGTACTTAACATATCAAACAATAAACTACAACATCAAATTCCAACCAATATTTGCGCAGTTTTTCCAAACTTACAAGGTTTAATCATGTCGCGAGGTGCATTCAAAAGTAATATTCCTCCCTGTTTGGGTGATATGAGGCAGTTAATGATTTTAGACATATCCCACAATCAATTTTTTGGAGGAATACCTGAAGAGTTGACCATGAGTTACTCTGTAATGTTTCTTAGACTTTCAAACAACAACTTGAGTGGCAAAATGTTTCCTGCAATATATTGCTCACCTGTGCTGAGAGGATTCTATTTGGATGGCAACAGCTTTGATGGAGAGATGCCTCATTTTTCACCCTTTAGCCCTTCAGTGCTTCAAGCTTTATATTTAAGTGACAACCATTTTTCTGGGAAGCTGCCAATATGGTTGTGGAATTATACAAGTTTGTTGACACTGTCTTTGGCCAACAACCAATTAGAGGGTCCCATTCCCATTGAATTATGCAAACTGGTGAATCTTAATTTCTTGGATCTTTCTCAAAATCTTCTGTCTGGTACAATACCATCTTGCTCCAATCTACAGGATATAAAGCATGTACATTTGAGCAGGAATCAACTAAGTGGACCACTGTCACATGCCTTTTATGGAAGCTCTTCATTAGTGACATTAGATCTGAGAGGAAACAACATCACCGGAAAAATTCCTGATTGGATCGACACACTACCGGCTCTGAGTGTCCTTCTGATGAAAGCAAATCAGTTCCATGGTGAAATTCCTGTGCAATTGTGCAAATTGCACTCATTAAGAATCGTGGACCTTTCTCAGAATAAACTTTCTGGTCCTATACCTTCTTGTTTGGGTAATTTAACTCTTCAGCCAAGGGGTGAAAAATCCGATACAAGCACTTTCCCTTTTATGTTTACTATCGTTGAAGGAGTATTGGCAGAGATGGGACAGAAGATATATGATCTCACAACGGATAAACGGGAGTATTCTGCAAACGAATTTCCTACATCACGTTGGTATCCTTTTAGCTATGCAGAAGAAGAGATAGTGTTTTCAACAAAGAATGCATCACATAATTTCACGGGTAATATTCTTGATTACTTGTCTGGAATTGATCTCTCCTGCAACCAATTGACAGGCATAATCCCACCTGAATTGGGGAATTTGATTGAAATCCGAGGAGTAAACTTGTCGCACAACAATTTAACTGGACCCATCCCCTCCACGTTCTCAAAACTCAAGCAGATTGAGAGTTTGGATCTTTCCTACAACAACTTAAACAGCAGAATCCCCCCTGAACTGACTGAGTTGAACTCTCTGGAGGTATTCACTGTTGCACACAACAACTTGTCTGGGCCTCTCCCGGAGAGGAAATTTGAGTTTGGGACATTCGGCGAGAGCAGCTACGATGGAAACCCTCTTCTTTGTGGACCTCCATTGAAAAACTGTTGTGGGGAAGGTGATTCAGCAGAAACTCGAAGTGCTTCACCTAGTGAAGATGAAGAAGATGGTTTTATAGACATGGTTGATTTCTACAGTAGCTTTGGGGTTTCCTATGCAATTATATTGCTGGCAACTGGCATTATACTCTACATAAATCCATACTGGAGACGAGCATGGCTTTATTTCATTGAAGAGCGGAGCACCGCTGGTTATTTCTTCATTGTGGACAATCTTCGTAGGTTGCCCTGCTTCAGAAGAAACATATAACCCTGTGTATCTTCCATGATTCTAGAGCACTTCAAGTTCAAGGTCAGAATTTACCTCCTCCTGCTTCTTCTTCTTCTTCTTCTTCTTGTGCCCTGAATGGTTTAGGTTCAGGCATTCTGTATGATGGGAGTGTGTCCTCTCATGTTGGCATTGTCTTTGAATTTTGAAAACTAATGCTTGGTAAAATAATTGTGTCATTCTATAATGCCCTTCGTTTCTTTCTTTCTTGTTTTTTGGCATAAGTTTGGTTGTATCTGTGAATTTGTTTAGAGCTTGAAGTCGGACTTTTTCAAATTGTGAAAATGGGGCTGGAATCAGACAAAGTGTTTATTAGCATCCTTTTGGTTGTGTCTGCAGACTGCAGGTAAAAACATTAGGCATACACATAAACAAGCAACATGATTAACTTACAAATAAGCAGCCCATAGCAATACCTCTTTCTAACAAGATTCATTTGTTTGAGGTGTTCAAAATTGCTCTTTCTTTATTCATATTCAGTTATGAAAATATAAATGCAATTTCAAGGAAAACAGATCCACCATCTCATCAGCACAGGATTGCTCTTTCTTTGGTCATTTTCAGTTATAGTTGTTATTAAATTCTGAGTCTCAGTCCTCGCCCTTTTAATTTTCAGCTTAATTTTTAGCCACTTGTCTACCCCAAGCCGCCCACACAGTATGGGAATTTAGACCAAGTTGATTACTGGTAAAATTAAGAGATGGGTGATGTTAATATAAGAGTTTAAGATTTTATTTCTGGTAGTAGCTACCGTCTACCCTTATTCCTAGGATTTTTAATTCATCTGGATTGATCGGAATTGGAAGATCTCGCACCACTCCTACGTCCAAATTAACAACTGGCACCAACGGCCAAAATAGTTGTTAATAACACGAACACTTGGCATCTTGTTAGTTGCTTGTTACAAGCATTTGACCTGTAACTATTATGGAATCTGGTCATACCATACCATATATGATTTGATGATCAAGTTGCTGGCTTCTAAACATTTTAAAGCCTTTATATGCTTTGTCGATTAGTTTATCAAATAAAAATAATTAATATTTAATCTTCCTCATTTCTATTCACAATATAAAAGTATGATTGCTATTGCAAATTTTGAGTTGTCTGAACAAAGAGAAAGAACTGAAACATTTAATCAATTAAGCAGTTTTTAAACTTTAATTCAAACCAAGAATTGTTTTGTCCAATAAAATTTTTTTACTTTCTCAACTTTCCTAATATTCCTAACTATCAACTCAAACCTTATGATAGGTGTTTTGATCATACTTCCCAGAAATGTGAACCAATGTTCTAGCTTATATGACAGAAGTATATAATTGATGGTACAATTAACTTTGAACATTAAAGAAGGAAAGATCACTTCACACCCCAAATCCGAAGATTTAGAATGTAACAACATCATATACTCATGAGACAAATCTCACAAGCATACAAGGCAACAGATATGAAACTAAATCAAAATATCCAATAATCTCCAAAATAATACTTTACATAATCTCAAGTATATAAAATTATGCTCTTTGCAAGTTGGTTGAATAAACTAAATTTTTTACTAACATATCTTTTAGAATCAATAATAAAATATGCACTTTGAAAGCAATACCAAACTAAAGACGGATGTTAATCTTGCTAATGTAAGTAGTTATTAAGATTAAGTCTCCCAAGACACAAAAATTGAAATCCAAAAAAGTAAAGAAAAATTAAAAAATGAGTATGACGACTTAATAAGTAACCAACATTCCCTTAGTTGGATTAAGCATGCTACAAAATGGTTAAGCCAAAACATTAACTAAATGATTTAAAAATATTTTGGATAATCTTGTATTCACAAACAAATTCTTAAAACTGGATTCTTTTATCATAAAACAGAATCAAATATCACAAAATTATAAATTTATTTAATCTCTCGTAACATACTACGACCACACTTAACCCTTGTGGCATAAGTCAGAATCAAATTTCTCCTCTAGTGCAATAGGACATAAATATATCAGAAGCAGCTAGATTGTTGCATTGACAATCATAATTAACCAGTTAGTGCAATGGGACATAATAAAAATCATAGTAACCCCTTAAGTGCAATGGGATAGAAGTATATCACCGATGGCACGATGAACAAAAATCACTATTCTCAACCAGTGATATAGTTCGAAACTGGTATTGATATTACAAAATACATGTCAACATGGTCAATGATTAACCCCTATTGGTAGGGTCAAAACATAGTCATACTAAGGGACAAAAGCCAAAATATATTTTTAGATTACCCAAAATATACAAATTCAATATTTATAAATTTTTTCAAAATATAATCCATACAAAGTAAAATTCCATAATCATTCCAAAGCAAAATTCATATTTCGACAAACAATGAATATATAAATATATTATTAAGAAATCATATTCAAAAATTAAAATAATAACAAATCATATTCTAAACTCATAACAAAGAAATCATATATATATATTTTACATGCTTAACCCAATTTCCAAAACAAATGGACAAAATAATATATATTATATATTTCAACTCTAAATATATTCAGGCTGATTTTTAAGGACATAAAAACCAAAAGAATGTCAAGTCACTTACTTGATGCGCTAAACCGAAACTTAAATAGAAAATCACTCAATCTTTTAATATCCGAATAATTCAAGAAATATTAAAAAAAATTAGAATTTATCTTGAAAACATAAATTTAATAAGGAAAATCTTTTATGGGTCATCCTAAGCAAATTGGGTTGTGTGACAACCTTTTCGATAATTCAAAACTATTTGAAAATATTTTCTTTTAGCATATAAAACAAAGTTTATTTTAATATAGCAAAATGCCTAGAATTGAGTATATAAATATGAAATTAAGGATTAAAACATAAAAATTAGTAGCAATATAAACTTTTACAAATATTTAATTTTTAACATTTAATAGCAACTATTTTTTTTGTAAATCTGAATGTAATTTAACAACTCTTTAACAATACTAATAATATAAAATTAACATAATAAAAATATATTAAAATAATTAAAAATTCATTAAAAATAATATAACTAAAATTCAAGTAATTTATAACTAAATATATCAAATATTGGCTGGAAATAATTTTTAAAATAATTAAAAACGAGAATTTTTAAATTCTGAAATTCACATTCTGTGATCATTTGGCTTATTTTGAGCCACAAAAGTTCAAACATTCTACAGTCCCTAATAATAAAGGGAAGCATGAATTTAAAGTAGGAATATAATATTACAACCTAGAATTTTGTTTCGGCAAAAATAATTTTCGAAGCCTAAGTTTCGAAGGCCAAATCTTGGCAAATTATCACAAACAGCCCAAATTTTCTAAGTTTTCGATTCATGAAGCCTACTTTGAGGCTTCGATTCTTTTAGCCTATAAATCATCTGAACTAACCAATTATACCAATAAAAAGTTACATTTTGTACTATCAAAAGCGCCTAAAGTTCAGCTAAATAGGCCATCGGAATAAAGAGTTCCCACAGTTTAAAGTTGGATGTCTGTAATTGTTAGAAACCCAAAAATTAAAAATTTGAAACACTAAATACTCCTAATTTACTCAACTAAACAAGTGCCACACACATTATTAGAAAGGTCTTGAAGAGACCTTTCCATTAATATCCACAATTTCATCAGATTGTTACCGAAAGTCACCGAAATTTTTTTCTTTTGAAGTTGAAAAGATATAAAAATATATACTGTGGTTTATAAAAAATTGCATAAAACATGAAAAATTTAAAAATTTTAATCAAAATCTTACTTTAATCAGTGATTTCTATAATTGATTTGACCTATCTCTTCTTCTCTTCTTTTTCTCAAGTGTTTCTTAAGGTTTTTTCCTTTTATGTTTTCTTTAAAAAAAAACTATAGGAGTACTGGCAAAGTTTTTCTTCTCCTTTTTTTTTTTTTTAACAATGATACTCATGGGCTGCGTCATTAATCAAGCTATAGTCACTTAGGCTTGTGTATTATAGATCATATTTGGTGTTTTTGCTAATAGTAAAGTTTTATACTTAAGATAGTCCTCACTGTTAGACATAAGAAATGGTCTTTTGTTTTTAATATGAAATAATTTCCTATCAAGCTTTGCAAAGCTATAACTATCAACAAAAGAGAATAATAGTTCCTTGATATCATTGGACTATATTTACCAAAATCTCTTTTAACGTATGACCAACTTTATGTTGCTCTTTTTAGAGTTACATCATGACAAGGCCTAAAAATTCTGTCAATGCTATTCTTTGAGTTATTATTGTGATTCTGAAATGGTGCTTTAATTTTAAAGACGTTGTAGATGGCTTCATATCATATTCATGACTTTAAGTTTGTACCTTACATTATTCTTAATTATAGAATTAGTCCCAACAAGTACACCATTTAATATGTTTAGCCATAAATTCTAAACAAATTATTTTATGGTTTTTAAGACATAATCTGCCCTTACATTTTTTAATTTTGTAGATGTAATTGAAGTTGTTGCATCTATAACACTAGTATCAAAAGTTCATTTAAATTATAGAGATGATGAGGTTGACAAGAGAGATGTCTACATTCATGATGCAAGGTATGCAATGAGGGTAAAAGACATCTAATGTACCATGCATATATATCAACTCTAATATACATTTTTTTATTGATTTGGTTTTCTATGGTATGCTTATAATTAGTTTTAACATTCGCTTGAATGAATATTAAACCAAATCTTGTCTAAGTGAATCTTATTTTTTGCCTACTTAACACATCAAATTTAACCTTCTATTATTGATTGTGAATATAGCTTACAAAACTCATTAAAAATATATTATAGGTATTTTATATATTGCTTCATTGTCATCTACAGAAGTCTATCTTGATTTAGAGATTTTAGTCACTACTCAACTAAAAATATGCACATATTATTATATTATATGTTTAATACTCAAATTTACATTATATATGTATTTATATATTTATTTTTAAAGAATGTATTTATATATATTTATTTAATGATTAGTGATATACGCTCAATGAAATTATGAATAATAAACTTGTTTTTTATGTGTTGGTTTTAATGATTAATTTTTTAAACAAAATTTAATTAAAGATAGTTATTAAAAAAATAAAATTTTAAATTAAAATATACTTACTTTATAGCACATCGAATCATGCCGTGCAAAGTGCGTCTGGTGCACTAGTAATTGAAAGGATAGACAAAAAACTTGAAAATATAATAGGAAAGGATAAGGAATGATATATATTATATTAAGCTAACTCAAACTTCGCATATGCACATGAGACTTGATCCAGGGCATACTATATCAAAATTATCAACAATACAGTATAGTGTTAAAAGCGTGGAGTCCTAAGTGCTACACGATGGTCTAGTGTGATCTTGGTCCTAAGGTGATCCTTGACATTTACGTCAAGCATTAAATGAATTTGAAGCTCAATCCACATAAGGATTGATAAATGATAATATATAAGACTTATCTCTGGTGAGCCCTTTTTAACAAAACTAACCAGTGGATTCTCGCAGTATGTGGGTTCTAACTACAACATATCTATTAAATATAATTATAGAAATAATCATGTTAAAATCATGATCTTACATATTTCAAACAATCTGGTATTTGATAGAACATATTACAGTGCCCAATCCACCATTTTTAGGAAATGTGCTTTTAGAGGAAATGGAATTGATAAGAGATTGTTTTTCTTATAATGTTGTAAAAATTGGACTCTATTTAGTTATTCCGTTCAATCAATTTTTTTTCTTAATTTTGAGCAAAATAAGTTTGGAATGAGATTTTATGGAGTCTTAACAGGCCAAATACTTTGAATTCTAGAGAAACTCGGGTTACTCGAGGCATATATATAAAAATAAATATGTATATATATATATATATATATATAACAAAGCTAAGATCATTTCCAAAGGTATAGAGCATAGATACAGACGTAATTAACAGCTTTATCAAGTGATTGAAACAATTATGGGGCCAAAATAGCTGTTAATAACACCAGCACTTGGCATCTTGTTAGTTGTTTGTTACAAGCACTTGACCTTATAAAATATTACTATTTCTATAACTATTATGAATGTCTTTCTAGTTTCTAGAAACAGAAGATGTTAATTAATTAATTCTCCTTCCTCTATGAGTATGCGATATAATATTGAAGGATACACAAAAATCTCACACATTTCCCATGATCTCTATTAAATAAAATTATACTGAAATAAATCATGTTAGAACTCATGATCTTCCATATTTCTACCAAAATCTGGTAATTTGATAAAAATAGTATTACAGTACCCAATCCACCATTTTTGTAGGAATGTACTTTTAGACGAAATGAATTGATAAGAACATGTTTTTCAATAATGTTTTAAAAATTGGATCTATTTAGTTAATTCGTTCAATCATTTTTTTTCTTAATTTTTGAGCAAATTAAGTTTATTCAATCAGTTGAATGAAGAAGTGATGCTATTTGACAGCCTCATTGGTCTAGACTTTGGATCTGATTAGATGAAAGAAGGATGAAATTTTGGGGAGTTTGTAAGAAGTGAAGCCCCATTAACAACCTGACATGATTTGGGCTTAGATAAGATTTTTCAAATCTAATTAGTCCAGTTAGTGATATTTATTTTATTAATAGTTTTTTATTAAAATTTCATTTTGTAATATAATATTTTTTAATTAAGAAAAAAGGCCTTAAAGTAAGCGAGTCTAACTCAAATTTAAAATGTCAATGAGATTTTGGCTTAGTGATAAGGAGAAAGCTCTAAAATCTTGAGATTCTAGATTTAAGTCCTATTATTTGTGAGTTTGGTTGTTTAATTACGTTCTAGTTAATTAGTTAATTATTTAATGATATAATAATTGATTATATAAATATAATATTTAATTATGAGTATAATTTCAAAGTTAAATCCAAAATTGACATTCATAAATATGGATCATATTTGATCGAAATTCAAACTAATCCATGAAAACTTGGAACTGGCAAGTCCACAATAACAAAAAAGTACATTGTTTATTTTCTAAATTAAAAAAAAAATTACAATAACAAAAAAGTTAACTATTTATTTTCTAAAATTTTGGAAAATTTACTATTTTTAATAGTGAAAATTGTAGTGTGCTAAAAAATTGTTATAACTAATTTGTTTTTTTTTTAATATTTAAATGTTAAGAAAAAGTTAAATTCAAGATTTTGTTGAATAAATACCAAGTTACCATTGAGTTAACTTCCCATGGGTTGGGAAAGTTAGCTCTAGCTTTTAGACAATTTATTTTAGACATTAACCTTGCTTCATAAGCATTCTGTTTTTTTCCTTTTTCTTTTCTCTTTATATTTATTTTTTACTTCAAAAGGTCTTTCTCTTTCTATTTTTAGATACTTAATCATACCACTACTGATGGGAATTGCTATGTCATTAGAGGTTGCTTCTTTTTAAAATAAGATCAAAGGAAATTGTGGGAAAAGTTGGCTGCAATTGGATTTGAATAATAACCCAACTTCTCTTTTTTAAAAAAAAAAGTTCAATCAAAGAGAATTTTGTAATCCATATTTCATGTCCGGTTCAAGGTAGAAGAAATTGCTTATCTGCAATTCTTTTAATTACTACTTTAATGGATTGATTCACTAATTTCTAACTAAAAATATCTCTGAATAAATTTTGGAATATAAGTTGGCTTATGAATTATTTGAATAGTAGGTCAATAGACTACCTGTGAACTTTCTTTGGTGTTTCGTTGGTGGTTAGTTTTTTCTTCTTCCTCCTTTGATAAAGACGTTTAAGAACCTGTGAAGACTTACGTTGACTACCTTTTGTTCTCGTAGAAAAGTAAAGATGGAAAAGAAAAAAAGAAAAACATATGTTGAGCACTCTTTTTTTTTCCCGTAATTAAATGCTTACACGTTTGATAACGAACAAACTGCCTAATCAATTTGATAAGTTCCTCTCATCTTCAAATTATTTCCTTAAAAAAAATCCAGTTAAGCATTATTTTAGTTTTACCTTAAAGTTCTAAAAAAAGAGTGCAATCAACATTAAGTAACCCCAGTGATAACAGGAAGCGTGTTGTATTTCATAGGTCGATAGGTAATAATTTCTTGACTTGGTATGTAGTTTGGAATGATATTTTATGGAATTTTGGGCTTTCATTTAATTGTTTCTTTTCACAATGAATATGATTTAAAAGGAATTTTAAAAAAAGGAGTTTTAATATGAACTTGGGCGTTTTATTTAATTTAGACTTCTAGTTTAATGTGGTAAAGAAAGAGTGAAAAATGAAAAAAATTGAGGAAATTTTTATATATCAAGTATGAAGCAGAGGCCGACTGAGAGAAACTTTGGGTTCCTTGGGGCCAATATATATAACAAATTTAAAGAAACTTTAGGTTTGTTCATTTCTCTTAAAAAAAGTTCAATCGAAGGGGAATTTTGCAATTCAAATTCCATGGCCGGCACAAGGCAGATACAAATTGCTTATCTGCAATTCTTTTAATTACTACTTTAATGGCTTGATTCACTAATTTCTAACAGAAAATTTTTCTGTATAAATTTAGGAATATAAGTTCGTTTATGAATTATTTGAATAGTCGGTCAGTAAACTACCTTTGAATTTTCTTTCATCTTTCCATGGTGATTTAGTTTTTTTCCTTTCTCTTTTGATGAAGACGTTTATCTACCAGTGATTGACAACTTTAGAGGAACTCGGGTTCCTCGAGGCCTATATATATATAACAAAGCTAAGATCAATTCCAAAGGTATAGAGCATAGATACAGAGGTAATTAACAGTTATATCAAGTGAGCTGAGCTGAGTTTATTGAGATAATGATGGGGCCAGAATGGGTGTGGGTAATGATGAGTGTGTTGGTTTTAGGAGCAGGGTTTAGTGATGGGTGTTTGGAGCAAGAGAGACTTGCACTCCTACAGCTCAAACCTTTTTTCAATGATCTTCAGTATTTACCCACCTGGACGGAGGAAGTGGGTTCAGATTGTTGTCGATGGGAATTGGTTGAGTGCAACATCACCACTAAACGAGTCACTGAACTCTCTTTAAACTGGAAGACATCGGTAAATCAGATATGATATCTCAATGCCTCTCTGTTTCTTCCATTTGAAGAACTGAGGAGTCTTTATCTCCAAGTTAATGAAATAGTTGAGAATGAAGGTTAATTAGTTGTATTTCTTCTTCGTAATTTATAGTACCATAAAATAAATAAATAGATAAATAATGGCTTAATTCCTATTATCCGAGATGACTTTGGATGAGACACTACTCACTGACTTGTTTTATGCATGCAATGCGTTTAAAAACTGGCTTCCCTTCTCATTATTTACATTATTGACAACCTCTCTATTAAGTTCCTAATCCTTGGTCAACTACACATGAAGTTCTCATCATGTTCATGTTCTATTCAAGCTCAATTTTGCGAAATCTCTAGATGTTTAAAGCAATTAACTAATGAAATAATCTCTCATGCAATTTGATGTGTGAAATCTTCTCAAAATTTTGCACTTTGAGCAATATAGAGAGTCTAGACATGAGTTTCAATGGGGTAAATCAATTTGTGACTTCTAAAAGTACAAATTAAAAGTAAATTTTAATTTTCAACATCATTCATTAGTCATATATGTATTTTTTATGAATAGCTTCTTGTTACACTTGGACGGTTTTCCATTTTTAAGAACTTTAATTATTTCAAACAATAAATTTCAAGTAATAATTTTGATTCAAAGTAAGATTCCCTTGCCTTATTATTGCCTCTTCATTTTTTTTAATAATTTGATACAGGTATGAATTTAGGATTTATGCTCTTGTGGGGATAAATTGATAAGTAATATTTATTTACACTATTTTATTTAAAATTATTATAACTTAAAATAAGTTTCATTATGTTATAATGTCAAATACTTTTAGAAATATAAAATAATAAAATATTAATTTGCATAAAAATTAAAAAAAGTATAAAAAATCAATTTTATATAAAAAAAACTCTCTACAATAAATTTTTTGACATTTTTTCATATATCCTTGTTTCAAAAAATATTTTTATCCAAAATTCAAAAGAATATTATCCAAGTTCACATTTAAGATATCATAATTAAATAAATTAATTGTACAAGTAGAAATAAAAATATGTCACATCACTTAAAAGAACTTAAATAAAAAAATTCAAATTATCAAATAAGCTTATTTGATCAAACTAAGATAAAAAAATGTCACAAAGTGTTTATTTAATTTTTTTTTTTCACTAAATGAATTTATATTTCATTTTTCACAAGTTGTTTTTTCTTTTTTTTACAAAGTTGATTGATTCCTAAAAAATAATTCTTTTTCTTTTTTTATTATAAATTTCCTTTTTTTAAGTTCTTTTTTAATTTTTTTTAAATTTGTTTGAAGTTAATTTTCACTAATGTCAAAAGAAGTTATTATATTAACTACCAATAATAATTTTATATTTATATTATGATCCATTACTTTATTTAGTTACTTTTTTTATTTTGTTAATACATCAGTATAACTTTCATTATTTAGAAGGCACAAACTTAAATGTTTCTTTTGCAATTTAGTGAGGGCAAAAAATAAAAATAAAAAACAAAAACAAACACGTATGCTAAGCATATCTTTGTTCTCTGTTTCTCCTTGCAGAAAATAGATGCCTGAGGAACTTAAAAAGTCTTTATCTGGACGGTGTCTCCACCAAACAAAGCCTTTCCCTTGTATCACTCCTGAAGCCATTTTCATCTGTAAAAACCCTCTTTTTAAGAGCTAACTCTCATTTAAACAAAACAGTAGTTACTCAAGGTGAGTTGTGACTGTGATTCTAAACAAAAATGTTAAATCAGTCTATAATCATTTATATGATGCATTTGATACGATGCTATTATTTACTTCTTGTTCTACATAAAGGGAGTAATTTTTTTCACTTTTGGATGTCAACTGTACGCAGAGTTGCATGTGTTGAGTAATGTGGAGGACCTAATCATGGATAGTACTCCTCTGGACATCAGCTTTTTGGAAAGCATTGGTATCTTGACTTCTCTCAAAACCTTGTCTTTGTATGATTGCAGTCTGGCTGGATCATGGATAGTACTCCTCTGGACATCAGCTTTTTGGAAAGCATTGGTATCTTGACTTCTCTCAAAACCTTGTCTTTGTATGATTGCAGTCTGGCTGGCACTTTACCTACCCAAGGTAATATAATTACTGGTTATGAAGTGATTCTCTAACACTCCATCAGCTCTTTCATTTTATTACATCTTTTTTTTTTAATTTTTAAGATCTCATATCTCTACAATTTTTTTTTTCACAGGTTGGTGCTATCTAAAGAGTCTTGAAGAATTGAGACTCAATGGAAATGCTCTAGGGGGTGCAATTGCTTCATGTTTGGGTAACTTGACATTTCTTCGCTTCTTGGACATCTCTGACAATCACTTCACAGGAAATGTTGCCTCCACTTCCCTCACAAATCTCACAATGCTTAAATTCCTCTCCCTTTCAAATAATCAATTTCAAGTTCCAGTGTCATTCAATTCATTCGCAGACCACTCAAATCTTAAAATCCTTTTCAGCGATGGAAACAAGTTAGTAGCAGAACCAACAGTTTTCCAAACTTGGCCCCTAAAACTTCAACTCAAGGTCTTCAGTTTGTCAAATTGCACAATAGAACATAGGAAATTACAACTTCCTAATTTCCTCCACTACCAGTATGACTTAAGATACATTGATCTTTCGTATAACAATTTTGGTGGAATTAGATTCCCTGATTGGTTGGTAGAGAATAATACAAGATTAGAAACACTTTTCATGACAGACAGTTCTATTGTGGGTCCATTTTTCTTACCATTAGATCCTCATGATTACGTGAGGACAATTGACATATCCAACAATAAAATGCATCATATTCCAACCAATTTTTGCTCAGTTTTTCCAAATTAAGAGGAATTGTCAATGTCCCAAAATGCCTTCAAAAGAAATATTCCTCTCTGTTTGGGTGGCATGATGTATTTAGCAAAATTGGACGTGTCCCACAATCAGTTTTTTGGAGGAATACCTAAAGAATTGGGCATGAGTCGTTCATTAGAGTTGCTTAAACTTTCAAATAACAATTTGAATGGAAAAATGTTTCCAGCAATATATCTGGATGGCAACAACGTTGATGGAGAGATATCTCATTTTTCATCCATTAGCTCTTCAGTGCTTCAAACTTTAGATTTAAGTGACAACCAGTTATCTGGGAAGCTCCCAATATGGTTGTGGAATTATACAAGTTTGAGGCTACTGGCTTTGGCCAACAATCAATTCGAGGGTCCTGTTCCCATTGAATTATGCAATCTGGTGAATCTTGGATTCTTGGATCTTTCTCAAAATCGTCTGTCTGGTACAATACCATCTTGCTCCAATCTACAGAATATAAAGCATGTGCATCTCAACAGCAATAAACTGAGTGGACCACTCTCACCTGCCTTTTATAGAAGCTCTTCATTAGTAACATTAGATCTAAGCGAAAACAACTTCACCGGGAAAATTCCAGATCGGATCGATACACTACCGGCTCTGAGTGTCCTCCTTCTAAAAGCAAATCAGTTCCATGATGAATTTCCTATGCACTTATGCAAATTGAACTCATTAAGCATCGTCGACCTTTCTCAGAATAAACTTTCTGGGCCAATACCTTCTTGTTTGAGTAATTTAACTCTTGAGCAATGGTTTGAAAAGTCCGATGTAAACAATGACTTTTCTGTGATTTCATTTGACACAATATTGGCAATTGCATCCACGAGAATGAAAATATATGATCTCCTAACAAATAAAGACGTATATCCTGCAGACGGGTTTCCTACATCACAATTGTATCATTTATCTCTGGAGAAGAAGTGATAAAGTTTTCAACAAAGAAAGCATTATATAATTACACGGGTAAAATTCTCGACAGCTTGTCAGGAATTGATCTCTCTTGCAACCAATTGACAGGCATAATCCCACCTGAATTGGGGAATCTGATTGAAATCCGAGGATTAAACTTGTCGCACAATTAACTGGACCCATCCCCTCCACATTCTCAGAACTCAAGCAGATCGAGAGTTTGGATCTTTCCTACAACAACTTAAACGGTAGAATCCCCCCTCAACTGATTGAGTTAAACTTTCTGGCGGTATTCATTGTTGCACACAACAACTTGTCAGGGCCTCTCCCAGACAGGAAAGGACAATTTGGGACATTCGACGGGAGCAGTTACGAGGGAAACCCTCTTCTTGTGGACCTCCTTTGAAAAACAGTTGTGGTGAAGGTGATTCGCTAGAAACTTCAAGTGCTTCTTCTGCTGAAGATGAAGTACATAGTTTTATAGACATGGGCGATTTCTACATCAGCTTTGGGGTTTCCTATGCAATTATATTGCTGGCAACTGGCATTGTACTCTACATAAACCCATACTGGAGACGGGCATGGTTTTATTTCATTGAAGAGCGGAGCACCGCTTGTTATTTCTTCATTGTGGACAATCTTCGTAGGTTGCCCTTCTTCAGAAGAAACATATAGCCCTGTGTATCTTTCATGGTTCTGGAGCACTTCAAGTTCAAGTTCAGAATGTATCCTCCTCTTCCTTCTTTTGCCCTGATAGTTTTTGGTTCAGACAGTTTGTAAGATGGGAGTGTGTGATCTCAATATCTTATGTTAGCAATGTCTTTGAATTCGGAAAACTAACGCTCGGTAAAATAACTGTCTGATTTTTTTTTTTTTTTGAAATGGTAATTGTGTCTGATTTTAGTTAAAGAGACGTTTTGCATTTTAGATTCCATATGCGCTCATATCCACATTTTAATATGTTTCCCCTGTCTGGCACTATACGCTCATTTTAGAGAATCATAATCCTGGAACAGAATAAGAGTTAAAACCAAGATCTTCCATATCTCAATCACAATCTGGTAATTTTTCCTTGCTGATAAAAGTAGTATTATAATACCCAATCCACCATTATGCAGAAATGTACTTCTAGAGAAAAGAAGTAAGCATTCATTAAATTTTTTAACTTTTCAACTTTCAATTCTAATCATATTTTGATACCATTACCTATCATCTTAGAACAAATTTCAAATTTTAGTAGTAAATTTCATATTGTGATACCTATCATCTTACCATGAGTCTTCAGTTTGATGTGAGTGTTTGGTTGATTGTGTGGATTTTGTTCTGAATTATGCTGATTGCTTACATATTGGTGATTTTTTTCCCTTTCTCGCAAGAAGACAGGGTTGATGTTGTGCATCATACATTTCTTGATACTAGTTTTTGACATGTACATCTTATCTCTAAAAATTTATTTTAATAATAATTTTTTATACTAAGATAATAATGATAAATACTAATAATTTAATTTTGATTTTGGTATAATATAAGAAAATTTTAATAACTTTTGATATAATTTTTATTTTGATAGCCATTGATAAACTATTAACTATTAAGTTATTAATGATTAACTACAACTAAATTATATTTATTTACTTTTAAGTTTCTAATGATTAACTATTAAATTATCATTGATTGATTATTAAGTTATTTATGATTGACTACTAAGGTTATCGATTAATTACTATTAAATTGAAACAATTTACTATTAAGTTATCATTAATTTATTATTAATTGACCATTGATTTATTATTAAGTTATCAATGATTAACTACTAAATTATCACTTGTTTTTTATTAACCTATCATGATTTATTAATATGTTATTATCTTTTTATAATTATGAAACATGAAATTTAAAAAGTCCATTAATAATATAAGAGATAATTTTTTTTATAAATAACATTATTATTTTATTCAAGTTTACAATTTTTTAACTAATTTTTTTATTAAATCAATTCATGGTAAGTTTATCTTAACCCCCAAAATGAAAGTTTTAACTTCATTTCTGCTACTAAACAGGACTTTAATTCTAACAACTCAGGTATAAAAAAGTTATCAATGATTGACAATTAAGTTATCGATTGTTTACTACTAAATTATTAATGATTTACTACTAATTTATGAATGATTTGCAATTAAATTATGAATGATTTGACAATTAAGTTATCAATTGTTTACTACTAAATAATTAATGATTTACTACTTATTTATGAATGATTTGCTATTAAATTATGAATGATTTACCATTAAGTTATAAATGATTTTATAAAATTGTTGGTGATTTACTACTAATTATTAATGATTTATTATAAAGTTATAACTAATTTATTATTAACTTACCGATGATTTACTAAAAAGTTATCAATGATTAACTAATTTACTACTAAATTATCACTAATTTACTATTATATTTTTATATATTTACCATTATTTTAACATTAATTTACTACTTAATTTTTTATTATTCACTAAAAATTATCACCAATTTACTACTAAATTATCAATAATTCGCTATCAAGTTATTACTTATTTATATTAAATTATGCACAATTTATTATTAAGTTATCGTTGATTAACTATTATATTATCAATTATTTACTACAAAATTATATTGATTTATGTTCAAGTTTTTAATTATTAACTATTAAATTATCAATTATTTACTATTAATTTATTATTAGTTTACTGCTAAATTATTTATGATTTACTACTATCAATTAATTACTATTAAATTTAAAATGATTTACTATTAAATTATCACTAATTTACTATTAAATTATCATTAATTATTACTAAGTTATCAATAATTAACTACTAAGCTATGACTGATTTTTTGTTAAATATTCCTTGATTTAATACTATGCTCTTACACGTTTATAAATATATCATAATTGATTTACTATTAAAGTATTGTGCATTTATTATTATATTATTACTAATTTACTAAAAAATTATCAATTATTGACTATTAAATAATCATTAATTTACTATAAGTTATTACTACACTAATTTACTACTAAGTTATGATGATTACTATTAAATTATATTGATTACATTTAACTTTTCAATAATTAATTACTAAGTTATTAATTATCTATTAGCATGTCATCATTGATTTGTGTATATCCTAAAAGAAAGTAACCATAATATATGCTAGTTAATATAATTTATAAGGTAGAGAAAGAAAGAAGAAAAAATTCATGTGTAATTGACTTAAAAAGAAAGAGTAAATACTCTTAATTTACTATCCATAATTTAACAAGTAATAATAAATTAAAATCATAATTTTTTATACTAATAGTCAATATTTTTAATATATTCTTCAACTTATTTAGTTCATGGTAAAATAATATATATTAAGATAAGTTTTATTAATAATTTGATTGAATTATTAGTGTATATATTTTTATATTTGTTAACGAAGTACAATTGCATATTAAAAATTAAAAATTTTGAAATGTTTTATAACCAATAGAAATAACAAATTTTGCCTTATGTTCTTATTTTTAAGTATATAATTATGGGTAAAAATTTTGTAGTATATATGATAAAAGTATTAGGAACAAATTTAACAAACAAAATTATTAAAAATCAAATATTCAATAATTTTGAAAAATATCAAATTCACAATAAATACCTTTGTATTCTACATAAAATTTTCTTTTACTAAACAAAAAGATTGTATATTTTTAATTGTTACTTCATTCTTTTTACCATCATTCATAATAACTTTTTTGAAATTTTGATGCCAATCAACTTCTCCATTTGGAAAGACTAAAAAATATTATAAGGTGTCATAACAATCCAAAGAACATTTAACTGTATATTGTCTTCTTGACCAAGACGAAATTATAATATTTCTTTCAAATGAAATGTTTGAATTATCATTAGTATCTCTATTACTTTTGCATCTAATTTTTATTATATTGTGTTCTCATTCAATTTTGAAATTTATTACCGGTATTATAAAAATATTGCTAAAATAATATGGATTAATCAACTCAAACTTGAAAAATTTAAAACTCGATTTGAGTATAAATAAAATATAGTATTTTTTATTCATCTTCCATAACAATTTAAAAATTCCTTATTTAAGCTTTTTCCCCTTCATCTTCAATATCTTATTTTTATTGTTTTTATAGATGAATTAGTCAATTAATTTTAAGAATATATAAAGGGAAATTGCAATTATAAGTAATTGAGTATACATTTTTTTTATTTGCATTTAGGATTTATGATTCTTTTTAAATAAAGAGAAACATGCACCAATTATTGAGTTAAATTTGCTCAGGTGCATAAGTGAATAATTGAGTACATTATGAATAAAAGTAAATGATAAAACTTAAATTAACCTAATTGTAGCTAATCATAGGTCTAAAATTCAACTCGAAATTATGAAAAATCAAATTCCAAAATGATTGAAATACTAAATACACAATTAAATAAAGATTTATCAAATGAATTTTGCTAATGATACACTTAAATCACTTTTAAATTTAGTTCAATTATAATTTACAGTAATATTTTTATTTTAAATGTAATAGTGATAATTAATTTGATGAATTTCAATTCATTTGAACAAATATTGCCTAACATGGAAAACTTAAAAATCTTGATACAACAGTGAACATTTATATAAAGGAGAAAATGAAAAAATACACAATATTTCTCCTAATAAAAGAGTTTCATATTGATCCTAAAAAAATTTGAAATCAATATATTTGTATATTTTTCACTGAAACATTATATAGCACTATAAATAAGTAATCAATTTTTTGTCTCATTTTTTTGTTTGGAATAATCTTTTATTTGTGTTTCTATCAATTAAATGTAATTGTACATACTATCAATTGAAAGCTTCAATTTTCTTTTATTTAAAAAATTTATTATACATAATTTTTTATTATATAAAAATATTAAAATACATAATTTTAGAAATTAAAATAAAATAAACTACTAACCTTGGTAGTTGCCATGTTTTCTTGAGAAAATTCCAATTCTAAAGAATAACAAACTTGTTATGTAATACCTATACAGTTTATAATGGTTTCATTTTCGATAGTAATAGCATAAATTTTCATAAATGGATGCAATTTAGGCATAAACACATTCAAAAAAATATTTCCAATGAATTTTGTCACACCTTGAAAAAATTCATCAAAATAATTCATTTTACTTCACTTGATAATTTTTTACTTATAATAATTTACGTTCAACCACCTAGATGAGAAAAAAAAAGTAAGCAATTTAATATGATTAAAAAGATTAAATAATCTTGAGATATAAATTAAGCATAGATCTGTATATTAAAATAAAAATTGAGAAAAAATTATATCAATTTATTATTTCAATTAAGGTAAATAATTCTTATAGTAATTTAACAGAACCTAATCCTGAGCTATTGGTAACTCTACAACCTCTTGAATCATCAGAAAGCCCAATTAAATTATTTAATGAATCATACAATACTAATTGTCAATGGAGAGATGCAATTGATTTGTGTTTGATTTAATATTATTTTTTATTTATAGGAATAACTTGAGAGGAAAAAATACAAAATAGAAATTAATTATAAAAGTCAGACTAAATTGTAGGAATGATATATTAAAGAATTATTTGAAGAAACTAAAAAGATTTAATTATGTTATTAATTATCAAATGATCAAATAATAAAACATATAAATAATAAAATTATTAACATACATATATAGTTAATATATAAAAAAAAATTGAAAGACAAAAAATAGAAAAAGAAATAAATATGCTTCAATGACTTAATTATGATTATCTTTAATGAATTCATTTATCAACATAAACTATATATAATTATTTTTACAAGAAACAAACCCCATATAATTGTTTTATTCTTATGCACACTAAACTTTGATCTTATTCTATTTGTATTTTCATTTAATGTGGAAAATCAATTTACTTATAAAAAAAGCCTAATTAAAAAAAGATTTAAATATAAAAAATTACTGATGATATTTAATCAATCACTTTTAATATTTTTTGAATTAAAATTTTATTAAGAGTATTTTAGTCAATCACTTTTAACACTTTTTTAACCTAATTATAAAAATAAAGTTTATTTAAATTAAAATTTATAAAAACATTTACTAAAAATATTTTAGCCAATCACTTTTAACACTTTTGGAATTATCCCAATTTTCTATAACTCTATTTTTAATTTTAGTTGATTTTAAATTAAACTTAAATAAATTAATAAAAGTTATATATCTAAAGATAAATTTGTTAATTTAAAAATTTATAAGGATATTTAAATCATCACTATTAATATTTTTTAAGCTCACACTTTTATATAAAAATGATTTAACTAGAAAAGTATACATTTGAACTGACTTGATACACTAACCTTCGTTTGGTTTGGGAAATATTGTAGAAAAGAAAATTTGAAGAGAAATAAAAATATTGAAACACACCGCTCATATTGTTTGAGCATTGAAAAATCTATTTGGGAACAAGAATTATTCCTTTTTCCTTTTGCATAATCAATCATATTTCACTATTCCCAAGCAGATTTAGATAATTAAATACAAAACCAGATATTTGTAAGTCAATTTTACCTTGAGTTGAGCTCTCCTAGAGTCGTAAGGCACAAACTGATATATCCTTCATTTGGGGAGCTCTAGTCACTATCACTCCATGTAGCCATGTTTATCTTCTTCTTGGAGTTGTGTGCTGGCTTCTTAGCATAAGGGCAATCAGATTTTGTATGGCCTGACTTCTTGCGCCCATAGCCTATATCTTGAAATACCTTTCATCATTGCTTTTCTTCTCGGACTCTTGATTCATACACAGCTCATCATAAGTCGTGAGAGAGCTGAAACGTTCACCCAAGCTCAAGGTATTTAGGTCCCTGACTTCTCGAATTGCAGTAACTGCTGGCTCCCATTTCCTCCTTGGTAACGATCGTTGCACCTTCAATACAAGTTCATTGTTTGGGTAGCTTTTTCCAAGGTTTTTTAATCCATTAATGATGTCTGTGAACCTCACAAACATATTTGAGATACTTTAATGTGGTTAAATCTGAAGGAATCATATTTTTCCTCCAGTATCATCATCATCATTGATTGTTTAACTCTATCGGCGCCTTCATAAATCAGCTCCAATTTATCCCAGATTTCCTTGGCGATTTCACAAGTTGCGATGAGAACGAATTGTTTGAAATCATATGCAGGTAAAGCATGTCCATTGCTACAGCATTGATTTGCATCACCTTGAATCCTTGATATTACTTTCATCACGTTCATCTTCAGCCTTGGGAAACTTTTTCCCTTTCACCTCTTTGGTGGGAATTTTCCGGACTTGGACAACAACATTCCACAACTGCAAATCGTTGGCCATTATAATATACCATCATACGTTTCTTCCAATAATTGTAGTTAGAGCCATTAAAGAAAGGTGGCCTAGAAAAAGATAGGCCATGCTGTGGGATGCATGATGTTTCAGCCATGTTTCAGATCTCTCCAAGAATGTTAGCCCTGCAAGCTTAAAGTTCAAAATATGGTAAGGTAAACTGGGATTTCAAAACCTTTTTTTTTTTCATTAAAATCAAACAAAGTGGTTGCTTTATGCTTCTATTTTTTTCATAAAAAAAAAGTGAAGGAATTCTAAAAATTCATAATATTTTCAATTCAGTTACTGCAAAGAGAAATGGGTAATGGGTTTAAGAGACAAACTTACAAATGGGGTTTTGATGAAGTGATGTTGGCTGCTTCTTATCAGAAATTTTCTTGAGAATTTTCACTTGATTTTTCTGTTTGGTTTTCTCTGTTGAAAATGGCTATTTGGGCAGATAAATAAAGAGAGAACAAGCCTGGAAAGGTCTTCCAACGGTAACTTAATAGGTGTTTGGGGCAGTTTTTCAAAGAGTTTTTCTATTTAAAAGGTATTTGGCGATGCCACCAAAATAATCAAACAATTTTGCCCTTAATAAATTTTTAAATCACAAAATAATCAAACAATAACCTTTATCCATTCCATTTTTTCTTCTTTTTGGTGGTTGTTCCTCCATTTAGGGTTGAGCAGATATTGATTCAAATTAATTTAACCGACCAAAACTAATGAAATATGGTCATTTTGGTTTAATCTAGTCGGTTTTATATTATAATCAATTTTGAGATCGATTAAATTGGTTAAATCGGTCGGTTATCAGTTTTCAAAATTGATAACCGAATTAACAAATCTTATAATAATTAAAGGTAAGTATGTATATTCCGCTAAAAAACCCTAAACTTAACTTACTTTTTGGCCAAAGACGCCTTGAGTAATCCAATTCAAATTTTTGTAATGAATTATTTAAGGTATTTTTGGTTAGAAACGCCTTCAATAACTTCATTCAATTTTTTACAAAGAATTATTAAATGCATTTTCTGGACAAAAATGCCTTGAACAATCCCCTCATAAAAATTGAAGGAGATTATTCAATGCATTTTTAACCAGAAATGCCTTCAATAACCCCATTCAATTTTTTGCATAGGATTATTCAAGGTGTTTTGCCATAAATAATCCTCTCATAAAAAATTAAAAATTGAAAGGGATTGTTCAAGACATTTTTTGCCACAAATGCTTTCACTAACCTCATTTAATTTTTTATAAAAAACTATTCAAGGTGTTTTTTCCAAAAAATGCCTTCAATAATCGCCTCAAAAAAATTAAGGGGATTATCAAGGCATTTTTTGCTAGAAACGCTTTTAATAGCCTCATTCAATTTTTTACAATGGGTTATTCAAGGCGCATTCTAGGTAGAAACGCCTTGAATAATCGCTTCATAAAAATTGAATAAGATTATTCAAAGCATTTTTTGCCAGCACCGTGTTCAATAATCCCCTCATAAAATTAACAGGAATTTGTCAAGGTATTTTTTGCCACAAACGCCTTGAATAACCCTATTAAATTTTTTGTAAGGATTATTGAAGACGTTTTCTTGCCAAAAACACTTTGAATAATCCTCTTTAATTAAAAATTGGATTATTTAAGTTACTATCATATATGCTAAGGAGATTATAATAATTATTCAAGATTTAATATCTATGGATTCCTCCCATCCAAATGAGTGAATCTAAACACAAAATTCCCTGAAAATGAAAAAAAAAAACCCCAAGTATTGCATTTTCTCGGGGATCACACTTTTTAAAACTTATTTTTTAATTTATTTTAATTAAACAAGTTTAGATGAATGTTTATTTGTCTTTTTTCTTGTAAAATATTGTTGAAATTATTAAATTTTTTAGTGATTTAGTTTGAATGATATGTGAATTTGAGTTTTATTGATTGAATTTGTAGCTAAATAATTATTTAAAATAGAAGCAAAAAAATGATGAAAAAATTGGTTATTTAACCGAACTAACCGAATCAAACTGATTTTTGGTCGGTTCAATTAAATTGATTATTTAAAATTTTGTTGGTCGGTTCGGTTCCTTGTAGAATAAAAGTTGGTTAATTCAGTTATTAATTTTTTCAGACTGAATCGACCGAACCAATGGACTACTCACCCCTACTTCCATTCACCTTATTCTACTAAAAAGGCCAAAGGTATAGTATAAGTGGATTTTTTCCTCTCAACTAGGGGTGTAAATTATACAATTATAATCGTAGGCTATTCGGGTTCGGTTTGAAAAAAAAACTTGAATTTGACTCGATTATTGTCAAGTCAAGCTCGAGCTTAAGTAGTTCAATTTATCGAGCGAGTCGAGTTCAAGTATTTTAATATTTAACTCGAGTGCTCGCAAGCTTATTGAAGATTTTTTATTTTAGTATATATTTTATTAGTTTAATTATATTTTTACCCTTAAAACATAAAAAACCTAAAACTAAAAGCCCTAAATCTATTCTTTTCCTTTGTCACTCTTAGGCTCTCCCCTCCCCTTCAAATGACGCTACTATTTTCACTCACTCCCCTCCCCAAATAGTGCTACCTCTTTCACTCTCTCCCCATTCTTTTTTTACTTTCTCTAAATCTCTCTTGTCATGTTCCTACTCTAACTCTTACAAAAAAGGCTTTCCCTACCACAAACTATGCTCAAAGAGTTAGTGATAACTTGTAAGAAATGAAGACACAAACCAATTGCATGTGCTAAGTCAAAATCTCATCCCGGTAGGAACAACTATCCTTTCCAATATCTTTAATCTTTGTTTTTTTTTTCCTAGCTTTTTGATTTGTTTTCTGGGTGATATGTAGTTTTTTTTTCTGGGTATTTGTAATATTTGTATCTATTTTTGTGATAAAATGTGTGAACAAGATTATTAAATTGTTGATATTATCTTACGATTGGATGGTTATTTAAAAGGCTAGCATGTGATTTGATTGTTCTTCTTCTATTATGTTTTTTTCTTTAAATTATTTTTATTGTTTTGAATTTTTATGCTTTTTTTCATATATTTGGAATGATTCACAGAAGATTTTATGGTTTTTGTTTTGTTATTTTGATTTTTGTTTTGTAGAGAATGAATAAATCACAAATTTTCTAATATGATTCGAGCAGAGCAAGCTTAAGCTCAACTCGAGTTTTACCTTGAGTCAAGTTTAAGATTGAAAAATAAAACTCAAGCGAGTTCAAGTCAAGCTTCGAGTTTTGATTTTTAAATCAAGCTCAAGTTTGAGCTCGAGCATTCAATGTACCAACTCAGCCCAGCTCGATTACACCTTTACTCTTAATAATCATGTGTTTCTCCTCTTTACGAATGAATAACATTATATATAAAAGGAAACAAAATTAAACAATTTAATTATAGGAAAACAAGTTTTATAAAAGAGCCAAGAGATTTAAATCAAGAAGAGTTAATATTACAAATGATTTTGAACTATCATAAAATGTTTAATTTAATACATGAATTTCAAAAAATTTTAATATAGATTTAAAAACTAAATTTGCTAAGGGTTAAATATAAAAATAGCTCATGTACTATATAATTTCTATTAATTTGGTATCTAAAGAAATAAAATTGTTAATTTAGCAAACTTTCATTTCGTCATCCACTTTGGTAATTCTAATTAACGTCGTCAATCAACTTACTAATGACATGAACATTCAATAAGATACTGACACGTATCAAAAAAAAGTTTAATCAATGCTATCATGCCCCCCAAATGAGGCATAGCAAACATTGTACACTTGCAATATATGATCATATAGATACGATAAGCAAGATTCATATTAAGACTTATAAAAAAAAATCTGAATGAGACAAGTGTATCTACAAACAAAAAGTTCATAGCTTTTAATATCTACTAACATGAAGATGAAATACTTAGAAATTCATGAAATCAAAAATATTCCTTTAAAGTCATAAATAGCTAATTTATAAAAGTTTGAATGTCTAAGTATCTAAGATAATCTTAAAAGTCTTGGAATGGTCACTAAAGTTTCGAAACATCACTCTTTGAAATTCCCATATGCATAATCAAAATCAAAACATGTAAAATGTTAAAGAAAAGAGTAAGTATAATCACTCAATAAGCAATCGACATCCCATTAACTAGGTTAAGCTAAGTTAGAACATTTAGACCAAAACAAAAGAATTAAAGATTAATTTCAAATATTAAGGTAATCAAGCATTTACAAATAGCTTGTTCTAAAATCATATGCCAGAATACCAAAACTCAACAAATATTACAAATTTTAGAGCTCAACAAATATTACAAATTTTAGTTTTATAAATGTTTAACAAGCTATAGCCACTTTTAACTTCGATGACTTAAGTCAGAATCAAAACTAAAATCATGATAAATCTCTTAGTGTAATGGGACAGAAGTATATAAAAAGCAACTAGGTGATTGCACTAAACAATCATAATTAACTCGTTAATGCAATAGAAAAAATAAAAATCACAGTAACCCTTTAATGTAATAGGATAGAAATACATCATATGTGGTAAAGTAAACAAAAATTCACTACTCTCAACTGGTGGTGTAGTTCAAAATCGATTTTCTAATCATAAAATACATGTCAACATTACTAATATTTAACTCCCATTAGCAGGTTTAGAATACAATGTACCGAGAGAAAATTTAAAATAAAAAATCTTAGATTACCAAACATGAATAATAATTTCATTTTCAAAACTCTAACAAGGCTTTTAAAATCAAATGCATATATATAATTCTTACAAAACTAAATTATATAACAAAATCATAATATGAAAATAAGTAAAATTATTTACCAAGATAATTTTCATAATCGAAACAAAGATACATACTTTCATACTTAACCCGATTTAACAAAATAAAGGACAAATTAACATTCATAAC
Source organism: Durio zibethinus (assembly GCF_002303985.1). The sequence goes on from NW_019168026.1 coordinate 9,547,720, forward strand.
ATACTTAATTAAGGCTGCCTCTTAAAGATATAAAAATCAAAGAGACGTCAAATCATTTATCTGATCTGTTAAAATGAAAGTTAAGTAGCAAATTACAAAAATCTCTTAGTGTTCTAATAATTTAAATAATATTTTAAAAATTAGATTTAACTCAAAAATATAAATTTAACAAGACAAACCTTTTGCTAGTCATCTAAGCAAATTGGTTTGTGTAGCAACTTTCATGACAAATCAAAATTATTTGAAAATATTTTTAACATGTTAAAATAATTTTTTTAATATAGTAAAATGTTTTAAATTGAATAAATATGAAATTGAGAATTAAAAATATAAAAATCAATAAAAATATACATTTTATAAATATTTAATTATAACCTTTATTGATAATCATTTTTGTAAGTTTGAATCTAATTTAATATTTTTTAACAAGACTAATACCATGAAATTAATATAGTAAAAATGTATTAAAATAGCTAAAAATTCATTAAAAATAATATAACTAAAATTTATGTAAATTATAACTAAATATATTGAATATTGGTTAAAAATAATTTTTAAAATTGAAGAAAATTTTGTTTTATTAAAACTTTCATTTTTTGAATTTTTTTTTAATTTTATTTTTTAATTTTTAAGCTTTCAAAATTTTTTCATTTTTTAAGATATTTCAATAGTTTATTTTTTAATTTTTTAAAACATTTAAAATTTTTTATAAAATTATTTGAAAATTTTAGAAATTATTTAAAATATTTTTGAAATTTTGAGTTTTTTTTAAATTTCCTTTTATTGCTAACATGACAACTAATAATGTATCATTATCTGAACTTTTATGATACTTATTAATATTTTATTAAATATTCATGTCAATCAACAAATTAAATAACAACATTAATCTCAAATACTAAAATAAATAACAAAATAAGAGTTAAAATACCAAATTAACAATTTTATTTTTTCAAGTACTATGAACAAAAAGTGTCTAATATATACACCATTTTTATATTTAATCAATTTTTTAGTTAATGTGAGACTTAAAGAATATCATTCCATCATTTAAAGTTCAAAGGAACAAATCATATTAAAAATAAATATCACATTAATTAACAAATTTATAATTCAAATACTATATTAAAAAATTTTAAACTATAATTCAAAGATCATTCATAAAATTAACCCAAATAAAAAAGCAGAACATAAGGGGGAAAAAAAGTCGGTCATCCCCACTTGACCACGAATAGATAAAATCATGAGGTAATATTAGAGGCAATTAAACCAAAAATTTTCCCTACATGTTAGGGAAAAAATACTCAACCACAAATATCTACCAAAATACAATAGTTAATTTTTTTTTTTTTACAAATTATCCTTATTCTGAATTATTGTTTCGGCACTCGCCTCGTGAAAATAGAGCAAAATATAATCTAGGCCATGTTCTCATGCAAGCCTAGTTGCCGACTACTTCAATGAGTGTTGGCTCATAGTCATTGGGAGCTATATAACCATGGAGATTCATGACGGTTGCAGCCACATTGGCAAGTCCGCCATCAGGAACATCATTGCGGAATCTAACACCAGGTGCCAATCCTGGACCTCCAATTGCAATAGGCACCTAAATTGCAAAATCCAAAATACACATCAGAAATTTGAGAAGTAAATTTTCCACCAACTCAACAAGAAATGAAAAAACCTTTTCTCCAACTCAACAAGAAATGAAAAGAAGATTCTAAATGAAGAAAATACGAGTTTTGATAATGTGACCCTTCATTTTTCTTCTGTGCAAAACAATGATAAGATGGCATATATCATGCAAATTCACATCAAGCCACCCCAGCATGTATTAAATAAAACAAAGTCTAGCACTTGCATCTTTTTTTCTTTCCAAGAAAGATTTTGGGAACTTACAGGTAGACAAGTGTGGGAGGTGAGTATTTGGAGACCACCATTCTTGTCATAAAGAGGTTGCCCAGACTTGTTCCTCTTCACCATGTCCTCGGCATTGCCATGGTCTGCAGTCACAACATATATTCCACCGACTTGCTCTATGGCATCAAGGATCATCTGCAGCCGTTCAACAATATAATCAAGTAAGAAAAACTCTTTTACAAGACAAGAGTTGTTATGCTTCAGATCAAAATTGGATGAAAAATCAACTTATCAATAAAAAGATTTGGGCATGAATGTCAAAAATGGGTGATAAGCCCAATGATACGTGTCTTGTGTGGGATACTTCAGGAGAAATAAATAGAAAAAGCAATATGGATTTCCAATGATAAGTTTCCCACCAGCATCATATGAAGGTTGAGTTTGGCCCCACTCAAGTGCCTTAGGTGGACAGGAAACTGAAGACTTCCAGTCAAACTAGTGAACTCAAGAGGAGACCAACATAGATAACCCATTTAACATTATTTTCCCCTAAACATCCACATTCTAATTTATCTTTATATTTATACATTTCATAACTAGCAAAATCACAACTGATTTTGATTCATCAAAATGTAAAATCATTAGAAAGTTAGAGCCATCATACCTTGACAGCTTCATCAGCAGTCTTGCATCCCACAATTGTAGCCTGGATATCTCCTGTATGACCCACCATGTCACTATTTGGTATGTTCACACGTACCTAAACCAATAATAAAAGAGCTATTCAGCATCTTCCATCAATTCGAATGCCTATTGATAGTAGTCTATTAATGATCACCTGGTCAAATTTGCGGCTCAGAATTGCATCCCTAGCCTTTTCACCAATCTCCAATGCCTTCATCTTGGGTTGAACATTGAATGTAATGCCAACATCACTTGGAATTTCAACATATTCTTCCATTTCAGCATTGAAACAGCCAGAGCGATTTCCATTCCAGAAGAAAGTGACATGACCAAATTTGACAGTCTCACTGTTGATACAGGAAGGGGAAAATTAACATACAGCAAAGCAAGTAAATAATAGACATAATGATTTGAACTCCACATTTCACTGAAAGCATGATTCCCAGATAAAAGTAAGCATATAACTCTTTTCCCATGATAGAAAATGAATATGGTGGGAGACAAGTCTCATGAACCTTCATTTATCCTGGTGATCACAATAGGGTCCTGGATTAACTTTAACATTGAGAGACAAGTATATAGACTTGGAATTTCAAACTAACAAGCAAAAACAAAGGAAACATGCAACTAGAAAGAAGCTTGAAAACAAGCAATAGAGAATGTGTAGGGCTATTGGCCACAGGTTCAAACTATAATCCTCACCCGGTCATTCAAAGAAACAAATCAATTTCTTTGAACACTTTGCTCTGCAAAATCAACAAACATCAGAGGTACGGATTATAATGACTTGAGCTAAACGCACCTGCAGGCAAAAGTACGGATACCATTATGCACCAGATATTCACCAGATGTTCTGTCAATCTCAGGTGGAGAAACAAGGTAGCGGCTTGGAAGCTTCAATTCACCATCATACTGAAGCATTCCAGCATAACGAATTTTAGGGACTCGTTTACGATCAAATTTGTCAAAATCTTGATATTCTAGTGCCTTAGCAAGCATAACCATTCGATCTGCTCGGAAGTTAACAGTAACAACAGCATCACCATCTACTATTGGACCCACAGCCTTCTTGTTCTCATCAACAATGACAAAGGGAGGTAAGTACTGGTCATTGGCATTTTCCCTTAATTTCTTTACAGCTTCAACAGCACTTGTAAACTTGTGTGGGGCTTCACCAAGAACTTGAGCATCCCATCCTCGTTTCACAACATCCCAGTCATTCTGTAAAAGATCCCTCACAAAAATTAGCTTCTTGATCCATTCAAATAAAGACAAAACATGTTATCCGCGATCCAACTGTTTGGACAAGGTAGAATATCTTAGAGAGATTCATCAGGTATTTGTATTCCTTGTCTGAACAGTAAGGCACATGGGTAAGTGGTTGAACTATGTCTCAAGCCTAGAGGCCAAAAAAAAATAAGCAAACCAGGATTCTTTCTGCCAAAATCAGTCCCAAGATGCCTGCCTTATCACAATTGTTATAGGAATCATCCATTAGTAGAAATGCTTACTTTGACATAAAACCAATACCAAATAAAAAAAGCAATAAAATCTACTACCCCCCCCCAAAAAAAAAAAAACAGATTTAGAGAAAGCACTAATAAAAAGAAAAAGGAAGAGTGATTTAAATAATAATCAGAATTCTTCTATCTTTCAGATTTTTGCAAAATACAGAAAATAACGGAACCACAGCAAATTGTTCATGCAAAACAATATAATCACCTTAACTAGTCAACATGCTTTTGGGACTTCTGACAATTATTTCTCACCTCATAACGGTCCATTGTGACATACATGCGGCCTCCACCAGATGCAATGCGGGCATCGACACCATTTTCACGTAATTTTGCAAGGTCATTCTCAAGAGTCTCCACAAAGCCTACACTTGAGCCATCCAAAACATCACGACCATCGGTTAGAATATGAACACGAATTCTTTTAGCACCATGCTCACTAGCTCCCTTCAGCAACAGCTGCAGGAAAAGAAAAATAAATAAACATACTTAAAGAATGGAAATGAATTACCATTAGAGAAGTCAAACCCTGAAAAGGATAGAAGCCTATCCTGAATGACCAAAATTACCTGCAATTGATCAAGTCGAGAGTGGACACCACCATCACTAAGTAATCCAATCAGGTGCAGAGTTCCCTTTTCAAAAGATTCACTTATATACTTAAATCCTTCTCCCTCATAGATTTTCCCAGAGGCAAGAGCAAGATCAACAAGCTTAGCCCTATAGTTACGGATGAATTAACAAGTTAGAACACAGGGAGCATGGTTAACTTGCCAGAAGTCCATCTTAGAAGGAAAGAAAAGGAGTGCCACAAAAAGTAAAAGACATGTAGAATACTATGAAATTAGAAACATTAAAAAAAATAGCATTAAATTTAATTATCAAAAAACCAAGCATTTGCACACAAAAAAAATCACCTAAAATCAAGAAGAGAAGCTTACCCTTGAGCAAAAATGCGTCCTGCACCGAGAGCATTGTGACCAACTTCACTGTTTCCCATGTCATCCTCTGTTGGAAGCCCTACAGCAGTTCCATGAGCTCTGACTAATCTCCATTTTTCTGGGGCACCCTATCAACAAAATCATTATCACTCAAATTAAGTCTCGTTACATAATGGCATATGGAATCCTTATTGGCGGAATCAAGCTGAAATAAACCATATACCAAACATGTAAATTCTGAAGCCGAATGAATAATAATGAAATATATAAAAGTAGTAGATGCAGAAGAAGAATTTATATATATATATATATATATATGTATGTTTGTATGAATCTATATCTTATGTATAAGTATATTTACAGTTTGATGCACTGTACTATCAGTCACTCAAATCACACTGTCAACTCATTAAGCATAAACTGAAAAGTTCAAACTTTCTTGAAATTAGAAATTCAAAAGTTCCAATGTTTAATAAAACAAAATTATCAAAATTTTAAATACTTTAAAATTTATTTTCTTATATGAAAAGGTGGATCTGAACCCAGCAAATTGAGCAAAAAAAAAAACAACACTTTAACATCAGATCTCATACCCAAATGTTAAAAAGTTTCAAACTTTTACAAATTTACAATAACATTAGAATGATAGAAGCTAGAAACAAGCAGGAAGCTCAAGATCTAATTAATACAAGCACAAAACTAAAATCCAACTTTCAAAAACAAAAAAACCCAAAGATGAAAACCTCATTCGCATAGAAAAAATGGGATCCATACCGAATATTAGCATGAGAACGATTGATTACCCAGATCTAAGTTGAATTTTTTACATTGAAATTTAAAGAATATATATTGATAGACAAAAAGTTAAACCTGTTTGAGGGAATCCATGGTGGGAGTTTCAGCAACATGGATGCAATTGAAATCATCGGGCTTGTTCTCGCCCCAGCCATCGAGAACCACGAGGGCAATGGTCTTACCCTTTGGAAGCTTTGGGTGATCCTCCAACTTCCACGATACCTGCCCTGAACTCCCCATTGTTATATGTTGATGTTACCCTTTTTTTCTAGTTTCTGGTTTTAACTGAGAGAGGATTCGCTACTTTTATAAGAAAGAAAATCGAAAGATCAGCCAAAGAGGGTGACGGCGTGAATCGTGTGATTCAGGGTTTGACTTTAAATATAAGCTGATGGCGTGGAGACAAAGCCTATCAAACCCGTGGGTGCGTGCATCAGCACGTGATCATCTCTACGACTCTACTTACCTAACAAACCCAAAGTATAGCATCTGGGAAATCCAGGATCTCGAATATACCTCTTTTTAATGGGCCCAGTCCAGTCGCTGGTCACGTTCTTCGGTTTGGTCTGACTTGAACCGGGGTTTTCGTTGAAACTTTAAAATTTAGATTCGGTTTAAAATTTTATTTTTAATTTTAATTTAAAATTTTTTAAAATATTTTTTGGCTAGATTTTTTAAAAAATTTTAATAATATTTTTATACTAGCAGGTCGAAATAAATTTTTAATAAATAAATTACAACAACTATTAAGCAAACTTTTAAAGATATCAATCAAGTTTCATCGTATCCATGAATGCCTCTCTTGAACCTTTTTTTTTTATTACCTACTAAAAATTAAGCTTAGCAACTCCCGATTGAAACCTTCCAGCCCATTATATAATTTATTTTAAATTATATGTTTAAAAAATAATAATATAATTATTACATAAACACAATATATATAAATCAATCGCTTATTTTATTTAATTTATTCTAAATCACAAGATAATTGATATCATATATAATTATAAGAAATTATATAATTTATTATAAATAATACATTAACATATATATATGTATCCATGATAATTAAAAATATATAATTTATTTTAAATCATAATCCAAATTATAAGAAATTTTATAAGAAACATAATATATATAATTTATACTAGTGTTGATATTAAAAATATATATTAATTTGATATTTTCAATAATTTTAATGAGTTATTATTTGTATTATATTTATTATTTGTATTAAATTAATTTTTTTATAAAAATTATATTTAATTTAGTCTTAAATTATTTTGAATTAATTTTTTTATACCATTCCAATTTTGAATCAATTTAAATTTGAATTATTTCAATTTCAATTTATTTTGAGTTTGGTTTGGCCTAATCTAATTTCAGGTTGATTTGAATTTAAATTATTTTAATTCAATTTGTTTTCAATTTGGGGATGATGGTTAGGGTTGTTGACTTTTAATGGTCAAATCAGATTAGGCAATTTTGGATTTGAGTAAGTTGGATGAATTTTCTAAGTTTGGACCAAAATTAACAGATATGTCTAGCACAATTCAATTTGTGCATTTAATTTATGTTTATTATTAAAATATTAAAAATGTTTTTCTACTATTATTTTGATTTTGAAATTATATTTTACGATTAAATTAAAACATATTATTTAGTTATATAATAAATCTCGAAAGAGTTTGAGCCTTAAAATTTATGCGCACAATCTGATCCTAATTGAAGACTTCCAAAAGCTCAACGAGTAACTTGACTCGTGAACACTACCAAAATAATTTTTTGTTTTGATTCAATTTTATTTGAAGTACTTGGTATTCTTCATAAGCAAGGTATTAATATTTGTAAGTTGCAATGTTAATTTTACTTGTACATATGCTTTTATAAAATAATTTTTTATTCTTTTAGACAAGAAAATGTGTTAATTATTAAATTTGAAACTATTTTTATGAAAATAAATGTGAAACTATTAATTATATATATGCTTTAACTTTATGTTAATATCACAAATGAAATTAATAAAATAACACATATTTTAATTTTTAATTATTTTTTATTTTTTAAGTATATCCTAAAAAATATATAACATCGTGATAGTTTCGATTGTAAAATTAAAAAATGTATAGTTTCTTTTATTTTAATTGAGTGCTGTACATCTAATTAAATTTTTATCTTTAAGCTTATTCATCAAATTAGGTGATATCTATCATTAAATATTTTTTGGAATAAATGTCAATTAACCCAATGGGATGTTGAGCCCCATAAATTGAGCAAGTTAATATAAATTAATAGATTGAATTTTAATAAACTAAATAACTAAGAAGTTGAGTTCTCTCGAATAACTCCAACCCATTGGAAGATTTATTCTGAATCAACAAGGCAAATAGATCATTGATTGCAATTAAATTAAGATTTTATTTGAAAGTGCGATAAAAACCAGCGTTTCACATGCTGGAGTGTCAAAACGGCATTAAACCAAATTAAGTGTGATGAAACCCTTTTCAAAGAGTTGGAATATCAATTTTTAAATCGTGCTGGAGTGCCAAAATGACAGTAGACCTAAATAAGGATGCTTTTGATGAGTTCAAAGGATAGTTGCCAATTCAATTGCAAATTCATCAAATTGCTTTAGCAAAGAAAATATGATTTTTTATGCGTTGGAGTGATTCCATCAAAGTCACTATCTTGTTTTCAACTACAGTGGTTAACAATTGGAGAAGATTTTTCTTTTCATATTTCTTTAATTGAATAGTTATGGCAACTGTTACAGTATTTTATGATTATAAAGGTGTTATGAACATTTTATTTTAAAAAGTGATTATTAATTTCATTATTTCGATTTGAGCTTATCTGAAGTCTTAAGATCCACATCAACTCACTCATCTCAACTTTTCACTTTAAGGCACGAGGGTATGCTGACTTGTCACTCGGAATTGGATTGTTATCTGTTAAATCTAGTCGGGTCAACAACTTCAACCTTAGATCCGTTACTCACAGCTTAAATCATCCAAGCTCGACACTTTCATCCAGGTATAAATAGCCCCCTCACTAAAGTAAATTCATTCAATTTCCTTCTCTTTCTTCATAAGATTTTTCTCATTCTCATTTTTTTTTTCGAGCATTAACTTTAACGTAGTAGCACAAATACTAGAGAAACCTCCCGTCTTTGCTTCTAATTGACCTTTAACCTTACGATTTCAAATTCTTGCCCTTGTCAAAACAACTCGGCAAACATTTTTGGTGCACCAGGTAAGGTTCATTTGTTCATCTAGTTGAGTTAATCATGGCTTCCAAGAAGAGAGTTGCCGAAGAAGGAGACAATGCTGCTGCAGTTAAAACTGACACCCAGTTCAGTCAATAAAAACTTAATCGACCTGTACAGACAACCCCAATAATGGAACACTTCGGAACCCTCACCCAATATTTATAGTCACTAAAGGAACTGATCATAAATCTAACTACCCCACAGACGTCAAAAGAACCAAACCCTACAATCTCAAGAAACCCACCAATGCAAGAGCTGCCAACCTACAATGATAGTGCTACTTCGTCAACCCTTGAAGAGGATGAAACCCCTTAAAAGCTATTACCCAACAAACATTTAAACACAAACCACCCAAAACTCTAAACAAGCTATCTCGGAACCACAACCTAATATAGAGTTGAAGGCCAAAATAGAGGCAATAAAGAAATAGCTGAAGAACAAAGTCTCCAACTTTGATGACGAGCTCAAGTTCTTGGAAATATCATTGTTTATGAGCTCAAGTTCTTAGAAACATCATTGTTTACCGAGGACATCGACCAATCTCTACCAATAAAGGGATTCAAGATGTCCACTCTTGAAACTTATGACGATACCACTGATCCCTTTGACCGCCTTAAGCTTTATAGAACTAACACGTTAATACAGGGAGTCAATGAGCCTTTCATATGCAAGGGAGTTGCTACAACTCTCAAAGAGGCAACTCAGTTATGATCTATCAGCTTGGAACCTAGATCCATCTCAACTTTAAAACTAGTCATTTTTTCTCCATTTCGTCAACAATTGACGAATGAAAAAGACTACACTAAGTCTAATGTCTATCTACCAAGGATGACATGAATCCTTCAAAGAGTATATCACGCATTTTAACATTAAAACTTTTCAAGTAAGAGACTTAGAACAAGCTACATATGTAACCGTTTTGACAATTGAGCTAAATGACAATGAGTACTACTTTAAGCTCACTCTTTCTTTAGAACTCCCAAAAACTTTAGTCGACGTGCTTCTGATTGCCGAGTACATTAATGCAAAAGTTACAATGAAAAACAGCCTAGGTGAAAGAGGGACATCCTCCCATCTCAACATAAAAAGGAAAAGAAAGTGACAATCCTCCAAGAAAGAGAAAAAACCCAAAGATGAAAACCTCATTCGCATAGAAAAAATGGGATTCATACCGAATATTAGCATGAGAACGATTGATTACCCAGATCTAAGTTAAATTTTTTACATTGAAATTTAAAGAATAAATATTGATAGACAAAAAGTTAAACCTGTTTGAGGGAATCCATGGTGGGAGTTTCAGCAACATGGATGCAATTGAAATCATCGGGCTTGTTCTCGCCCCAGCCATCGAGAACCACGAGGGTAATGGTCTTACCCTTTGCAAGCTTTGGGTGATCCTCCAACTTCCACGATACCTGCCCTGAACTCCCCATTGTTATATGTTGATGTTACCTTTTTTTCTAGTTTCTGGTTTTAACTGAGAGAGGATTCGCTACTTATATAAGAAAGAAAATCGAAAAATCAGCCAAAGAGCGTGACGGCGTGAATCGTGTGAAGCGTTCAGGGTTTGACTTTACATATAAGCTGATGGCGTGGAGACAAAGCCTATCAAACCCGTGGGTGCGTGCATCAGCACGTGATCATCTCTACGACTCTACTTACCTAACAAACCCAGAAGTATAGCATCTAGGAAATCCAAGATCTCGAGTATACCTCTTTTTAATGGGTCCAGTCCAGTCGCTCGTCACGATCTTCGGTTTGGTCCGACTTGAACCGGGGTTTTCGTTGAAACTTTAAAATTTAGATTCGGTTTAAAATTTTATTTTTAATTTTAATTTTAAAATTTTTTTAAATATTTTTTGGCTAGATTATTTTTAAAATTTTAGTAATATTTTTATAGTAACAAGTCCAAATAAATTTTTAATAAATAAATTACAACAACTTTTAAGCAAACTTTTAAAGATATCAACCAAGTTTCATCGTATCCATGAATGCTTTCCTTGAACTTTTTTTTTTTATTACCTACTAAAACTTAAGCTTAGCAACTCCCGATTGAAACCTTCTAGCCCATTATATAATTTTATTTTAAATTATATGTTTAAAAATTAATAATATAATTATAACATAAATATAATATATATATTAAATCAATCGTTTATTTTGTTTAATTTATTCTAAATCACAAGATAATTGATACCATATATAATTATAAGAAATTATATAATTTAATCTAAATAATACCTTAATATATATGTATCCATGATAATGAAAAATATATAATTTATTTTAAATCATATCATAAATTACAAAAAATTTAATAAGAAACATAATATATATAATTTATACTAGTGTTGATATTAAAAATATACATTAATTTGATATTTTCAATAATTTTAATGAGTTATTATTTGTATTATTTGTATTAAATTAATATTTTTAATAAAAATTATATTTAATTTACTCTTAAATTATTTTGAGTTAACTTTTCATACCATTTCCATTTTGAATTAATTTAAATCAGAATTATTTCAATTTCAATTAATTTCAAGTTGATTTGAATTTAGATTATTTTAAATCAAATTGTTTTCAATTTGGGTTTAAGAGTTGGGGTTGTTGACTTTTTATGATCAAATCAAATTAGGCAAATTTGAGTTCAAGTAATTTAGATGAATTTTTTAAGTTCAGACCAAAATTAATAGATCTACCTAACATAATTTAATTTGTGCATTTAATTTATGCTTATTATTAAAATATTAAAAATGTTTTTCTACTATTATTTTGATTTTTAAATTATATTTTAAGATTAAATAAAAATATATTATATAGTAATATAATAGGTCTTGAAAGAGTTTGAGCCTTAAAATTTATGTGCAAAATCCGATCCTAATTGAAGACTTCCAAAAGCTCAACGACCAACCTGACTGGTGAACACTTACAAAATAATTTTTTATTTTGATTCAATTTTATTTGAAGTACTTGGTATTCTTCATGAGCAAGGGATTAATATTTGTAAGTTGCAATGTTAATTTTACTTGTACATATGCCTTTATAAAATAATTTTTTATTCTTTTAGACAAGAAAATGTGTTATTTTTTTTAAAGAACAAGAAAATGTGTTAATTATTAAATTTGAAACTACTTTTATGAAAATAAATGTGAAACTATTAATTATATATATATGCTTTAACTTTATTATAATTTCATAAAAAGGATTAATAAAATGATACATATTTTAATTTTTAATTATTTTTTTATTTTTTAAGTATATCCTAAAAAATATATAATATCGTGATAGTCTCAATTGTAAAATTAAAAAATTTATAATTTTTTTTATTTTAATTGAGTGTTGTACTAAAATATTTATCTTTAAGTTTATTCATCAAATTAGGTGATATCTATCATTAAATATTTTTGAAATAAATGTCAGATTAACCCAATTGGATGTTAGAGCGCCATAAATTGAGCAAGCTAATATAAAGCAATAGATTAAATTTTTTAATAAACTAAATAACTAAAAAGTTGAGTTCTCTCAAATAACTCCACCTCATTGGAAGATTTAATCCGAATCAACCAAGGCAAATAGATCATTGATTGCAATTAAATTAAGATTTTATTTGAAAGTGCGATAAAAACCAACGTTTCACGCGTTGGAGTGTCAAAACTGCATTAAACCAAATTAAGTGTGATGATACCCTTTTCAAAGAGTTGGAATATCATTTTTTTAATCGTGCTGGAGTGCCAAAACGACAATAGACCTATATAAGAATGCTTTTGAGGAGTTCAAAGGATAGTTGCCAATTCAATTGCAAATTCATCAAATTGCTTTAGCAAAGAAAATATGATTTTTTATGCGTTGGAGTGATTCCATCAAAGTCACTATCTTGTTTTCAACTACAGTGGTTAACAATTGGAGAAGATTTTTTTTTCATATTTCTTTAATTGAATTGTCATGGCAACTGTTACCGATATTTTATGATTATAAAAGCATTATGAACTTTTTATTTTAGAAAGTGATTAATAATTTTGTCATTTTGACTTGAGCTTACCTGAAATCTTAAGATCCATGTCAACTCACTCACCTCAACTTTTCACTTGAAGGCACAAGGAAATGCTTACTTGTCACTCAAAATTGGATTGTTATGTATTAGATCTGGTTAGGTCAATAACTTCAACCCTAGATCCATTACTCAGAGTGAGTCACCCAAGCTCAACACTTTCATCCTATAGGTATAAATAGCCTCATCACCAAGGTAAGTTCATTCAATTTCCTTCTCTCTTTTCTTAAGATTTTTCTTTTTCTCTTTTTTTTTCTAGCACTAACTTTAATGTAATAGCACAAATGCTAGAGAAACCTCCCATCTTTGCTTCTAATTGACCTGTAACCTTACGATTTCAAATTCTTGCCCTTGTCAAAACAACTCGGCAAACATTTTTGGTGCACCAGGTAAGGTTCATTTGTTTATCTAGTTAAGTTAATCATGACTCCCAAAAAGAGAGTTGAACCCCAATAATGGAACATTTTGAAACTCTCACCTAATATTTATAGACACTAAAGGAACTGATCATAAATCTAACTACCCCACAGACATGAAAAAAACCAAACCCTACAATCTCAAGAAACCCACCAATACAAGAAGTGCCAACCTACAATGATAGTGCTACTTCATCAGCCCTCGAAAAGGATGAAACCCCTTAAAAGCTATTAACCAACAAACATTCAAACACAAAACACCCAAAACTCTAAACAGGCTATCTCAAAACCACAACCTAATAGAGAGTTGAAGGCCAAAATAGAGGCAATAAAGAAAGAGCTCAAGAACACTCAAATTTTTGGAAACATAATTGTTTATGAGCTCAAGTTCTTAGAAACATCATTGTTTACGACATTGACCAATCTCTACCACTAAAGGGATTCAAAATGCCCACTCTTGAAACTTATAATGGTATCACTGATCCCTTTGACCACGTTAAGCTTTATAGAACTAACATGTTAATATAGGGAGCCGATAAGCCTTTCATTTGCAAGGGAGTTGCTACAACTCTTAAAAGGGCAACTCGATTACAGTCTACCAGCTTAGAACCTAAATCAATCTCGACTTTCAAACAAGTCATTTTTTCACCATTTCGTCAACAATTGACGAATGAAAAAGACTACACTAAGTCTAATGTCTATCTACCAAAGACAACATGAATCCTTGAAATAGTATATCACATATTTTAACGTTAAAACTTTTCAAGTGAGAGACTTAAAACAAGCTACATATGTGACCGTTCTGACAATTGAGCTAAATGACAAAGAGTACTACTTTAAGCTCACTCTTTCTTTAAAACTCTCAAAGACTTTAGTCCACATACTTTTGATTACCAAAAAGTACATTAATGCAAAAGTTATAGTGAGAAATAGCCTAGGTGAAATAGGGACATCTTTCCATTTCAACCATAAAAAGGAAAAGAAAGCAACAATTCTCCAAGAAAGAGATCTATTGAGGGAGACCTTAAGGCAAAGAGCCCAAATAAAAAATATGACAACTACACTATAATAAATATGTCTTAAGAAATGATTCTGATACAAATAAAAAGAGACCATTAAGCTCAGATGCACTAAGTCACTAAGAGAGAATATTAGAAGAAATTAGACTAATAGTTGAGCTTTTCATAAGGATCATGGCCATAATACTAAGGACTACATGGATTTGATGAATGAAATAGATAATATAATAAGAAAAAGTTAATTGAATAGATTTATAGATCATAGAAGATAGGGACAGAAAAAAAAAAATTTCAGAGGTAGAGACAAAAGAGAGCAACAGAGGAGAAAAGAAGATGAAAAAAAGAAAAACGATGATCAAGATAATACTAATCATAAAACTGGCTAGAAGGATGAAAAAATGATATGGATAATAGACCCATTACAAAAATCATTAATGTAATAATAGACGAGATCTTGGTATCAACAAAAAAAATATGTTAACTAAGGAATAGTTATGGCTATCAGGTCCACTATCAAAAAGTAAAATAATCAAAAGGATTAAAGGATCTTTTTTAGCTCAAAAGATTTAACAGGGATCCAATTCTCACATGATGATGCCATTGTCATATAGATTTTGATGAATAATCAAGTTGTAAAAAGAATATTATTTGATAATAGAAGCTCAACTGAAATCTTCTATTGCTTCATAATGTTGAATATAAGAATCACTGAGGATATACTAAGGCCCTTCACCACCATTCTGATTAGCTTTGAAAATGAGTTGGTGTTAGTCAAAGGCACAACCAGGTTGTCGATCACATTAGGAACTGAGCCAAGGGCTATCAATTCGATGATTGAGTTTATGGTAGTGGACAGCCACTTAGCATATAATATGATTTTAGGACGACCAAGTCAGTTTGCTATAAGAATTGTTAGCTAAACTTTTCACCTCAAAATCAAATTCCCTATCCCCAATAAGATAATAAAGGTTTGAAAAAACTAGTACACATTAAGGTAATGCTCTATTACTACTATAAATAGGAGGATTGGGAAACAGACTACAAGCTCAGCTAAGGTCGAAAAGACCTAAGTCAAATAGAGAATAGAGGTCAAGGTAATAGAAAAAGAAAAAGGAACATAATGAAGAGTTGATGGTAACAAACATATGACAAACCAAGCAAAAAAGAAATGAAAATGCTCTTAAGCTATACAAGTAATCTTTAAATTGAACTCTTAAGCCAATCTCATGAATATACTATCAACTAAATTTATTCGAGCAAAGTTCATATTAGTATCTTAATGCACGAATATATTTTTCTACCAATTGATCAAATGAATCAAATATGTAAAAATTCATGTCGAAAATTATCTTTTTTGTAGGAATCAATCCTGATCTAAATGAATAGAAAAATCATCGATCAAAGGCTTAAAACTTATCTCACCTGACCAAAATTAGTGGAAGACCTCATACTTGTGCCATTTTTTAAAAATAATCAAGAAAAATATATGTCAATAAGAGTCAAGCTTAACAAAAAAAAATCGATACAATTGTTAAGAAATAATGTCGATTTGTTTGCATGAACCACATTAGATATGTCTGGAATTTATCCCTCAATAAAAATACATGGATTGAATACCGATCTGAACATGAAACTAGTTCAATAAAAAAAAGAAATGTTTTACCCCTAAAAGATAGAAGAAAGCTATTAAGGAAAGTATTGGCAAACTACTAATGACTGAGTTTATCAAGGAAGCATATTACCTTGAATGGATAGCCAATATAGCAATGATAAAGAAACATAATAAAAAATTAAGAATGTGTGTTTATTTTACCAACCTTAAGAAGGCTTATCTAAATTATGGTTTTCTTCTACCAAGTACAGATTGGTTAATGGATGATAATGCCGAACACGATTTTACTTATCTTTATAGATGCATACTAAGTTACAATTAAATCAAGATGCTAAAAGAAGATGAAAGGAAATGGCTTTTGTAATTGAAAAGGGATTGTACTTATATTATTGTGAAAAGTAAGAGTTTGAATGAACATTTGAAAACTTGGAGGGGAAGAGATATAACAAAAAGCTTAACCTATGTAAATGCACCTTTTGGGTCACGTCGAGCAAATTTTGGGGGTATATGATTAACCAAAGGGTTATAAAAGCTAATCTAAAAAAAGTTTAATCTAGAAAAAATCTAACCTACCCTAGATATGAATCTGTTAATCTCAATGAAAGATGTACAAAAGTTGATAAGAAGGGTAGCTATGCTGAGTAGATTTAAGTTTAGGTCAGCATATCAGTGTCTACCATTCTTTAAAATATTAAAAAATATCTCATAGTTTCAAAAAATGCTACAATGTTAACAAGCATTTAAAGAGCTTAAAGAATTTCTCTCCTCATTTCCAATATTGTCAAAACTGAGGCTTGGCAAGGTATTATACCTTTATATTGTAACTAGTGATCAAGCCATTAGCTTGATCTTAGTTAAGAAAAAAGTAAAAAGGCAAAGATCAATGTATTTTATTAACAAAGTGTTAAAAGAAGTTGAGCTTAACTACCTTAGGATAGAACAGCTAGCCTATGTTATGGTGACATCAACCATAAAAGTAGCCACTAAGACAAATTTTGCAAAAGCCCAAACTATCGAGCAAGATAATCAAATGGATAGTCGAGCTCAATGATTTGATTTACATATATTACCCAGGTTAGCACTAAAGTCATAAGTGCTAGCAGATTTTACTATTAAGTGGACCTCAAGTAAATATTAAAAATAGTCTAGCATAATCAATTGCTGGAAAGAAAAAGAGATTTGGAAACTTTATATAGGTTGGTCAGCCACAAATGAAAGAAGTAGAGCTTGTTTTGATTTTTATCAGCCTAAAAAATATGCAATTTTAGCATACGTCAAAGTTTTAATTTAAGGCTACAGACAATAAGTCAGAATATAAAGCACTAATTGTATGCTTTAAGCTAATAGTTGACCTGGATGTAAAAAATCTTCTAGTATATAGTCAGTCATAATTGGTTGTTAGTCAGGTAAATTAAGAGTTTGAGGCAAAAAAAAAGGAACAAAAAGGTACTCATACCTAATAATGTTAAAAAAGGTCGAGGTAAGAACGATACTGAAGTAAAAAAAAACCTTAGTCGATTCATTATCCAAGTTGGCATCTAAGATTACAATAGATTGCTTTGCCTATGTCTTGATCAAAGAATTGCATGAAAAAACACAAATGAAAAGTAGGTTAAGGAGATCAAAAAGAAAAAATCATAGATATCCTCAATCAAGGCATATTTGGTAATGAGAGAGCTACCCGAGGACAAAGTTTAAGCAAAAGCATTAATTGAAAAAGCTTATTAGTACACCATTATTAATAGGAAGTTATATAGGAAATAATTCAGTTTGCCATAGTTAAGGTATATAGATGAAGAAGAAGCAAAATATGTGCTCAAAGAGATCCATAGAGGAATTTGTGAAAATCACCTTGAACCTCAATTATTGGCTTATAAAATGTTAAGATAGGGTTATTATTAGCCAATTATCAGAAAATATACAAATGACCTGGTGCGATAAATGTTAGAAGTTTGCTTATATTCAACACTTGCCCTTGGTTGAGTTGATTCTGATAATAAGCCTAAGGCCCTTTATATAATAGAAAATAAATATGTTTGAATCATTCACCTTGGCCTCTGGGTAGAAGAAGTTTGTACTAGTAGCTATTGATTATTTCATTAAATGGCTAGAGGCCAAGGCATTAATTACCACAATGGAGTCTCAAGTTGAAAAGTTTGTATGGAAGAACATAATTTATCAATTTAGTTTATCTTAATCCATAATAATTGACAATGGGAAGCAATTGAAAATTCAAAGTTTAACAAATAGTGTTCTAACCTTAGTATTAATCTAAAGTTCACCTTGGTTGCTCATCAATAATCCAATGACTAGGTCGAGGCAACTAACAAAACATACTCGAAGCTTTAAAAAAAGATTGGATGACACTGAGGGAAAATGCATTAATGAGCTTCTTAGAATATTGTGGGCATTAAAGACCACTACCAAAGTTTTTACAGGAGAAACTCCTTTTAATTTGGCATTTGAAATAGAAGTCATAGTGCCAGTTGAAATCAACTTACCAAGCTTCCGAATTGAACGAAGCAATGAAAAAGGGAATAAATAAGCCAAAGATGTAGATTTGACAAAGATAGTTGCTTATAAAAAAAAAATTGTAACTATTACAACTAAAGGGTTTTGACGAAATGATATTAACAATGATGATTTGGTATTTAAAAAAGTTGAAACTTTCAGTATCAATGATCGAGGAAAAATATTGGCTTCAAACTATGAAAGCCGATACATAGTTAAGGAAGCTGTTCAACTTGGAATTTAAAAACTATAAGATTTGAATGAAAATCCTATACCGAGGATGTGGAATATAGATAATTTAAAATTTTATTATAAAGGCTTTGAATCCAAAGATATTTTTAAGCACTTGATTTACCTATAGAATCGAATTCAGAGGTGAATAAAGTATGAAGTCTGAGTATATGTAATACTTATTTTTATTAAATTTTGTTTAAAGTAAGAGTTAAACTGACTAATTATACCTTAACTATTTTGATTATATTTTTTTCCTAAAGTAAGGAATAAGCCAAATTTATCTTTAACTCAATTTTTATGATTACAATGACTAAGCTAAAATGTATAGTTGAACATTAAATACTTATGCTAGATTATGCATACCGAACTTAGAGATTGAAAGAAAATTTTTCATTAATAGTAATTGATAATTACAAATTACATAAAATTAAAATGAAAAAAATAGATCAAGCCTTATCCTTAGGTTACACCTTGGTGGCAGGTGCCTTAAGCTCACCAATATGACCTTTAACCTTAGCTTGAACATTCTCACTAGCTTTTTCAACTTTTTGGTCAGTCTCGACCACAGCAATGACAATAACATTGATCTCCATGTCATCCTCATCCTGTTATTCTTCATTTTAGCCTCCTTCATTAGCCATGACTTCTTATGACCTCAAATTATTTATATTGATCATAGATCAAGGTCAGTGTAATGCACTTTACCTCTTTCAACGCTAAGTCAAAAAAGCTAAAATTTGGTCTCGGGCAAAATCAATCTACATGTTATAAAAGTTATTAGATTGAATAAAGTTGTCTAGAGCTCATTGCTCATCTTCTTTGAAAGCTTGAAGTTCACTCTTTAAGCATCTTACCTTGACCAAGGTTTCAGATAGCTTGAGGTCAAATTGTTATTGCAAAAACTCAATTATGGTTTTTTGGACTAACATATTGTCAAGCTGCTATGTTAAACCATTAACCTTTTTATTGAGCTTTTCATTTGCTTGTTGTATTTGACATTAGAAAGCTTGAGTTTCTTGACAAATTCAATGAAAGAGTTGAGGACTATGGAATAATTCTTCATATCCTAGTCAATCTTGATAAGGTGAGTAAGAGCCTTGTATAAATGCACTAGGGTCAGAATAATATTTTGAGAAACAAATTGAGAGAGCTAACCAAAAACTGCACAAACAAAAGAAACCAAGCTTAGAAAAGAATCTTACAAAAATATATATAATTAATGATTATAAAAGTTAATATATAACTAACTTTTCTTAGCCATGGTAGCCCAGGTAATTTTCTTCATTGCCTTAGGATATTTATAAGCATTCTTCGAAGAATCAAATTCTAAGGTGATGGAAAGCCTTTTAGAGGATGGCAAGAGTTTAATGACATGTGTAATTGATGATAACTCCATCTTTAGCCTCTTTTGTGGTGTCTGAGCTATAGCTTTTTGTTCGAGTTTTTTACATTGCGACAAGACTTTTATCATCGACCTAACCGAGCTGAATATGTGGTGGATCAATGATTTTAATGCCCTTAAATGGGCTACCAAGCTAAAAAAGAGTTTTGCCCTATTTTTTTCATCTTGGAGGTTGGATGAATTTGATTATATCAAAACCTGTTGACTTTTGACTAGCCATATCTTCAACTGAAGGAAAAAACTAGCCTGGGAGTTAGAAAATATTAACATAAAAAATATTTATTGTGAGAAGTTAGTAAGAAAATTACCCAAGTATTTGACCTCTTTAAGAATACTAGAGAAGTCAACTCATTCACATCTATTATTAATTTTTCATATTTAAGGAAATCATTTATTATGTCCTATGACCTGAGTCATCTTAGGTTAAAATGTCTTTTTTAGCCTTTTTAAATAAGCTCGACTCCTTATTTATTTTTCAAATCCCTTTGACCTTCTCAATGAAGCAAAAGAGAACTTTTCACATTTTTATTGAGTTTGGGTAATTAACAAAAATCATTTTTGAGGAACAAGCTATAATAGTACCAACTCTTATCATGTAGATGCCTCTTAATGACAAAAAATTTCTTAAAAAGACGTATGATTGGGAGAAAACTTAACTTTTTACAAAGAATGATAAAACTTATTATATACCAAAAAGAATTGAATGCAAGCTGAATAATGGTCAAATTGTAGGCTAAGAAAAGTTTAACAATGAAAAAATAAAAAAGAAATCTAAGACCGACCAAATTGAGTCTTAGTAAATCCATACCTTGTCAGACTATACTGCACTGGTAACCTTATCCTGAAACTTCAACATTTTAATTTATAACCTTCCGAAGGAAAGTCAAACTTATATTTTACAGTAGCGACATGATAAATTAAATAAAGGTTAAGGTATTTTTTAGAGTAGCTCACCTTCTTTATCATATCTTTTGGGTTGACACCTAAGACACAATGAATGTAGAAATGAATGAAGGCATAATCATTATTAAAACCTTCTACCTTTCTATCACTTCACCCTCTTTCGCTTCTTGGTTGGCAACTTCAACCTATTTAGAACACTAAACCTACCTAGTTTCAAAAGCTTTCTTGATAGTTTGTTTGGCTACTAGAATCTTAAAAGGTCCTTAAGTTTAAGTAAGAACAGGGATTTTCATGACGTTAGAGGAAGACAAAGATGACCTATAAATAGAAGACTTATTTAAATCAAATATTGACCTAGAATTAAAGTCTAAAATCAAACTAATAATGGTTTTAGCATTAGGGAGGATCATTAAAGGTTTGATAAAAATAAGAGTTTGGTTAGAAAAGATAATTGATAGAGGAACTAATGAGGAAATAACCTAAAAAAAAAAAAAAAGATAGTCAATTGGAAAAGTCAAGCTAACTACATTTTGGGGAATAAGAAATTTTAAAGGTCGAAATCTATTACCGCTAAGAGCTTATCCATCAAATGAAGAACCCTTTCAACCTTAGTTTGGGTATTTTCTTCGATTTGTTTTTAGCTTTTTTTTTTTTACATAGGGTTTAACCAATAAGCAACTCGACTATAATATTTTTTTGCAATAATAAAAAAGACTTCATCATTTAAAAGAACTTTTACCCTATCTTGGTCGAATTGACCCTTCCTAACCTCTACCTTAAAGTTAGATAAATTTGAACCAAAAACTGTAGTTACTAAGAGACATACTAATAACGTAAAAAGAAACAAGAAAGGTCAGACAAAAAAAAGTTGGAAAAGCTTGTGATCGACAAAAGACAGGTCAATACGAGAGCAAAAAAGCATAAATGTTGAAAAGTAAGGAAGTGAGGAACTCAAAGAGGCTTTAAATGGCAAGTCACAAATCAAATGAACGGCCTAGACTGTGCCATATAATTGTTCACAAATCGAGAATGATCCTTTAGCTTTTTCGTTCAAATTCAAAGAACAACCCAAATTTTTAATTTTTGCTTAAATTTCTCTCTTTTTAGTTAAACACAAATTTAGATGATCCAATTGCTAATTTGTCTAAAACCCAAGTGTTGCGTTAGTCAAATTATATAAGCAACATAAAAAAAAACTTAAAATCCGGACACCAACACCACTTAAGTAGGGATTTTATAAAAATTAAGTTACAATTACTATAAAGGTAGGCTCGCCTTTATAAGGATCACATCAAGATTGTTATAAAGACAGTTTTATCACTTTTTACCACAAAAACTTTGAAAAAAATCCATGCTTAACTTATAGCTCAGTTTTGCTGGTAATAAATCAACCAAGTCAATTTATCATTAGTTTGACACTTTAGATTACTTAATAGAAAGACAAACTATTAGGGACATTTTATGGTCATAAGTACATTATGGATTTTTTTCTCCAAAAAGCAACTCATCAACAATACAAGCGCAACTTTGTCATTTTAGTATAAATTGACGTGCTGAGTCAACCTAAAGTCTCAAAACCCACGTTAGCTCACCTTTCTCAACTTTTCACCTAAAGATACATGAAAATATTGACTTATCGTCCCTTAATTAGATTATTGTCTACCAAATCTAGTCAGGTCAACAACATTAGCACTACATCCGTTACTTAGAGCTTGGGTCATCCAAGCCTTAAACTGTCATTTGCAAGTTTAAATAACTCCTTCACATAAGGTAGATTTATTAAATTTTTTTTTCTCTTTTTAAGATTATTCTTTTCTTTTTCTTATCGAGCATTGATTTGAGCACTAAACGTCGAAAAAAGTTTTGACCTTTATTTTTAATCGATTTCAACTTTATGATTTCAAGTTTTTGCCTTTATTGAAACAATTTTACACCAAGAGCAACCATTTTAACTAACCACACCTTTCATGGCTTTGACTTTCGAATATTGCTCGATCTAAGCATATTCCATAAACTGAAAATTTGCCTACAATTAATTTTTTGGGTTCTTTTTATTTATTTTTTCTTAAGATTTTAGAAAAGATATAAAAAAGGAAAAAAAAAAACCTGAGTTTAGGGATTTGTTCGCGGATGTTCCTGCGACAGTCAAAGTGGAAACAAGGTTTTTTATAGGGAGTGCAACAACTGAACTGCAAAAACAAACTGAAACTGCCGTACGTAACTGGATTCTGATTGATCACTTGAACCGCTACGCCCGCAAGCTGCACGTGACGAAATAGGTTGTCCATGGCATTTGTGTAATAAATGACTGCAACTCAGGTTAGTTTAGTGACAATAATACGATTCTTAAAAAAAAAAAAAAAATTTATATACATATAAAAACATATAACAAATTTGTCGCTTCAATTTTTTTTTTTTAGATTTACAAGTTTTTTGAAAGTTGAAACTGAAAAATAAAATATTTGTTAAGTCATTTATCTAATATTTATTTTTTTTTCTTGCTGGTAAATAATAAGTGGAGAAAATGTATTATCGGACAAGTCAGCAGCATAGATTTCGTTATCCACGGAAAACCATCAAAGAAAATCCTCCCTTCACTTCTCTCTTTCACAAACACAGAAACATCGAGCATGGCTTCTTCTCCTTCATATTTGCTGCTACCCGTCGGTAAGACCAACTCTTTCTTTTACTTTCTTCTACTTACTCTCCACTGAGTGCAATGAGTTTAGAGGACGAAATGAGAATGGAGGATTTTCAATTTTATGTTTTTTTTTTGGGGGTTTTCCGCCTTTCATGGTAGAAATCACTTATCTTTGATACAAGCCTACAACCTTGTTTGGGTGGTTCAGCTTTTGAATTTTACACTGAATGCAACTGCGTTAGGTTCTGCATCTGGGAAGAGTCTGTCTGCCAGTCATCTGGTCCTCTCGAACGTCAGGGCTCAAGCTCCGATTGTTAGGTGCTTAAGTTGCAAGAGGACAAGAAAATACAGCAATGGACTGAATTTGGTTACGCGGAGGGATATGATAGGGTTGCTTTTTGGAGCTTCAAGCATCTTGTTGAACTCACCATATGCCAATGGTGCTGGCTTGCCTCCTGCAGAAAAGCCGATACTATGCGATGATGCCTGTGAAAAAGAGCTTGAAAATGTATGGTGAGATTACATAGCCCCCTTATCTTCATGTTTTCCTCTTTCCTTTGGCAGCTAGTTGACTCATTTAACTATATCAAAAGTGTGATTTTTTCTTTGCATCTGTGAGACATTAGTGGTATATTAATCAAGAAATCTAACCTTGCTGAATCCGGAGTTTAGCTGAGTTCATGCAGCCACTTAAGAAGGGACACGACATTCAGCCAGTCTAGGTTCAAATCTCAGAAGATGAAAGAAAATCTGTGGTGATGATAAACTGATAATGTTTTAACTTAAACTATTGGATCTTAATTCAACTGACAAGAGTTTTGGCTTAACATTTGATGATTAAATTCCACAGATGGTACTGGTAGCTAATGTTTAATGCTTGTGTTTGATGAAGGTACCTATGGTAACTACAGAATCTGGTTTACAGTACAAGGATATTAAAGTTGGTGGAGGCCCCACTCCTCCGGTTGGTTTTCAGGTGTGTCAATTGTTCTCGTGCAAGCTGGCTCTTTTCCTGCTATTTGAAGAACCTGGAATCAGATTTGGCCCTCGTATGAACCGCTGAAGGTTTCTAATAAAAGGATTTCACTTTAATAGAGGGTGATCTAGTTTTAAAATTGAACTTGAATTTGAAGCTTAGCTCAAAAGGTTCATCCAGCTACTTTTGAGAGGTGACATCTAGCAAGTTTGGGATTCATATCCAATACTTGCAACCCTTTACCCATCCTGTAGGCTACATAGCCTCCTTTGTATAAAAAAATAAAATAAAATTGAACTTGACTTGTAGTCAAATTAAGAAATCCATGTCTAATAGAACATTACTTTAGATCCATCAGTGCTTACTTAAGCAAGCTGTGTTTTGATCTTTTCAATTTTCATTATCTGGTTTAGTGTCTACCAGCATTCTGGTATGTAGTTGCACATGAATCCTGAGCTGTCTGTTGTGCCTTTGGCATCAATTTTATCTCAGGTGGCTGCCAATTATGTTGCCATGATTCCTTCCGGACAAATATTTGACAGGTAAGCATGTTAAGTTTGCATCCTAAGCTGTCTGGTGTTTTGAAGCATAAGCTGAGTTCTGATATTGGAATCCCCCTCCCCCTTCTCCAATGATTATGTAGTTCACTGGAGAAAGGTCAGCCCTATATATTTCGTGTTGGCTCTGGTCAGGTAACCTCTAGGAGTGTTTCATGATTGATTCTGATTATACACATTCTTGCCTAGAGTGCCATAATTCAATGAATTTTATCATAAAGTAAAGATCCTGCACTGCCCTCAGCGTTACTAATTATTTATCTAACGAGTAGAACAGGTGATCAAGGGCCTTGATGAGGGCATCTTGAGCATGAAAGTTGGAGGGAAGCGCAGACTTTATATTCCAGGACTGGTAAGCTAGTTTATAGATCAAAAATTTCAAGCAAGAATATTTTGTTCCTTGAAAGCAGAGTGCTTTAGTTTGGCTAAATTAATTCATAATACATGCTTAGTTAAGTTTAGAAGTAGACAAGATCAGAGAGTTTAGGAAAACTGCCCTCTCCCTAACAAGTAATGATTCCTGTTTCATGTCAAAGTGTATTCAAAATCACTACCCTTAGACCTGACATTCCTCGATTGATGAATTTTGCTGGGTCAGCTGGCATTCCCAAAGGGTCTATCTTCAGCTCCAGGGAGACCAAGGGTAGCTCCAAGTAGTCCAGTCGTTTTCGATGTGAGTTTGGAATACATACCTGGACTTGAAGATGAAGAGTGACAGAATTTCATTCTCTTTTTTGTATTTATTCCTTTACTTTATACTTCGATAATTGAGGGATTTGATAATTGAGGGAACCATAATAGAGGTTGCATTGATTCCAATTATTCATTTTTTTTTCCAAAAAATTCCACAATCGTTATAGAAGAAGTTTGATTCTTTGAGTTGTCATCTAATGCCAGAAAGGTACACTCCATTTAATAAACCAGGCTCAGAAAGTTAGGATAGATTGACAAGGAAAACTTGCTAGTTAGAAAAGTGGAGAGAATCTGCACTGACGGTGGTGTTTCGGCCCCCCAAAACGAGGCTACAGCACAGAGCGAATAAATCCCACCACACTAGGGTTCATCACTGAAGGGGCACTTATAAATGCACTCTATATCGTGTAATCTACAATTGTAATCAGCTTCTCAAATATGGTGCATTAAAAACATCCGATTTAGTTTCTATTTCACAGTTGTATATTAAACTTACTCTATACATGAATTCGTTGGGTTCAGCTACATAAACGATTCTCTTTCAAATTTAACCATTTTTGAGGCAAAATTTTATGTAGTTGCTGAGCAAGACTTACAGGCCAACTCAAATCTTGAGATCTATACATCTAAAATAAAAATAAATAAATTTCTCTCAGCGGCTCAAGCATGTATATCCACAACAGTTCTAGCTAACTCGCACCTTAGTTTTCACCTACATGCATAGTGCACAGATAATTGTAGATGACATCAAGTCTCAGCAGCATAACCAAACTACAACTATAAGTCACTGTCTAAATCTAGGCATGTATCTATATATAGCGTTTTCCTGAATAAGGGAAGCATTTAGCATGTACGCATGCATATTATTATAGTTTAGGAACAGATTGAGATAATGAGAAAGATTAACAAGATAAAGATGCAGTTGATAATTGAAAAATGAAACCTTAACATCAAGCCTCCCAAATTAGAGGAGATAGAATGAATCTGAACTTGAAAAAATCTAAATTTAAATTCCAAACCTCAATCGACTAAAAAATTAAAGATCCAAAACCTGAAAAAACTCGAATCTAAGATCAATCCCATCAAAACTCGTAATAACCCGAAATTATACTAGACATGTAAATTTTAGTTACCAACTTCATTAAATATGTAAATTTTAGTTACCCACTTCATTCTAACCCGAGCATGTAGACAAACCTGACCAAAAGTTGATATAACATGACCCAAAAACAGCTCAATTTGGTCAGAGCTTGAAATGATCTGAATGCGATATAACTTGAGCTCGAAACAATCAGAACCAACCTGTCAGTTCACCACCTCTACCACAAATCCCCCACCCCACACGAGAAAGGGCCATGGAGAAGCTATGGATTGTATTAAAAAACTCTTATTGACTAAATGCTGGTGGAATTTTGAGATGAGTACATTTCCAACTTGTAGAAAGGAATGGATGCTAAAAGTGCCTTAGGTACAGTGATATTGAATTACCTATTGTGAGATCATGACACTACACACTATAAAATTATCGGCTAAATGCTCAATTTAAACATGATTCCTCAATTCAGGACTAAACGTATTTTTTTATATGAATAAGAATTAAAGTTATCGACTTATTACAATTTAGGATCTTTTCAAATCAAAATAAGATTATAAAAGACACACATGGTTAAGTTGGCAAAATATAACATAGTTAGCAAAAAAAATAAATCTGACAACTGGCTTGGGAAAATAATTAAATTTGACTGCTTACATGGCAAAAAAGAAAGTCAAATTTACTTGTTCAACTTATAAAAATGTAACCTTTTTCTTTTAAAAGAAAGCTTTAAAACCCATTTGGATAAAATTCATGAAAAAGATTAACTTCGAACATAAATAAAAAAAACTCCACTCATGCATACGTAAACATGATATAGGGGTAAATGAATTATAGCAAGTAGATTGATACTATATGAATGTATGAAATTAAAGTTTATATATCTAATAGATCTGTATAGAGGATCATATAAAAAAGATGATTTTAGATCTAAGCAATTTGATGAATTATTTCTAAAAGTTCATTTCAAAATAGTACTAGTTGCTAAGACTTTGGAAATAAAAAAAGTAAAGTCAAAACATTTTGGTTATTCTCTCAATTCCAATAAAATGCAAATAGATCTACTATGTATGAGTTGAAGATCAGAATTATACGATAGAATTTATAATGGGACCTGAAAAACAAGCAATTTCTGGGCCCTAATAATTTTTTTTTTTTTTGGTTCAGTAGGGTTTTTATTAGTTGGAACTTCTAGTTATCTTGGTAGGAATTTGATATCTTTATTTCCATCTCAGCAAATAGTTTTTTTCCAACTCAACAAATAGTTTTTTTCCAGAAGGAATTGTAATCTTTTCCATTTTACAAGCATATCCTAGTAGAATTCTATTCTCTTATCACAAGTCTTATGATATATTGTGATATATACATATATATATATATGATATACAAATCAACTTGAGCAAGGAATATCTATTTGAATGATCCATAATCCATATCATTACTCACATTGAAATTCACAAAGTTTTCCTTTTAAAGATCCAATAAATTCCCATTCAAGACATTTTATTTAACACTTTTTCGGTTTTTTTTTTTTTTTCATTTTCCTTTTTAATGGACATAGACCAAGTCATCTCTAATGCGTCGGTAATAGTCAGGATAAAAATGAGAAAATGCTAAGGCCACAACGGTTAATTGGTGGGGATGATGGTGATAAACATGAGTAAAAACACGCATAAGTCACAATCAAAGCCCTTTTACGGGGTAAAGGAAGAAAAAGGAAAATGCAAAAAACTCCCCAAAAGTCTCAGCCCATCAAACTTTCATCTCTATGATAGATTCATTAAACCAATCTAAGGAAAGAGGACAATGCAAAAACCCCAAAACTCAAACAAAAGTACTACATAACTAACACTAGTCAATAACTAGTCATTGCAACCTATGATTAAGCAGTAGGTGGAGCTGGTATAAATGGCGTTTGAAATAGACTGTTGTTGCCACCAACACCATTGTTTTGCATTGGTCTCAAAGCGAATATCATCACAAACAAGAAGGTCACCAGAAAAAGTATGATAGCATGCATAACAAGTCCATTTTTAGGTATTTTTCTGATAATTCCTAGTTGTTTGCAACCACTCATTCCTTGCATTTTTCCAGTATGATAGTTGTTTTCTAGTAATTCCTAACTTCTTTTTTGGGTCTTTTAATTGGCATGGAGTAAGAGATGGATTTTTAGACAGACATGCCAATTAGGTTTCGTTTTGGGGTTTTTGCTCAAGGAAGAGGAGAAAAGAGGAAGAAATGCCATTGCCAACGACGGTTCCTACTAGCATGGCGGCAGCAGCAAAGATGAAAGCTCCCTATAATGTTGAACATGATAATTTTGGTAGAGATGAATAGTGATCTAACTGTTAGAGAAGGGAAAGAAATTAAAGAGAGAAAAGAAAAAATGACACATCACCAATAAATAATATTTTTATTTGCTGCCTCAACAAATATGACATACAAATTAAATATCATTCTATTTAATTAAATATGGCATTCTATTTTATTCACTTATCTCATTCTGTTAGAAAAATTCTTAACAAATATGACATGCAAACTAAATATCATTCTATTTAACGGCGAGTGTTATTCACTTATCTCATTCCATTTCAGTTAGAAAAAAATTCTTAACAAATACTACATGCAAACTAAATATCATTCTATTTAACGGCGAGTGTTGTTCACTTAACTCATTCCGTTAGTAAAAAAATCTTTATTTAAAGAATATGGAAAACATTTTATCTTAATCTAAAATAAAATGTATGATCCTTAATTGAAATTATTCAAAATTTAAATCCTAAGTTGAGCATTTAACCCAAAATCATCATTCAATTCCAAATTCTAACAGCTTTTGGAAACTTATTGAAACCCAAACTTACGAACTAGTTGTATAACACATTATTCCTCTGTTTTACTATCAGATTTCTTCTTGTTGCCGTATATCAATCCCGTCTCCTACCATGCATTCACAGGAAAAGCCCAAAATTATTTTTTAAATATATATATTTGAGAGAAAAGAAAAAAATGAAAAGAAAGCAATAAGTCAAACACCTGAGGATCAGGAATTGGTTTTCGTTTCTCTACATAGCGATAAGGATCTGAACCTGCAAGAGCTACCCTTTCCTACAAGATCAATCATGAAATTTAGTTTTAAACAAAAACAAAAAGGGAAAAAGTTTGGTTGGGAAATTGGGAAGAAACCTGTTGCTGTTTTTGGAGATCCCGAGAGGGTTTCACCCAAAGGAAATAAGCGAGAGTTCCAGCAACAACCCAAGAAGCCAGATTGCTTGATCCTCTGAGGCCTCCCATTAAATTTCCCATGAATGATCTCACATTTCCCACTCTTCTCCCCCAGCTGCTACCCATCATGTGCAGTACTTTGAGTTTTTTTTTTTTTTTCCTTTTTTTCAGTTCAAAATGTTTAAACCTATTATTTTTGCCTTGGAGGGTTTGGGGTTTAATAGTCCTAGGGTTAGGAGAAAATGGCACATGTCAATAGATATATTTTCTTACCACGTAATTTAATTTAATTATACAATTAATTTTTTTATTTGATATTAAATTTAGAATTTAAATTTCAATATTTATAAATTTTTATTTGAATAATTTTTTTAATAAAAAAAATATAATTTAAAATAAACATGTAAGGAGAAATTTTAATATTAGATAACTAAAGTATTCATTTAAGCCCTCTTCATGAGTGTAATAATAAAAATTCATTCTTTTTCTTTTTAATTTTTATTAAGGATTCGAACCAAAACGTTACTGACCCTTGATAATAAATTTTTATCTATTTAATCATGAAATTTTAATAGTTTTGAATTAACAATGATAAGTATAAACTATTAATAAATAATAATTTTAAAAAATCAAAATTTTTGCTTTTGTGAATAGGAGTATTGCATAATTTTTCCAGTATTAGGTTATAGTAAAATTGAAAAGAGCTGGCTTGGAAACTTGATCCAATGAAATCAAATGCTACCAAGAAAAGGAAAGCATTACATAAAGGCATAGACAGAGTCGCATAACCAGAAAATTTTTTCAATGAAATAATATAATAAGTAATCATATGTAAAATGCTTGCCCAATGACTGAGGACACTTTCAAAATCAATCTAGTACTATTAACTCGCAATGAGTTCAGGAATTCAAATTTCATTGACAATGAAATTGTCGACCCTGATGACAAAAGCAATCAGCTCCTGCTGAGATAGAGGGTTCTAGTTTGCCATCCTTGGGCATGTCTGAATTTTCATATTATGATGCCTTAATCCCTGAAATATTTTAAGAATTTATTATGATATTTAAATTAATGTTTAAATCTAAATTTATGAGATATTTTTTATAAAATAAAATTATGAGAATTTTAAATCAAAACGAACAATATCTCACAAGTTTTATGCAGATGTCCACAAATAATATTAAAACAATCACCAGTCGAACGAAAGTTAAATGTTACATGATATAAGCTATCTCTAAAATTTTACATGAGCTAAGTGTTGCACGTTAGACATCCCCAATATTTGATGTGATTAAGTGAATTTGTGTGTTTTGTATTAAAATTTATTATGATATTTAAATTGATGCTTAAATCTAAACTTGTAAGGTATTTTTTTATAGAATAAAATCATAAGATTTTTGAATCAAAACGGATAATACCTCACATGTTAGGTATGAATCTCCATAAATAATATTAAAGTGATCACTAATCGACGGGAGTTAAATGCTACACTAGTGGGAACCATTCTTAAAATCTTACGTAAGTTAAGTGTTACACGTTGGACGTATCCAATATTGGATGTGATTTGTATTAAGCTTAATAGGAACATTAAGCTTTAATGAAAAAAATTTGTGATACTCTAATTTTATATCATGATAATATGAAATTTTATTATGAATATATATATATTTAAATTTAAATTTATAAATTTTTTTTTTATAAAATAAAATCATAAAATTTATCGATCAAAATAAATAATATTTCGTAAATTGAATGTAAAACTTCATGTATCCTTTGGAGTCATTCAAAAAATGATCGAGGATGGAGCATTAAAGATCGAGCACTGGCATGGAAACTGAAGTGCTCAAGCACAGGCAAAGAATTGAGTAGATTTTTATAGCAATGGACACAAGTTGATTCCTGTAATATATGAAGTGGCCATCATGGATGCCTGCTGTGTTAGAAGATTCAAGAATCCAGATAAATTAAACGCTTGATTCATTATTTATTTAGGATTAATTTTACCGATAAACTTTAAATTATATGAAATATTTAATATAATATTTAAATTTTAAAAATTTTTAAAATAATATTTAAACTATAAATTTATTAATTAATATAATAATTAGAGAATTATTTAAACGTCATATTTCATTATTTAAAATTAATCATATAAAAAATTAGTATTATATTTATTAATAAATTTATAATTTAAATATTATAATAAATATTTTTAAAATTTAAAAATCACATTAAATATTTTATTATAATTTATTAATAATTTATAATATTAACCCCTTTTTTTTAAGAAAAAAGACACTATACTTCAAAAAAAAAAAAATAATCCATTCGTCGGGAACATAACCAACTAGAAAAAAAAGAAAAATCTAGAAGGCAGAAGGTGACCGACTGGCCAATGGCACTCAAAAGGAGAAGAATCAAGAAGATTACGCTGGGATGGAGTCAAGCTAGACATTGACAGGTAATTTCCTTCAAGAAAATGCCTTTCACCTTCCTTATATCGTCATCAGATGATGACAAATGGCTGAGAAATTGAAGCACTCAGGCATGTTCTTAGAGCTTCCATCTATATTACAACATTTATTTACTATTTCAAGCTCTTTCACGCAAAATTCATTCTTGTTTTGGTTGTGAATTGTGACATATCATCGTATTAGTTTTTGGCACGTGTCTATGTATGTGTAATTTTTTTTTTAATTCATTACAATAAATAATCTTTTTAATATTATGATAATAACAATAAATACTAATAATTTAATTTTGATTTTGGTATAATGTAAGTAATTTTTTATTTTTTTTATATAATTTTTTTTTGATAAAATTTTAGTAACTTTTTATATATTTTTGGTAACTATTGATACAATTTTGGAAATTTTTGATAAACTTTTAGTAATCTGTTGATATAATTTCAGTAATATTTTGATAGCTTATGATATATTTTTAGTAATTATTAATAAAAGTATTTCCTCATATATTTAATAATAGATTTTTGTAAGAAAGTACAGGTTAAATTCTAGTATAAGATAATTTTTTTATACAATAATATTATTTTTTTCATTCAATTTTAAATTTTTTTTCACTAAATAGGTTTATGATAAGTTTATCTTAATCTCTCAAGATAAAATTTTTAACTTTGTTTTTGCTAGTAACCAATATTCAATTCCTGATAACTTCAAGTTTTTAAAAAATGTTATCAATGATTGATAATTAAATTATTATTGATTTACTATTATATTATCAGTAAAATTGTTAATATCGTACCGAATAACGTTTCGACTTTCTACAAAAATATGATATATATTGGTACCAATTGTTTTGACATATTAGTTTGGATTTTTTGATTTGGTACAAATATATTTATAAACATGCATGAGCTTATACAGTATAATACTATTAATAATCTACAAAATAAATATGCAATATCTTTAAAAATCAAATAAATAAGTTTAAAAGTACAAAAAATAATATCATAAAATTTTCATGATATTTTTAAACATTTAATCTGATCATGTGATAATTAAATAAATTTTTTATGTAAATATTTAGATAAAAATAAATAGATGAAAAAAGTAATCAAAGTTTTATTATTGTTAAACTTTATAAAAAAGTGCATAATTGCTTTCTTAAAAGAGATTGAAATACTTATAAACTTTGGTTTGAAAAAATAAAATATAAAATTATAAACTTTGGTTCGAAAAAATAAAATATAAAAGAAAGCAAATTACAATAAAAAAAAAAACTCAATTTTCAAGGGTTATTTTGTCAATTAATTTTATTTTTATTTGGTTAAAAATAGTTAAACAACAAAAGATAAGTTAAAAATTATAATAGATATTTCATATTCATATATTAGCCAAAACATGTTAATTCATCGAAATTCACCAAAACCAGGAGAAACTAACGAAAATAACTAGTGTTACCCAATATTAAATTTGGTATAAAAAATCATCTTTAGGTGTATCGTATTTTGATATAACTAGTGTATACCAGCCAGTATCAAAACAAAATTAACAATTATGGTTATTAGCAATTTACTATTAAATTATTAGTAATTTACTATTAAATTAACATTAATTTACTACCTATTTATAAATGATACTAAGTTATAACTGATTTAATATTAAATTATTGATGATTTACTTCTAAGTTACTAATGATTTATTATAAAATTATAACTGATTTGCTATTAATTTATAAATAATTTACTACAAAATTATCAATAATTAGCTAATTTACTACTAAATTATCACTTATTTACAACTAAATTATTAATGATTTACTACTAAATTATCAATAATTTACATCTAAATTATCAATGATTTACTATTATATCATTATATATTTACTACTATATTATTATTTATTTACTATTTAGTTTTCAATTGTTTACTACAAAATAATCACAAATTTATTACAAAATTAGTCATAATTTATTATCAAGGTATCATTGATTTATATTAAATTAACAATGATTAACTATTAAATTATTATCTATTAATTATTAAGTTATCGATGATTAAATATTAAGTTATATTGATTTATTTTTAAATTTTCAATGATTAACTACTAAATTATTATTGGTTTATTATTAAATTATTTATAATTTATTACTAAATTTATTAATTAATTACTATTAAATTAAAACTGATCTACTATTAAATTATTACTAATTTACTATTAAGTTATCATCGATTTATTATTAAATTATCAATTATTAACTACTAAGTTATCATTTATTTTTTATTAATATTTTATTAATTTAATAATATGTTTTTATGTATTTACATCTATGAAATAAGAAATTTAAAAGTCTATCAATAATATACGAGGTAATTTTTTTATATAATAACTTCATTATTTTATTCAAAATTATAATTTTTCACTAATTTTTTTATTGAATATGTCCATGATAGGTGTATCCTAATCCATAAAATGAATGTTTTGACTTCATTTTTGCTAGTACCCATGGTTTAATCCATGACAACTTTAAGTATAATAAAAGTTATTAGTAATTGACAATTAAATTATCAATTATTTACTCTTAAGCTATCAATGATGTGTTATTAATTTATGAATGATTTGCTACTAATTTATAAATTATTTTTCATTAAATTATGAATCATTTACCAATCATTGTTGATGATTTATCACTAAATTATTGATGAGTTATTATAAAATTATAACTAATTTACTATTAATTTACTAATGATTTATTAAAAAGTTATTAATGATTAACTAATTTATTACTAAATTATTACTGATTTACAACTAAGTTCTTAGTAATTTACTATTACATTATTAGTGATTCACTACTAAATTATCAATGATTTAATATTATATATTTTTATTTTTATTTTTATTGTTATATTATCATTGATTTACTACTTAATTTTTAATTATTTATCACAAAATTATCACTAATTTACCACTAAATTATCTATGATTCACTATTAAATTATTACTGTTTATATTAAATTATACATGATTTACTATTAAATTATAAATGTTTAATTATTATATTATTGATGATTTACTACTAAACTATGCTAGTTTACTTTTAAATTTGCAATAGATAACTACTAAATTATCATTTTTTACTACTAATTTGTTATTGATTTACTACTAAGTTATTTATTATTTACTACTATCAATTAATTATTATTAAATTGAAATTAATTTACTATTAAATTATCACTATTTACTATTAAGTTGTTATTAAGTTATTATTGATTTATTACTAAATTATCACTTTTTTTGTTAAGTTATCTTTGATTTAGTACTATGCTATTATATATTATAATTATATTATAACTGATTTATCATTAAAGTATTATGCCTTTATTATTGTATTATTATAGATTTACTAAAAAACTATCAACTATTGACTACTCAATTATCATTCATTTATTATTAATTAGTTATTACTAATTTACTACTAAGTTATCGATGATTACTACTAAATTATATTGATAACATTTAAGTTTTCAATGATTAATTTACTAAGTTATTAATTATCTACTATTATATTATCATTGATTTATATAGATCCAAAAAGAAAATAATCACAATGTATGCTATCTAAAAAGGAAACAATCACAATGTATGTTAGATAATGTAATTCATAGTTAGAGAAAGAAAAAAAAAGTTCAAGAGTAAATAGATTGAAAAGTACGAGTAAATACTTTAATTTACTATTAATAGTTTAACATGT
The DNA here is from genome assembly GCF_002303985.1 of Durio zibethinus. Next base: position 9,584,326 of record NW_019168026.1, read on the forward strand.
AATAATAAGTTAAAACCATAACTTTTTATACTAATGCAAATATTAGAACTAAATTAAATAAATATATACAATATACATTAAGTCAATCTTTTTAATATATTCTTTTAATTTGCTAGTTCATGATAAAGTAGTACATATTAAGATAAGTTCTATTAATGATTTGATTGAATTATTAGTGTATATGTTTTTATACCTATCAGTGAAATATAATTGCATATAAAAAATTAAAAATTTTGAAGTGTTCTGTCATCAATGAAAGTAATATAATCTGCCTTATGTTTTTATCTTTAAATATATAATTTTAGGGAAAAATTTTGTTATATATATAATAAAAGTAATGAGAATAAATTTACTAAATAAAATTTATAAAAATTAAACAAATCATAATTTTAAAAAATATTAAATATATAATAATTACCTTTGCATTCTCCACAAAAACTTTCTTCTACCAAACAAAATGATGGTATATTTTTAATTATTGCTTTATTATTACTACCATCATTCACAATGATTATGGATATTTTGTACCAATCAACTTTTCCATTTAAGAGTAAAGAATATTATAAAGGATCATAACAACTCAAATAATGTAAAACTTTATGTTATCTTCTTAAATAAGTATAAAACTATGATATCTCTTTCAAATAAAATGTTTTAATTGTTTCCCTCAACTCATATAACAACAACTTAATCAACAAGTGCACGATTATAAACTCATTGATCTAGATTAATATTTCTATAATACAAATTTTAAAATCTTCAAAAGAAAATTTATTCTTTAATCTCTACATGACTTGGACATAAGGATTTTCTTATAGAATTATTATTAGTATCTCCATAATTTTTATACTTAAATTTTTATTATGTTGTATTATCATTTTATTTTGAAATTTATTACTGTTATCATAAAAGTATAGCTAAAATAACATTGATTAATCAACTCAAACTTAAAATAATTCAAAACTAAAATTGAATGTAAATAAAATTTTTACTTATTTTAAATTTTAATTTAATTAAAAATATTATAATACACATAATTATAGAAATAAACTAACTCGACTCAATTTCAATTAATTTTGAAAGTCAACATCTTAGTTATTTAACACCCAAAATGATTGAATATAACCAAAATCCAAATTGAAATAAGAACCTAATCAAAATTTAATATTTCTTATTCATCTTTTATAACAATTTAAAAATGTCTTATTTAAGCTTTTTTTCTTTTCGTCTTCAATGTCTGATTTTTTCTATCTTTATGGTTGAATTAGTTTATTAATTTTAAAAGTATTTTCTAAAATGAAATTATAATTATAAGTAATTGATTATATTTTTTTATTTGGATTTAGGATGATTTAAATCCAACATTTTAAATTAAGAGAAACATGCACCAATTTTTGAATCAAATTTGCTTAGTTACATAAGTAAATAATTGAGTACACTATGAATATAAGTAGATGATAAAACTTGACTTAATTTAATTGGTTGTTGATCTTAAATCTAAAATCCAACTTGAAATTATGAAAAGTCAAAATTCAAAATGATTGAAGTACTAAATACATAATTAAATAAAAATTTATCAAATAAATTTTGCTAATGAATACTTTTAAATCATTTTAACGTTTAGTTAAATTATAATTTATAATAATATTTTTATATTAAATGTAATAGTGATAATTAATTCGATAAATTTCAATTTTTTTGAACAAAGATTACCGAATGCGTTAATCTTAAAATTTTTGATACAAGCATGACCATTCTTAAACTAACATAAAGGGGAAAATGAAAAAGCATACAATATTTTTTCAAATAAAAGAGTTTCATATTAATCATGATAAATTTTGAAACTAATATATTTGTATATTTTTCATTGAAAATCATATAGCACTAACCTTCTTTGTCATATAAAAAAAATGGAGTTATGTATAACCAATCAATATTTCATCTAATTTTTCTGCTTAGGTTAATCTTCCATTGATGCTTCCATCAATTAACCGTAATTGTATGTTATATCAATTGAAAACTTAAAATTTCCTTTATTTAAAAACTTTTATTTTATATAAATTTTTATTATATAAAAATATTAAAATATATAACTTTAAAAATAAAATAAAATAATTTCCTGACTTGGTACTTGTTATGTTTTATTAAAAAAATTTCAAATTTAAGAATAAAAACATATTATGTAATACCTATATAATTCATAATGATTTCATTTTTAGTATTGACAATATAAATTTTTACGAATGAATATAATTTTGTCATAAACATATTCAAAAGATAGATCCATTGACTTTTATTAAACCTTAAAGAATTCACTAAAAACAATTAATTTTACTTTGTTGATAATTAATTTTACTTTGTTGATAATTTTTTACTTAAATAATTCATGTTAGGTTGTTCATCCATATGAATGACAAAAAAAACAAGCAATTTAATATAATTGAGAAAAATTAAATAATTTTGAGATATAAATTAATCATATATAAACATATTAAGAGAAAAGTTAAGAGAAAGTTGTTGTTTCAGTCAAGGCAACAATTCTTATGACAATTTGACAGATCCCAATCTTGAGTAATTAGTAGTCATATCATCTCTTGAATTATCTAATTTTATAGGTGAAAAATTTAATTAAAGTGTTCAATAAATTACATAGTGCTAATTATTGGTGAAGGGGTTGCAATTGATTTGCTTTTGATTTTATATTAGTTTTTGTTCATGAGAATAATAATTATAAAATTTTGGAAGAAAGAATATAAAAAAAATTAATTATAGAGGTCAAACTAAACTATAAGAATGATATATTAAAAAATTATTTCAAGAAACTAAAAATATTTAATTATGTTATCAATGATCAAATGATCAACTCATAAAATATATAAATAATAAAATCATTAACGTACATATATATATCCATAGTAAAACAAAAAATTTGAAAAGAAAAAAATAGAAAAAAATGTTTCAATGACTTAATGATGATTATCTTTAATGAATTTATTTATCAACATAAACTACATATAATATAATTGTTTTTACAACAATTAAATAAACAAATTCCAAATAATTATTTTATTCCTATGCACACCAAGCTTTGATGTCATCCTATTTGTATTTTTATTTGATGAGAAAAATCATTCTACTTATAAAAAAATGAATCTAATAATAATAAAAAAGTCAATTTAAATTAAAACATATCAAAAAAATTACTAATGATATTTTACTCAATCTCACTTCTAAAATTTTTGAAATTAAACTTTAATTAAGAGTATTTTAATCAATCACTTTTAGACTTTTTTTTAATCTAATTATAAAAAAATTTAATAATGAAAAATTCATTTAAGTTAAAATTTATAAAAACATTTATTAAGGATATTTTAGCTAATCACTTTTAACACTTTTGAAATTAAAATTTTAAGTAATTTAATTTCACATAAATTATATTTTTAATTTTAGTTTATTTAAATTAAATTTAAATAAATGAATAAAAGTTATATATGTAAAATAAATTTATTAATTTAAAAATTTATAAAAATATTTAGGTCAATATTTTTAGAATTCACACTTTATAATGAATTCAATGGAGAAAGCTAATGACAGGTAGCTGTAAATTCTTCAAAAAGGTTACGAAATGTGATGAGATAAACATGTAAAAGTGATCAACTTTGATGTCAAAGTTTTTTGCTTGACAAAAATGACACTTTCACTACATAAGTATAAAATAATGCTACACCTTTAGTTGTAAGCACAGAAGACATTCCTTCTTTGGTAAATTAATGAAACATTATGAGGAAGCCAACATTTCTAACAAGAAGGGTGAATCAAGTCGCCATTTGGCTGGAAAATTAAGAAATCAAGTTGCGAAGAATGGAGCTGCTCCAGAGGTTAGATGCCTTGTAGGAAATTCTTTCATTGCTTTCAATGATGCTTGTCCCAAGATTCAGGAATGGTCAGACTCCTACAAACCAATATTGGAAATGGAAGTATTTAATGACTATGGTGGAGTACAAAATCAATCTGGCACCAATGAACAAGATAATGACAATCAGAATGATAAGACCTACCCTCGAGAAAGATGCAATCAATATAATTTTGTTGAGAAGATTGAAGTCTCCAATCTAACTTCAAAATTGGGAAATTATGCTGCAGTTGATGCAATTTCAAGAGTAAGATGCCTTGAAGGAAAAATTTTTAATCATTTACTCATGCAGATGTTGGAAAAAAAAAAAAAAAAAAAACAGAAACTGGCTCATTTATCTATCATTCAGGACTGGGTAGACACTAGTGGATTGCTAAGAACAGAGCTAGGATCATCAAATAGTAATTCTGTGGTTCAAAATCAATTTAGCACCAGTGAACATGGAAATCCCTCCCAGAATTTAATTGCCATTGACAATAACAGGACCAATCCTGAAGAAAGAAGCAATCGACATAGTATAGTTGCTGAGAATGAGAGGTCCAACAGCCTAGCTAATTTTGAAAATGATGATACAGAGAATTTCTACCTAGTGGTAAGGCTTATCATTTATCCAAATAGATAAAGATAAACATTGGAAGAACTAATATCTGCTTGTCTATGATTCGGGACCTGTCTGATTATAATCTTTGCAATGTTGATGAGATATTAAAAATGATAGTTACACTAGATAACAATATCATGCTTCAAAACCAATCTAGCACCAATGAACATGCTGCCGAGACAGGAATTCTCTACCCTGAAGAAAGAAGCAAATTAGCCACTGAGATTGGGAATACCAACTTGCCTCAGGCACAATCAAATCATCCTACGCAGAGGAGTCAATTAGGAAAAGATCACGCCTTTAAAACAGGGGATTAACCAATGACATTAAACTATCAAGTTCAAGTTTCACATTACTTGAGTTTGTTAATTGATATTTTCTACCGGATGTAATAGTTATGTGTCATAGATTAAGTTAAGGTTTGTCTAAACTCCAATCTGGTTCTACTTGTCCGTGTAATCTAATGTTATCCATGGCTAAACTCTAGCCTTATGCTCTTTCACCACATTCTCGAAACAACTTTCTTCCATTTTAGGTTTTACGTTTTAGTTGCAGAGATGGACAATATAGAATCCATACACAGCACACAATCAAAATGCTGTCCCATAAAAAATGACTATGAAATAGTAATAAACGTTTTCCTACTTTGTAACAAACTTTGAGAGGAAGCAAATCATAACAAATTAAAAATCAAATCATATTTGATTAAATATAATGAAACCCAATGCAAGCATATGAAAAATAAAACCATACTTCCTATTGTTCATAAATTAAGCTATATAGTGAATTCGAATTCGTTTGAGTTAAATTATATAAAATTATAAATCAATATTTAATATATATATATATAGTATCAATTTTATTTCATAAATAATGTTTGAATTTAATTTTTATAATGCAAATTTTTATTTTCATTATTGATATTTTAAATATTTATCAAATTATTTTTTTATAAAAATACATTTAAAATTCTCTTCATTCAAAATTTGAATTTTTTTATACTTTAATTATATATTTATTTAAAATTTAATAGTATTATTTTATTAATAATTAATATATTTTTATTTAATTATTTTAAAAATATATTTAAAAAATAAATTTAAAAATAATAAATAAATAAACGAATTCTCTCATATTTAATTTCAGAAAAATACTGCAGTTCCAGCAAGGAGGAACCATTGGAGTCTTGGAATTTCCGAAACCCGATTGATTCTCTTACCAGCAAAAACAACATTCCCACTCTGTACTTTTCCATTAAAAAAAATGAAACCAACTCTAATGGGCAGCCTCAAATTCTCCCATATCCCTCAAATGGGGTTTCTTCAAAAACCCCAAAACCACAATCTCCAGCATCCTAGCACTGTCACATGTGGGCTAAGGGGAGGAACAAGGAAACCCTTGCGGAGTTCAAGGGTGCTTTCCACCGAAGCCATCCAAGCTGTCCATTCCCTCAAGTTAGCCAAATCCAATTCCAAATTACAGCATGTTTTCTCCACAAGACTTTCCAGGTTACTCAAATCTGACCTTTTGGACACTTTGGATGAGTTGCAAAGACAAAATGAATTCCACTTAGCCGTCAAGGTACCTTTTTTTTTGTATATTTTCTTTTTTTGGAAAATTTTCTTAGGTTGCCAAAATGAATTGGAAGGAACCCTTTAGAGCTTTATGTATTATGATTTGTTTTTCAATTCTGGGTTTTTAGCTGAAATGATATCAGGATTTAGGTCTTTGAATTTGTGAGGAAGGAGGTATGGTACAAACCGGACATGCCTTTATACTGTGACATGATTCAGCTGTTGGGAAAGAACAGAATGACTGAAATGGCCGAACAACTCTTTACCGAACTAGAAAACGATGGCTTGAAACCTGATACAAGGGCATTCACTGAGATGATTGGAGCATATTTAAAAATGGGTATGACTGAGAAGGCAATGGAGACATATGAGAAACTCAAGGCATCAGGTTGTTCCCCTGATAAGTTTACTTTTACAATTTTGATTAGGAACCTCGAGAATGCTGGGAAAGAAGAGCTTTCAGCAGTTTTAAAGAATGACTGTACTGAATTTCTGGAGTATCCTGAGAGATTCCTTGAAGATGTTCAACGAAAGCATGTAAGAGAATCCTATTTTCTTTGTAGTTAGTTTTATTAGTTTTTGTTCTATATATATACCTCTTATATCTTCTAATTGAAGTTGAGTCCTTTTTAGTGCAACTTTTCTATGGTTACTTCCTTGATACAGTTGTAAGACTATGGTTTTCTGATGGCCATCCAAAGAAAGAAAATTATTTAGGAGAAGCATAGGAGGAAAATATCTTGCTCCATTTGTTGTTTGGAGATGGCCTGATGCCATGGAACTTAAACCATGCCATCAAAAGTTTTAAGAGTAAAATGCTGCAATCTTTGGACAAGTTCTACATCAGTTTAGATTTTTGTCCATGAGAATTTCGGCCTTTTAGGCTTTGCTTGATAGCAGAGAAAAATAGGAGGATGGAGCTGGGTCGGAGAAAAGTAAAAGGAAAATGATGTTTTTACCAATGCTTGGCAAGAGGGAAATGTGAAGTACCATGTCATTACTTAATGCATTTGCCATTTTAATAACTTTTTTTTTTTTTTTTGCTGAGGTGGATATTTTTGAAGTGTCTGAGTTGCTGTCTTTTCTGTTTCAGTCAAAGAGGCGGCAGCTGGATCTTGTTTGAAAATTTGCAGTCCTTGGGTGGTGAATGTCATAGCACCACTACTGCAGACTCTAGCTTCCAGAGAGCAGGACCTTGTTGGGCTCCCATAAGAGGCGTTGTGAGGATTTTCAATACATAGGAGGGATTTGTGAGAGCACAGTGGTTTAAGGCTATCTGCTTTGGCACATTTCAAGGCATGGTCTCAATCAACCCACTTCATTATTTCGTGTCTCTGTTCAATGTTGGGATTGAGTTAGGATTCATGGTCTTGATCAACATCTCCCATACTCTGTACCTCAATGAGTTTATTTAGGCAATGTATCAAGAATAGCATTCTAGAAAACTTGCTGGATTTTAAGTTTTTTTACTAGATTAAATTATTCTGTTTTATCAGAAAAAGATTCTACTCCTGTATATGATTTCAATGAACTTCTATTTTACACGAGAGAGATTTCAAGCTATGAATTTCTTCCAACTTTGAGGGGAAAAAAAGTTATTTACTGTTGATTCAGTCATTTCTCTGGCATTCCTATTAAAACAGTTCTAATCTTCAGTATTTGCTCATGACTCTGAGCCTTAATGATTCCTTAAACTTAGTATGTCATTCAAGATTGTTACCAGGTAGACTAACATTAACTCATATGGCACGATAACAAGACAATGAACAATAGACCTGTCTGTAGGACACCAATATGGATTGGTTAAAAAACCAATGATCAAAATAAACAATCAAATTCGATTATTCTTAAGAGATGGCATTGAACGAATTTGAAATTTTGAATCTTAACAATTACAACTCTTACTCCTATTTTCAGGTTGCAGCTTCCAACATAAAAAAAAAAAAAAAATACAAACACCATGTTCTCTCTCATCTTTGTTAAAGGAATTCAAAATTTGTTATACAAGGAAAATGTTCTTTCTTACCTTAAAGGTAGATGTACAAAAGGAATGCTTGGTAGTACAAATATGTGAAATTACATGCCATGATACAAGTAGGAACATTTCTTGGCCTCTACTTAGAAAAGAAAAACATGCACATTGCTCTCTGAACCACTTTGATTAACAAACAAATAGAATTTAAAAGGGGGCAAAAGTGGTAACTGGTCAATAAATAGTAAACATAAAATTTCTATTCAGCTTGACAAGTGGCTGGGAGAGCTGTTAAACATACTGTGCCACATGTATGCCCTAGATAATACCATTTCAAGCTCTTGATATGTCCAGTTGTGAGTTGGAAGGTGTTGAAGGAACATCACCAACTCTTGGAAATCAAGCTTCTGAAGTTTATCTGACCACTGAATATACAACAAAACGTTCATCAGTTCAGCTTTGCAAGAATTATCACGATTATGAACAATCAAGACAAGAAAAATTATTCCCAGATGCATCCAATATCAAAGCATCATTGATTATGTAACAAAAAAATTGCAGTTGAACATTTACAAATCACATAAGTAAAGCTCATCAGAAGAGTCCACGAGGAATCAAAAAAAATCTGAGAGAACATAGAGCTGTAAGAGATGCTCATTTTCAGTTTGAATGTCATCCATCCAACAGCTTCACCTATGGTCAACATTATGTTTTTGACCAAAGAAGTAGCCATTCTTTTTCTTTGGATAAGAAAAAGTAGATCAAACGCATACAGACATACATTTTTTTTATTTGAACAATTATCAAAGCTGTATCTCCTTAAGGTTGCAAAAATGCAGTCAAATGAAACCTAGAAAATTACATCAGCACAAAGGAAGTTAAAGTACTCCTCACCGTCAAAAGAAAACTGGCAAATATGTACACAAGGAAATCAGGCAGTGCATCTCCTTCAGCAAGATAGGTGTCCCATAGACGGGTTACTAGATGGAAAGGGATCTGTTCAACAAAAAAATAAAAAAAAATAGCCACAAGAAAAATTAAAAGTTGGACCAGACCAGTTTGTCAATCAGACATTAAAAATTTTGAAATGCAGGATAGTTAAACAAATGGATGTGGATGGTGGGATTAAGACTTACCTCACGTATCAGTAGACAGTTGAACCAGCGAAAAGCAAATTGAAGAAATTCAAGTCCTTGGTTCTCCATATGTCTAGAAACAGGTTCTGGTACAGGTTAACAGAACAAAGTGGTTAATAAGACAAAGATGGAATTAAACATACAAAAACTAGACAAAATTTAAGTAAATAACGAAAATAACATGCGCATTATATATAGGGGCATTATTACACATTGTCCTCAAAGACAGACACACACAAACCTCATTATTTCCTCTTTAACCCTTAAAACAAAGAAAGTGCTCGTGCACACATGCACACACACAAGAAAAACTCTTTGCTTTTTCTGTAACATTAAGAAGAAGAGTGTGCCTGCACATGCATGCACAACCTTTGGTTTCTTTAGAACATTAAAAAAATCTGCACAATAAATGAAGGCTTAAATCCCCTTCATAAAGCAAACAGTGGTTGAGTTCATATATAAAGAAGAATTCTAGGGTGCTCCTAAAGAGTTTACCATCAATGCGCCTAACCAATTCCTTCAGCTTAAACACAAGCCTCTGGATTCCTGGTTGAGCAAATGTGTAATGGTCTTGCATGCCATCAAGCAACTTTGACAAGCACCAATAGCAATCAGCTTCTATGTTGGATATGTTCTCTGAAGATATATCAGAGATTGACCAACTATCTATGCTCCCTTCTAAGTACTCTGATAAGAAGACAACTAGAAAGGGTGTGACAAGATCATTTATCCCCTGCACATATCCACTTGCTGGATGCCGAATGGCCCTGTACATGAAGTTGAAGAGCAACATCAATTACCCCCAAAACAGCAATGGGATCTCACAGCATCTTAAGCTGCACAAAGTTATAGCTCCAGTTGAAATTAATAATAAACAGTCATCAACTGTCACTCAAAATATGGAATTTAAACGCAAATTAATAAGAAAAAAAAGAGATCAGGACACTGCTCTAGAGATTTAAATTAGAACTGAAGCAGCAAAACGGCAGATGGTAGAATTTAAAGCTCTGCTCTAATAATAATATCATAATATGACATGATGCCTATGCTCTTCAAATAACCGCAATCATGATGTCATTATAGTCTGATAGACAGAAAATCATGTTCACATTTCAGAAAGAATCAAAGCATGGATCATACCAATATTTGAGAGATCTCTGTTATGTTTACTCTTCAGAGGTCTACTAAATATGGAAGATATAACTGAAGTTAGAAAACTTTACAAGTAAAGGGGTAGGAGTGTATGACATCTTGTAAGGATAGGAGTGTATGACATTGTAAGGTATTTACCCACTAGAATCTGAACTACAGCATTCAAATTCTTAGGATAGAGCTTAAACAAGCACCGAGTGATAGGTAAATGTCCAACCACAGTAGTTAAACATGATCCTACTTAAGACCATTTGGGGTTCCACATAATTGAACAGTAGAATTAGATTGTAAACTAGTACAAGTAGTAGAACTGGATCATAAACTTGTATGATTCTATCAACTACTGAAAGATTTCAATTTCGTTAAAAAAAAAAAAAAACCATAAAAATCCGAAACTGTATCCAAACACTGAATAAGGAAATACTCAAATGTATAAATTGCAAAAATGAAGCTAGAAGAATGAATTTTCTTGGTTAATCAAAGAAAACAAAGCAGAGATTTAATAAATATAGTACAATCTAAAATACTATCCAAAATATAATCTCTTAACAACTGAATGTGAATGTAAAATTAACACTATTTACATGCTGTTGATTGTTTTATTACTTGCTTTCTGCCATTTGTATTTTACTTCCTCAAATGTTGCTTAGAAGCAAACATAAATAGTAAAAAGAGAAATCGTCATAGCAAACATAAATGGTAAAAAGAGAAATCGTCATACCATATGATATGTATAATTAAAGATGAGTAATAATTAAAATATGCTAATCCAAACATAATTGTTCCACATAGAAAAATCAAACATTCCATATTCATAAAAGCAGAAGTATAAAATTTTCACTTCTTAAAAAATATTGTGTTTTACATGATATAAGAAAGCCATCAATAAATTTGAATTTACCAATTCAAATAATATCTTACCATGTATAAAGAACGCGCTCCAAGGATTTTTGAACTTGTGATTGCTGAAAGAAAGCAACATCAGGTACGGTTCTAGGACAATCAACAGCAATCTAAAAACAGAACAAACACAATTGTTAATAGTCGGGTACAGAAGGCTGATAATAGAGTTTGGTAATTAACTAAGGGCTAAAGGTACCTGGCGAAGCATATTAATCTCATCATCTGACCGATCAGTGTCTGGAATGTCATAAAACTGAGCAACACAATCAAGATACTCAAGGCGTTTCCTCCTTAGAACTCCCTCCCTTCTATCTGAATTAGGTGGTGCATATCCCTGTTGTCAGTTCATACTTTAATTTCAATCAAGCAACCAAGCTTATTTATTAGACAGTCTCCATCCATTAGACGACACATTAGTTAAACCTGGATATCAAATATGAGACATGTAGATTCTTCCGCTCTAAAAAGTGGCCTCATAGGGTCAATTAATTGGAATAGAAAGCCACCAAGACTACACAACAAAGAGAAAGCCAGCCCCCTTAGGAGAAATTGCAATTGTAACAAACTAAAACCAAATAATCAATACCTCCTATAAAAGATAGTCTGACACTTAAAAAAGAGCCCAGCATCATTAAATACAGAAGCAAGTCATTGCACTAGGAATGCAGCAATTAACATGTTATAAAGCTTTAAAAGCAAAATCCCGTGGATCATACGGGATTTGTTTTTTTGGAGTATACTACAAAATGGATAACATTATAGGTAGAAGCCATTAACAAAAAATCATTACTATCATTCTAATCCTAATGGGACAAAATAAAAAATTGCAGCCTTGCATCAAAAAAAGAATTATAGCCTTTGCAGAAAAGAAGAGTAACAAATTGGTTCACACAGTTCAAGTCTTCCTGATCCCTAAAACTGACAGTGTGGTTAGACCATCAAGCTTACCAGCATAAGTCTCCATACATTAGGACGCATATAAGGAGGAACACCGCTCCAAGCTAACTCCCGTAATCTCTCTGCACAAGGACATAATAATCAAATCAAATCAAAACTATGGTCCTATTTATAAAAAGATTGTGAAGCTAGAGCTTAGAAAGAGCAAAGGAATGACAAAAGTCTAGGTTCTCTATCACATCAAGAACAGATACTGATTGCTAAATTAAAGTGTTTGCTAATACAAATGACAATTTAACTTTTCCCATCAAGTAATTGCTTGTACTTTTAAATCTGCTTTTTACCTTCTCTAGTTCAACTTTCAACTGCAATTTTCTCACTTCAATAGCAACCTATTTATGCATCTCCTCACATATTCTTTAGTAGAAGTACATTCTCTATACAAGTTAGTTGATTTACAGGCTATTCTAGCTAATAATTGAACCTGGATTTAATTTTTTAAACAAGAGACAAAAAGGAAAGCTTCATAATGTTCCTCCAACTTTTTTACACAATGCATATTTTGAAAGCTTTTTGCTTTGCAATGGGCTTAGCTGGTGCCAAATGTTAGCAGAAAGGAAGTTTTCCTTAGATATCATTCAAGATGCGGTTGCATATCCTGCTGGTTACTAATTTAATTGTTTAAATGCAAAGCAAACCAGAACTTGTTCATAGCATCTATTGATGTGACAGTTGGAAGAAGGGAAAAAGTTTCCAACAGTTTTTAGCAATACAAACGCCATGACAGTTGAAAACTTGTAAGAGCAAGGAGAACACACTTTGATAAAACAGCTCATGCAGTGATAGCTTTGATAGATTGCAAGCAGTCGTGCAGTATTTTTAATATATACAAAACTACATATATCTTAATGTCATCATGCTATCCCAAGCTTTACATATATCTTAATGTCATCATGCCATCATCAATTGACGAGAAACAAGTAGGTGTTTGCCTTTGAAACAGCTTCTCTACTAAATAAACATGCGCTACATGTTTTGCAACCAAAAACTATGAACATTTATCAAAAACTCAATTTTAAAACTCTATTTTTGAGCTAGACCAAGTGGCTTATAGAACCTACTTCAATTTCACTCAAGCAACGCTTTTGTAAGAGTTTCAGTGGGGTCAAAAAGGCTCTATTAAGTATGTAAATCATTCTGGGAGCAAAAAAGTAGATATGGTACCTAATATGACCATTTGCCCTGAAAGCTCTCTAGTGAACTTTGTAACCCTGGCAGAATCTGTAGCTCTTGCACCCATTACAGACTTCTGGACTTCTTTGGCAGCAGTCTCAATATTTGAGGTTGAAGATCTTAACTTACTAACAGTTGTATTACTAATGGAGTTATTTGTATTTCTGACCCCTCCCTACAAAAAAGGAAAGTTTTTCTGTTATTAATATTACAGTTATTTAAAGAACTCTAAAAGCAACACTAGTACTAGAATAATCATTTTTGGTAATTAATAGACTCTATAGATGCACTCTCAACATCACCTCCATGGACTTGTCCATGTCATCACTTGTGCCAGCGTCGTTCTGTGAGAAGCTTCTTTGATAACTGGGAGATCGTTCCTGTAAGCCTGAATCATCGAGTGGATCTGGCCTTCTGGTCAATAATACTTTACCAGGAATACTGCGACCCTTAAGCAACCTTAATAAGAGGAATGAAAGAAAATTATTATTTGTATCCGAAGCAATAAATGTGGAGGAAACAAGTGCATAAAGCAAAGACAAAGAATGGATGAAAACTACACGGACACCGTAAAGCAATAGTTACACAATTTTTTAACATGTAATCTCAGTATTTACATTTATACTAAAAAAGTAGAAACCACCACGAATTTCCTAATACTAATAAAAGCCACATGGACAGGGAAACAAAGGTGGCATAACAGGACAATGGAACTTAACAGAAGAGGAAAATTTTTTGATTTGACCTCTTTACACAGAGAGATTTGCAGTAAGAAAAACAATATTGTAACCCATGTTAGCATTAATCTTCAGCCAATTTGCATTAAGAAATCCATGCTCAGCAATGTTTATCATTGGTAAGCATATCCAAAAAAATATAGTAACATTTTTGTTTCATAACTTTTATGAAATTCCCACGTTCAACAACTGTCCTTCTTATTATCAGGAAAAACCAAGCTAAAAAAAAGGAGTAACCTTTCTTGAATCCCTGTGAATCCTATGTTTCTCCGACCACAATGCCATAATCAAATTACAGCGTACACCAAAATTGAGACATTTTCAGGAAAAAAAATTAAATGCTATAATCTAAACACAAAAACTCATCTTGCAAATGAAAGAGAAACTGGGGCTATGCTATTGAGTATAACTTGAGAGATCTGACCTTAATTCCCATAAGGGTCCTTAATCTAAGTACAAACCGCAACAATTTACATCCAATAAACATAAAAGAAAACTTTTTGGGAAATCAAAGTTTCCCCACTGAAAAGCAAAATTCATCCACATGACTTGAGAATTGGAACTGAAAATCGAAAGATCAGAACAGATTTCGCAAAAGGGTATCTAAATCCGAGGATAAAAATACGAGTACAAAAATCCAGATTCAACATTGAAATAGTGAAACAGGGTACCCTTGGACATTCCTGAGGGTTTGGTTGAATCTGGAATCAAGGCTTTCTTTCTTACGCTGATCTTCTTCTCCATGGGTGTCGTTGTTATTCATGGTTTTGTTGTTAGGCGTTGCTGTGGAAAGAGCATGCTCTGTTTCTATTCCTGGTTTGTGCCTCTCTTTCTCGTTTGTTACTCCTTTTCTTCTTTCAATCCAATGAATCCATCCTCTGAAAACAAGATCAACATTACCTAGCAAAACAATATTTTAAAGCATGGTTTGTTCATATTAATTTCTTCATTTTTGTGTTCATAGAATTTCCTTCCAGTAGTGTTTCTCCTTTTATTACATTTAAATTTTTTTTTTTTTGTAAAAGTATTGTTGAAAAGTTATTAATTATTGGTGTATAAATAAAAAATGTATCCTGCAATAATTGTGTTGAAAAGTTAAATATAAAATATATACTTTTATTTTTATCGAATTTACGTATATAATTTTTGTTAAAACTTTAAAAATTATTTTTTTATTATTATTGTGTTTAAAATTATAAAAAATAAATAATTCAATTTTACTCTAAATTAATTATGAATCATTAATCTCGTGAAATGATGTAATTGAATTGAATTAATATAGTGAAAACTTTAAATTAAATTAAACTTTAAATTTATTAATTAAAATTTGATTCAAAATTAATTTTTAAATATAAATTTAATTCGAAATAAAAATTAAATTATTTAAATTGATTTAATTAGATTGCTTACTTATGATTTCAATTTTTATATCAGATTTGAAATTAAATTATATTAAATTTGAATTAATATGTATAAAAATAAAATAATATATTTTTAATTAAATAATAAATATATATAAAATGTAAAACTAAAAAAACAAAAATTAGGAACTGAAATTTAACACAAAAAATTCAACTTAACTCATTTAATAAATTAAATTATTTAAATTCAAACTCACTTCAACAATAATCAAATCAAAATTAAAATTTATCCTAATCAAATTCAAACAACTTACTAATGCCATGAATCATTTGCAGCCGTGGACCCTAGCCTCATCGGTTGGTCTATCCAAGCCGAGAGTAAGACCCATCTTTAATTTCTTTAAATATTTCAATCAATTTCTTAGTTTTTTTAATAATAAAAATATTTCCACAGAGGTATTCATTTCGAGTCTTATTGTCTCCTCCCATGTTCTGAGTTTCCAAATTTCTTGATTTGAGATCGGAGTTTGACTTGTGTTTGCCTTTGCTCCTATATTTTCGACTGCTACTAAGTTCGTGATTTCAGGTATGAATCGAATACCCAGTTACCCATTTTCATTTTTCTTTGAGTGCCTTTGCTCATGATGTTTATGCTTCCGTTAAGTTTTGGGTTGTCTAGATTCAGATTCATTGTTGAATTTCTCAACTTTCTGAATACTGGGTTTCTCATATAACAATGAAATTTTCACTAGGAGAATGAAATGCACAGAATTAACTTTCCGATTGATCCAAAAGAGAGAGAGAGAGAGAGAGAGAGAGAGAGAGAGAGAGAGAGAGGGTGATTTCAGGTCCAGATTTGGTGTCAGATAGATATATTTATCTATTTGTTTGTATTTTTGTTTGCAATTAAAGAACGGAGCCAGAAATGGTGAGGCAGAGCAACTATTTAACAACTAAATGCAAATTCTTGCTATAACAAATGTATTTTAGGCATGTATGAGAAAGCTAAAACCGGAGACATTGCCTGTTGGTGTTAACATGGGTGGGATCGTGTTTCATTTTTTTTCTTAATTTTGGAAAACTTAGAGATTTTTTTATGTTGATCAAAAGTGTTTCTGTTCCAGTAGTTAAATATCTTATTTAAATCTAGTTGCAGGCATGATCAAGATTCCATTTATATTCTAAATTGGTGTTTTAGTTAGGTAGAAAGTGACACAAAAAGGTTACTTGTATGAGTTTCATGTTCTTGTTGACTCTGAGTAAAGTGAACTCTCATATGTTTCCTAATTTTCAAAAATGTTACTAATCTATATCTGTATTATGTACTTCCCTAGAGTTTTGAAGAAAAAAAAAGACTGGATGTTGCGTACAACTGTGCTTTTTACCTTCAGCATCTGGAATTCAATAATGATAAAGACATACAGATATATTGACTGTAACTTAGATAATAATGATACATGTTTCTGTTAAGAAGAATCTCTTGCTCCCTCTCTTTCAACTGTACACGAACACAAATGTGCTCACCCAGACTGATAGAGGCAATAATCTTTGTATTGATGACCTGGAGAACCTTATTAATTTAAAAAATTGATTGATAGCTAAATGCTATATGCTGTTTGACACATTGTGTCAACTAGCTTTCTGCCTTTTGAGCATATACATTATGGTTAGGAATTATTACTAATTCTTTCTTCTTTTATTCCCCTTCTCAGGAGCAATAATCTTTGCTACACTTGTCTGCATGTATTACGATTTCTATGTGCCGTATGGCCTAACAGCCTATTTTTTTCTCTCCTTTGATGTTAGAACTCCATCAACGAGAATTGATCTTGCCATATCACAAGGATGACAACTACAGCTTGTTTTATCATTGTGAGCCGAAATGACATCCCAATATATGAAGCTGAAGTGGGGTCTTCTGCTAAAGTATGATGTTTGTTCACATCTTTCTACATATTTATTCCTTATAATGAAATTCTATTTTATACTTATCTGGAAGCCCAAAAGTATGATGCGGGATTTGTATCTGTTTGGCATGCTTATATTTTACTTCACATTGCAAGTTGTGTCCGTGGCCTAGAATTTTTTTTGTTTTACTTGCTTGGGCATTTGTACCTTTCTTTTTCGTACTCTGTAGTTCTGACCTTTTGATTATCTAGGAGTAATACTTTTGCAATGACTCTGAAGGAAATCATGAATAATGCTCATTTGCTGAAGAAAGAATGTTTAAAAGTTAATGGAATATCAGATATGCTTGGTTGTATCAGACCTCTAATTTGATAAAAAAATTTTTGGGTCAAATTAATTATTAGGAAGTATTTCATTACATCATGATGTTATTTTTGTGTCATACTGTTATAAACCATTTTTCTATATCTTTTATTTGTTTCATTTTTTTCCCTTTTAATAAGATTGGTTGTGGTTGGATTTCATAAGATTAAAGTGTTTTTACCTTATACAATAGTCTCTATGATTGTATGTTTTTTTGCCTTGCATGAGAAGCTGTTGTTACTGTTTCTGCCTTTCTCATTTGCTGAAGAAAGAATGTTTAAAAGTTAATGGAATATCAGATATGCTTGGTTGTATCAGACCTCTAATTTGATAAAAAAATTTTTGGGTCAAATTAATTATTAGGAAGTATTTCATTACATCATGATGTTATTTTTGTGTCATACTGTTATTAACCATTTGTCTATATCTTGTATTTTTTTCATTTTTTTTCCTTTATAAGATTGGTTGTGGTTGGATTTCATAAGATTAAAGTGTTTTTACCTTATACAATAGTCTCTATGCTTGTATGTTTTTTTGCCTTGCATGAGAAGCTGTTGTTACTGTTTCTGCCTTTCTGACTGCATTGCTCAATACAGAGAGAAGATGCTGCTCAGCTGCATCAATTCGTATTACATGCAGCTCTGGATGTTGTTCAGGACCTTGCATGGACCACTAGTGTGATGTGAGTTCTATTTTTCATGGTACATCCATCCATTTTAGCATATTCTAGAGAACTTTCAAAGGTTTTGCTATTTTTGTTACGTTTTACCACTTAATATCTTGATAACTTTTATTTACATTTCTGTTGCAGGTTCTTGAAAGCAATTGATAGGTTCAATGATTTGGTGGTATCAGTTTATGTAACAGCTGGTCATATCCTTTATATGTACTGAACTGACCTACATATGTCGTAACATATAACTGTATAACTAATATGTTGACCATACATCCAATATCCAATTTTTGACAATTATCAAGAATCAAACTAAGGGAAAAAAATTGCCATATAAATGAACAGCCTTCTATAAACTATTTGTCATTGTAGATTGTTGAGATTAAAGCACAGTATTTAACTAGACCCTTAAAACACACTTTAGTTGTGCATCTAGACCATCGTAACATTCAGCTGCTATTGATTCTATTAACAGTCATGGCCGTGATATTGTTTGCTGCTCCTATGGGCATGCTTTGTCAGCCATTGAGGGCATGCTGCCTTGTCACCTTTGTAGAGCTGTGTAAACTCTAACATCTTACTATTTGCACATGAATCATTCTGGTAGAATATCCTCTATCATATGGTTTCATGGGTTCCTTTTTCATTGGTGTGGTTTCTGTATGCTGTTGCCGTACTGGACATGCTGCATCTGTATGTTAGCATCAATTATTATTATCATTGTACTAACTAAATCAGTAAATTAGAAGAGCATTAAAGTTCTCATCTTCTTCTGTCATCTTTATTACCATGACCATTTTTGTCAGCCACTTGTTTTAGAATTTAGAAGGCATGAGAGTGTAGTATTTCCCTTGCATTTATGTTTTCGTATCACTGTTACTAGTTCCTATTTAATATTTCCTTGACTTAATCATACATACACGATTTATGCTACTTCATGACTCTCGTAATGATGATGGAATCAAGAGCTTTTTCCAAGAGGTTCATGAGCTTTATATAAAGGTAACTTCTGCTCTCCACTTCTTCTGTTAACTCTTTTTCTTGGACAATTAATATTTGGCAACACTTTTCATTCCAGCAGATAAATTCCTCTAGGTCTTTACGTTGATTTTTTTTTCCTTTTTTCTGTGTGATGTTTGTTTTCTTCTGTGATGCTTTAGTTGCTGGGATGTGTTAGTTTGTCAGATAAAATATAGGTTTCTAGTTATCCTCTATGAACATCCTCTAATCACATGATACAAACATGCACTACTAGATTTTGAAAGCTGTTTCAGATTTACTTGGAAAATTAAGTCAATAAAAGTTACATATGTGTTGTGTACCTCTTTGTCTTGATGGATAGCTCAAATGCTTTATTTTGCGTATCTTCTGTCATTTTAATGCTTTCTTCTATTAGCACTATCATAGGAAAAATTCTTCAACCAGGATATACCATTTATATGGACTTAGGGACTTTGCAGTGGCAATTTTTGTTGAAAAATCCTAATTTCTTAACTTTTTTTGTTATGACATTTGATGTTTTGACTGATTTTTCATCATCTGAAATTTTGGTAATTGGCAGATCCTTCTTAATCCACTCTACCTGCCTGGTTCCCGCATTACATCGTCGCATTTCGATACAAAAGTTCGTGCGATTGCAAGAAAATATCTGTAGGCGGTCATTTGTTCCATTGAAGAACTTGAGATGTTACACGATTGAGCTTTACATGATTATACACCCTTTAACCTCTCTCTCATGGCAAATTTGATCATATATGGTGAAGAGCAAAGCTCTTTCTGATTTCAGTTTGTGTTTACATTGATTAGTTTTAACACATGATAACATCTTTGATAGCATTTAGCAATCCAGAGGCATCGATCCGTTTTTCTCAGGGCTTGATCAGCTTAGAAGGTCAACATTTCTCTGCTCTGATGTGAGAGAAACCTTTCATGAAATTCATGCAATTCCTATGCATTGACATGATCAATTACAGCACTAAGGATAATAATTCGGTTCAATTTTTCGAATATTGCATGATATTATGATAATTTAAAATCTGATCCGAATCTAAACTTTCATTCAATCCGAATCGAATTGAATTTTACCTGCTCAATTTAGTTTGATTTATAGGTTTTTAATTTTTATTTTTTTTTAATTTTTATATATTATTTTA
Organism: Durio zibethinus; assembly: GCF_002303985.1. The sequence goes on from NW_019168026.1 coordinate 9,604,902, forward strand.
ATATAAAATTTTAATATATTTAAGTAGATTTTAATAGAAAATTATTATTTTTATTTTATAAAAATTTAAAATCTATATAAAAATTAAAAAAATATAAAACTTGGTTCAATTTAGTTTGAGTTTTTCTTTTTTTCACATTTTGATTTAAAATTCAATTTAAATTTAATATATACATTTAATATTTAAATTTGATTTGAATTAAATAAAAAAAATTGATTTGAATCAATTCGGATATTATAATTTTAAATTAATTTTTGAATTTTTAAAATTTTTTTCACTGATATACGGCACACCATTTTTTAATGTTTTACACATTCCATATGATCATGGGTGCCCAATTCTTGTGTTATGGCTTTTTCAATTTGAAAAGGAAAAATTATTTCCTCAAATGCAATTGGATTTCCTCGTCTTCCAATGAAATTTTGTCAGCTGCTTGTGCTAAGGCAAACTCAATGTAAACAGTTTGATACTGGGGAGACGTGGAAAGTAAAAGCCAGTGTAACGTAGTTGACATGGAAAAGCTACAAACAGTAACTTTGAACGACCAAAAGGCAAAAGGTATCCAAAGCAGATGAACTAATATCCTATTATTACCAGTGAGTTTTTCATAATGAAGTAGTTAAACAATTAAATTAAAATATAACGATTTGAATAGGCTAAATGAGAAATATATGATATGGGTTTTTTTTTTTTTTTGTGAAGAATATTTTTAGGGTATTTTTTAAAATTTATAATAATAGCTTTGTGAAATTCATATAATATTTTAAAAAATCAATAAAATTTCGTTTTAATAGTAATAGAAAGTTATGAAATCTTGATAGTTTAATTCAAAGTTTATTATGCGCAAATTTTATTTGATTTTATGTTATATATTTTGATTGATTTGTTTAAGTTTTTATTTTTTTACATAAAATATTATAATTTTTATTTGTACAAAGAACTTCATAAAATAAAAGTTTATATATTTTTTTGATAAAAAAAATTTGATGTACATAAATTATTTAATTTTTTAAATTAAATCAAGATATGTCATCAGGTCATATATTAAAAAAATAATCATCAATAAAATTTGAATTAACAAAATTTAAATTAAAAATTTTTTCATCAATAAGATAAAATTTAATTAATTAATCCAATCACTTATTAATAATAAAAGTTTATATTGTTTAATAATTAAGGCAACTTGCTATAACTTCAATTTCATTTCTTAAACTTATCATTTAGCATAACATCTAAAAATAATAATTAAAACATTTTATGCTTCAGTAATTTTTTTCTGTACTGTTAAAGCAGGTTTTTGGAAGGAAGAAAAAAATGTAAAAAATTGGACAATAATTGTGACTCGGGTAAAGAAAGAAAGGGAAACCGAAACCGAAGAAAAAAAAAAAGCAAAGAGTAAAGTTAGCTTTGCAGGTCTCTACCTTTCTCTCAACCCAGCACTCAGCATAAGCGACCCCATTTCTCACTCACTCACACAAGGAAACAAAGGAAACCTTCCTTTTTCACCCGCCGATCCACTCCTTGTGATTTGATCATTTTTCCTCTCAGTTTTCTTCGGAAAATGTTATGTGTTCCACATCTTCAGGTAACTTCTATTTTCTCCTTTTTGGGTTTTTTTTTTTTTTTTGTGTTTGGTAAATAAGAAAGTGCTGGAAAATGAAGGGCATTTGGGTTTTTTTTTTGGGTAAGAGACAAGTAAATTATAAGTTTGTGCTTAGCTTTTTTTTTTTTTTTAATTTTGTTTATGTTACCTTTTTTCTTTTCTTTTTTTTTTTGGAAGCTTAATCTGGTGGGTTGGGTTAAGTTCAGTTTAATTTTATTGAGATATTTGTAATTTCTTCTTTATGCGTAAGATTTGAGAAATTTGAGAGTTTGATTCTTGATTTAGAGTTTCTTTTAAGGGAAATTTGTTGTTTTTTTAAGCTTGATGTGATTATTCGGTTAGCTTTGTTTGTTTATGCTTAGATATTACTGAGTCTTTTGTTTGCTAATCTAAGAAATTGTCTAGGTAAAAAAAGGAAAAATGGATTTTTTTTCCTTAGATGTAACTTTCCTGAACAAAATTCTGTTTAAAAAAAAAGGAAAAGAAAGAAACTTCAAATTTTAGATGATCACTACCTTGGTTGAACAATTATTTTCTATTTTCCTTAGATTTATAACTTTTTATTTTAGCTGATGCAATTTAAGAAAGGAAATATTGTTTCTAGTGTTGCTAATTGCTTGATTGAGTTGGGCTAGAGTTTCTGTTAAGATATGTCTAATCTCTTGTTTGCCATCAGAAAAGGAAAGAATGAAAAGAACTTAATACAATTTTACTAGTGTTGTGAGGCTATTAGTGGTGGATTTTATTTTTTATGAGAAGCATGAAAACTGCATTGGAAGTTAGGTTTCCAAAATTGTATTTTGCTATCTGGAGTTGAGAAAGATCCTTGTAGAGCCTGTCTGGGTGCAGTTCTTTTTGCAATCAAGCTGAGTAAAAACCTTTTTGAAAATTTTCTTTCTGAAGAACCTAAAATGTTCTTTGGGTGAGTGACAGAGGGAAAAGGTTGTGTGGTCAAGGGGCTCAGGAAAAATGTTGTTGGGAAGTGATGTACATGAAACTTTTCGGAATGGCATGATTGCCTATCCTGGAGTGGAGAGTCCCTCGTTTCTAATTACAGAGTTAAGAGGGAAAATTCTCATGTGGGTTAAATTTTCGTACTAGTTTAGTCTTAAAGCTTGCTAAACCTTTTTTTTTTTGGCATGGTGCAGAAAGAGTTGATGGCTGTAGAATTATACTTATTAAGTTAGTATAGTTATACCTTCAGTAGCTTATGGGATGATGAGAGGAACTAGTTGTTTTAACTCACTATTTCTCCTTTGTGAATGCTTCCAGGAAAAAAAAAAAAAAGAAAGCGGAAATGTCTATGACTGCGCGATATGATAAAAAATTTAGACTTGAAACTTGTATTTAGTCTGACGATATTGTGTGATGCAGCAATATTTCTGAAAAAGAAGCTATTGATATGTAAATTATCATCAATGTTTAAATATGCTTCATTTTGTTGCTATTCTTTCAAAATGGATTAAAGCATTTTGTGGCCTAGTGCTAATTTATTGTATGCAAGGATGCAGTTAGTTTTGCATTATTTCTGCCTGGGCATGGATTTTTCTTTTTCTCACTTGCTCTAAAACTTGAAGCTGATACAGGTTTTCTGCATTGCTGCAATTGTTGTTAGGGTGTATAATCAACTAAAATAGGGTTTTCTGTTGCATGATTCAATGGTGCCAGAGGGTTAGAAGAGCTATGGACTGTTTTCAGACTGTTAGCCATCTTAAAGGCAAGTTGTTTTAATTTGCTAGTTGTAGCTACTTATCTATATTTTTAGACAAGGCATTCTGCAGTTAAAAAACAGAGGGGTGCTAAAAACTTGATGTTATAAATATGTTGAGTCGGCTTTTTGTCAATTCTAAGTGTGACTTATTCTTTGTGTGACACTGGTTTTGATTTGGTGAGGATATTTATTATGATTGAGAGTTAATATTTCAATGAAGATTTTTAATTCAGTGTATAGTCTATTTTTGCCTAACTTTTAGCTGAGCTTAATTCATTGAGCAAGTTCTCCTGAGTTGTTAGTCATACGATATGTTTCCAAACTTGCTTGGTATGGTATATTTTTTACTTTGAAGATCGCACTTGTATGTAATTCATAGAAGAGTGATAATAAAGAAATAACTGACAAATGAATGATAATAAAGAAATAACTGACGAAGGAATTTTTAAGTTGCACAATTTTAGCAAGCTTTAACATTTATATAACAGCATTTTCCCAATTAATGGTGAACCATCATTATATTTGATTATAGTTTCCAGTTTGGCCTAGATACCTTAGTTCTCTCTGTTTGCCTTTCTAGCAAAGAATATACATGGTGCTTCAGCTTTAAACTTAATAGCCTTCATTCTAGACTTTATGCTGTTAGCATGTATGACGAGACAATTTAGTGCTCATTCTCTCTTTTATTTATCTTTTGAATAATTATCCATTTATGGCACAAATGTGGCTTGTTTCTGGTTGCAGGTTCCCTGTGCCAGCAGTTATTATTATTCATTCTCTGGTTATCCAGTTTCCAAGATGTAGCCTCATTGCAGACATTGAGCAACCCTAGTCATATTTCTTCTGCATCCGAGCTAGCTAATCCACCAAGTACTGAATTATTTGAACCTATAGAAATATCCCCTGCTGTCATTCCTCGTTACCCTTATCCTGGTGAATCTTTACCACCTATGTACCCAACTTTTCCCACAACATATGAACCAAATTTAACTGGAAGGTGCCCTGTAAATTTTTCTGCTATGTCGAATGTCATGGGGAAGACAGCATCTGATTGTTCTCAACCTTTGGCAGCACTTGTAGGAAATGTAATATGTTGTCCGCAGCTTGATAGTTTACTCCACCTCTTCCAGGGTTTCTACAATATCAACTCTGATAAGTTGGTCTTGCGAAATGCAGTTGCCAATGATTGTTTTTCAGATATCATTAGCATCTTAGCTAGCCGAGGGGCCAATAGTACAATACCTATACTTTGTTCTGTAAAATCATCAAATCTGACAGGTGGATCTTGTCCGGTGAAGGATGTTAATAACTTTGAGAAAACAATTAATGCAAGCAAGTTATTGGAGGCTTGCAGCATTGTTGATCCTCTAAAGGAGTGCTGCAGGCCAGTTTGCCAGCCTGCAATTATGGAAGCTGCTTTACAGATTTCTGGAACACAAATGATGCTCAATGAGAATAAAAATGTGGTTGGAGAGACTATTCATATTGATGCTATCAATGACTGTAAACGGGTGGTATATTCATATCTTTCAAGGAAGCTCCCACCAGATGTGGCAAACACTGCATTCCGAATACTATCTGCCTGCAAAGTCAACAAGGGTACAGTTTCTGTGTATCTTGCATGACTGCTGTTCAGTAATTACTTTACCTACTGTTCTTGTTGTTTGTTTTTTTCCTAGTCTTAGACGTGAACTTGCTTGGGTGTCTATTTTACCTTGGGAAATTTGTAGTTGAGATGATCTTATGTTGCATGGAATCATCATTTGGTGAAAGAATTGAAAGTGGATAAAACAGACACCCTTTGCTTTTTACATGATGTATCTATTTTACTTTGATGTTCATTCATTGTTTATTCCCCTACACTTGTTTCTGCCATATTCCTTTTATATTGGGTATAATCTACTGCAATGTAAAGGATAAAAGTAAAATTACAACTTCAAATTCCTATATTAGATCCGGGATATTTAGGCCAAGACATAACTGTATTTTAAATAGGTTCATTAAGCTTCTAAAACTTACATAACAAGATAGGGTCATGTAGTAGTGCTTAGTTTTCTACTGTCCTTGAGTGTGAGATTTATTAGTTATATATTTTATCTTTTTAATTCCCTATCTCAGTTCACAAAGTAATTTTCATTTGTTTTGAATCATTTGTTATGTTTTATCTACAATGGGATAAATATTTTTGCATGTGCAGTTTGCCCTTTGGAATTTAACCAGCCCTCAGAAGTAATTAAGGCATGCCGTAATATAGCTGCTCCCAGTCCTTCCTGTTGTAGCTCATTAAATACTTACATTGCGGGGATACAGAAGCAAATGTTAATTACAAACAAGCAAGCCATAATTTGTGCGACTATGTTTGGGTCAATGTTAAGAAAAGGTGGAGTTATGACAAATGTTTATGAGCTTTGTGACATTGACCTAAAAGATTTTAGTATCCAAGGTATAGTTTTTTGTATGATGTTATTCTTCTAACACTTTGCCCATTTTGCTTTGCTGTTTTATCTGATATTTTGGTTTTCTTTTCTTTCTGCCCATTGAATTCTTATGTGTGATTGCTACAACAGCTTATGGACAACAAGGTTCGTTTTGTTTCCTGGTCTCTTTCTTTTCCCCACATTTCCAACATGCATTAGTTAACAATAGAAAGGGTGTGTGTGTGCATGTGTCTGTATAATATGTGTGGTGGTTGGACACATAGGAGTCGTCAATGGACCTCTTTTTACATGCTAAAAAGTTTCTTCTCTAGCATCCTTTTCATACTTACTTCCTAGTTTGATATATGTATTAATTAGGTAGATGATTATGCACTAAAGTTTGAACGAAATACAAACATACCATATGGACTGAAATTTTTGGTATTTTCTACAAATCTAGGATGCCTACTAAGAAGCTTGCCAGCAGATGTGATATTTGACAATTCAACGGGCTACAGCTTTACATGCGACTTGACTGACAACATTGCAGCTCCATGGCCTCTATCATCTTCAATGTCATCCTTGTCTTTTTGTGCTCCAGGTAATTGTTTGAGAAAGAATGACTTTTGTATGTCTACTTAGAAGGGATGAACACAGTTAAAAGTAGGGATTCAATCAGGAGCATATTTGCCTTGTGGCTTCATCTTAATGTCCTAATGGCTGCTGCCTGCTGTTGCAGAGATGTCATTGCCTGCCCTTCCGACATCGGAGACAATGAAAAATCCTGGTGTGTAACGTTTATTATTTGTATTGCCTTTCTATTTGGCTAAATTCAAAGAATCTGTAAGCAAATGAGAAGCTTAAGATAGCTGATTAGAGGCTTTTTAATAAAGTATATGGAGTGACACTATAGCTTGTCATAGAAATTCTGGTCATGCCTTGCCTAGAGGTTAATACCAATAAAATAAAACAATAGAAGATAGGGTTAACATTCTTTATCGATATTTTAAAAATAACAAATGAAGCAATCTATTACCAGAAGAAACGATGCGAAATCTGTTGGTAGAGTGCTGGACTCTTACTTTCAATAATCAGGGTTTAAATTATGGCTGCTCCAATGGACTGTTGGTGTTTGAGATGGTAAAATTATCTTTTGGGAGTTAGAATCAAGAATTTTGATACCTTCATTTCAACATATATCATCTTTGCACAAACTGGAATGTGGCTAATATATGCAAATGGTTGCTTGTTCTCTTTCTATCTGAACTATTTATTGAAAACTTGTTTTAATTTCTTGATGCAGGCTGCCATGGTTGCACATTGGAAATCTTGGTACCCATTTTTTCATTTTTTGTTTTCAGTACATTTTTGTACTGAAGAGAGTTGTAGTTAGAGGTTGAGCCGGTTTGGAGCGTAGAAGATTTCGGTGATTGACTGACTTTATGTGGGGAATTTACATGTATATTTTGAGTAAGCCTTCTTCAATGTATAGTAGCATCTATTTTCTTTCCTATTTCTTTTTAGACAATTACTTTTCCATCTCCTTTCACTGCTGTCTCTCTCCTGGAATTCTTGGGAAAGAAACTTGCTTTTGTGATTTCTAACCATGTGGGTGGAAAACTTGCACCACTAGCTTGTCCGTTATAAAGAAAAAGAAAGGCAGAAGACAAAAAAAAAAAAAAAGATTCTTTTTGCAAAAGAATTCATATGAATTGTAAACGCTAAGATGGAAGGAATGTCGCGGCTTTGTATTAAGAATAAAAGGAGAAAAGAAAAAATGGAATTGAATTTTGTACAAATAAATATTTTCCTTGCAAAAAAAAAAATGTTAAGATTTTGTTCAATTTATATTTTTGTATTTATCTTTATATTATTTTTTTAAAATGCAAAATTAAATAGCCAAAATATCAATAAAATGAAACATAAAGTTCAAGAATATGAATCTTATTAGCGTTGAATGGTAGAAATAAAAATATATTTATACATGATCAATTTCGGATCCATTTGTTTTGCAAAAATCAAGTTGAATGACCCATAATCGAACATACTATCAAGTCAATCAATTATTATTTCGAGTTATGTTCAAGCACACAAAATAAACCTTGATCAAGCTCGTGCTTTTCACTTGGTATAGCCAATGAGTACAACCAAGCTGATAATGTGTTAATGGGGGCAAGCTTTCCCAGAGAACACAGAAAACCAGTAAATCAGCAGCTTCAAGCCATTCAACTTCCACTACCACCCTATTTCTATTGCTCTCCATTAACATACACAAACCTATACAAAAACATATATTATAACTAATTGACTATAATCTATGCTCACATTTTCTAATCCCTTTTTCCTTTCTTCCTCGAACTCAAGCAGTAACAACCATGCAAGATTGAAGAACAGCAGCGTAGAGCTGAGCAGCCGTTTGTTTTGAACCATCATGGAAAGCAAAGGGGGTAACACAAGAATGTAGAAAAGGTATGGCTATTTCCCCTTATACGAGACTAAAATGCAGGACAGTGATTGCCTCCCGAGCATCAGCTTATCTGCTATGAGCCTCCAACCAAAAAGCAGTTGCTACTACCAGAACTGCCCAATGTACAAGGCACATCGCGAACCTGAAACTTCACGTTACGTGTTCCAACATACTCCAGAATCTCCAGACACTCCTCTAAGTCTGAGTCACTAACCAACATTACCCATTCCTCTTCATCATCTAAATACTTGAGCTGGAATGTCCCATTTTTAATTTTGAACCGTTTTGCAACTTCTTCATACAGTTGGAAGCACCCGGCAGATGGCTCAAACTTAAAGCGGACAGTATCCTCTTTGTAAGTAGCTTTCACGGTAATTTTTGAGCTGCTATCAACACAAATTGTCTTCAGTTTTGAATTCTTTGCCTCCTCAAAGCTCTGGGAGCTAGATGAACTTCCACGCAACATTGAACCACAGCCACTTGAAGAGTCTGTCATGCTTGAAAAAGTAGGTTGGTGGCTATGTTCAACAATCCCATCATCACCCTCAATTTGGGTCTCCATTTCATCAGCAGCAGCCAAGGAGCTTGAGCTCCAAGACACAAACTGGCAGTCAGAATCCTCTACTTTCAGATTCCCATTGTTCAGACCCCATCTGTGACCTCCTTCTTGTAAATAAGAGCCCATATTTGCATTTTCTGGACAAGTCCAAGGTGCAATGCCAACGCTAGCTGCCTGGAATGATCCTGCGTCTAGAGCAACTGACTTATAGTCCTCACTACAATCAATAAGAGGTATACTAGATTTCTTTACTTCTTGACAGGTACTTTGAATGAGCACATTTCTTGCAGCCTCTCTGTTGTTTCCACCAAAGGAACACTCATCTTCCTCTAACTTAACCACTGAATTTTCTCCATCAGAGCAAGATGCTAGAGGTGCTGATGATTTCTCTTGATTGACAGGCTCAGGTATTCTAACAGGAAGGTTTTTATTGGACAATACTAGTGTTTTCTGGGTATCAACTTCTGGGATGATGGTACCTGCAGCAATAAATCCTCCTGTGGCTGGATCAAACTTCAATCCTCCTTCCACCCCTTTCACAGAGTCAAGAACAGTTTGTATTTTTCTTAATGATCTATTCACCTTGTTAATCTTTCGAGATGGCCATCTTGAGATCCCATGTTGTCTGCATATCCTCTTCAGTGTAGTGGGACAAACTACAAGAAGCAGGAAATCAAAGGTCAATCACAGATTAAAATCCGTGGTAAGAACCAGTTTCACTATAGTGCTTGAAAATAATATTCTTAGCACGTGTAAGTTCATTACCAGTGTTAAGAACTATTTTCTAACGCATATAGACTGGACCATAAAAACAATTTCTAGTTGGATAGGTTCGTAATAAATAAGAAACAATTCAGCATTATTTCCTTGGATTGAGCCAAAATACATTTCTGTCATAATTTGATTAAAAGAATCTCCAATCTATAAAAAAAATTAAGCTCGAATACTTATTTTATACAGTATCTTAGGAGCATGGAGGTTGCTCAATAAAAACTTCAAAAGAATAATCTCGCTGAATCAAGAGCGAACTGTTCTCAGTAACATGCACCATCCCATGGAGAATCTTATTCATTTTATCTATTTTAAGAAGAAACCAAGACCGAAAAGTAATTTTTTTAAAAGAACAATACTGAACCATACCACATGAATCATACAAGAATATAGTTCCATACAGAATCTTTTAGGAAGCTTTGCGTATTTAAAGAAGTTTAGAAATGCAATCTCAAAGAAAAATATCAACTTAAATTTAATGCTTCTATATAAATAGTCTTTCTGCAAAAGTAAAGATGAGCTGAACCTTATACAGTAAAGTCAACAACAAACACCAAAAAAAAAAAAAATTTATAGAAACCTGACCAGAACCAGTGATGTAATAACCTTGTAATGTGCATACACACAAGTAACATCAAGGCTTACCGCCAATGCTTTTTGCAGCATCCTTCAGACTCCCAGAGAAATACTGCTGAAGAACACTTAAGCTCACATTTTTTTCTGTTGTACTTCTCTTCTTCTCTATCTGCCTCCTTGGTCCACTCATTGCCTATAAAAACATGCACTAAGATATTACTTAACCACATAAGCTTGTCCACATCAGCCACTATGACATGAAAAATCAGCACTACTAAATAAATTAAATAAGTTGTGTACACATACACACAAACACACATACATATTTATTTATTTACCTATTTCTTTCTTCCAATGGGTATATAGAGTCTCGAATAATACATGTAACAGTAAACGGTTCAAGTATTTAACTCATTTTGTCCAAATAATATCTCTCTCAGATTTCAACTTTTAATAACAGTAATTGATATTAACACAGGAAACTCCACCTAATTTTGATTCCTTCAAGAAGAGCTTAATGAGTTGCTAAACTCAAGGTTAGCAAGTATGTGACATGTTCATCAACAAGTTCTTTAGAGCTCAATTATTAGGGGTGGATAATAGAATAATACAGCATCTACAATTGATGATGCTTCAATATCAGCGAGACACCCACTCTTTATTAATAGTAAACATAAGTATCTTATTATTAAGAAAAAATAGTATCTTATTTAACTCAAAAGATATCAGAAAAATGGATCTCAGATCATGAAATCCCTTTGTCTCAATGCATCTCTCCAATTAAATTTCAAGATTTCAGTTGTTTATATACAAATCAATGAAGGATCCCTTTCATGTGTTTCACAAGTTAAGTACTCAAGTCATCCATCAAAAGGGAGAGAATTTTCAACACTGTACCTGTTCAGGAGGACCATCGGCTTCCTTTCCATCACTTTTTGAATTAGATACATTCAAGGGAATTCCATCATTGGAGTTCATTTCACTATCAGCAGATAATGCTGGTTCTGAACTCCTCCTAGACATAGAAATAGGGGGGAAGTTTGGGACTGTCCCCCTCTGAAACTCAACTTTTGAACCTTCTCCAACAATTTCTCCATCTGAAACCGTTCTTAAACTCCTACAGATTCGTTGCATTGTACCTGAGAGACTGTTCAGCAAGAGTTGCTGTTCTGAACTCCCTTTCATGTGAATAGGAAGAAAAAACTCCAGTATATAATTATCATCACCAGTATAGGTGCTCCTCAGCCTGATTGCAACTGCAGCATTCAGGTTAAACTTACGTGCATGATGGACAAGTGGATACTCACTTATGTCATATGTCTTCACATCAGCAGAGAAAAATGGATGGTTGGACTGAAACGCTTTTCCAGCTATACCCTGTCCTTCTTCAAGATAATGTTCCACACATGCATGCACAAAACCTTGCATCTCTCTTTCATTAACATAACAGGCTGTATGTTCAATGCATAAGACGCACTTCCCATCCCAACCCTCATTACCCTCTCTAACACGTACTTTTATAATTTCATCCACAGCTTCCTCAGTGTAATTGCAAGGAATCCATGTTAGAGCCAAAGGCAATCTATGCGCATGACATACAGCACGTAAAACATCAGCTATTTCAGCTAAAGCAGCTCTCCGATTACTTGAGAGGCACTGAGGAAAAAAACGAAAAGAGAGTCCTTAGAGAAAAGGTACTGTACCGCGCTATTTATTCAGTTGACCAAGAAGAAAAAAAACAGCAGTTGTTTCTCTCTCTCTCTCTCTCTATATATATATATATATATATAATATTCAACATAAAAGTAAAAGCTGAATTGAAATGCACACAAAGTTTTTGATGTACCTGGGGAAGAAGTCGAGGAGAAGCAGTGGTCCTTAAATTCACAGCCTGCAGATATAGGGATCAAGACAAATTTCATGATACCAGCCATAACATATACAGTTGAGAATCTTAAAATTAATACATGATTTACATTACAAGCACATTCACTGCTTTTATAGTTTATGTCTGTGTGGGTGTGCTATCTATCAAGGGTTTTTTTTTTTTTAATTCTAAAAATGAAGATATATATTTACTGTCAAAACCTTTCAGCATACAGCAATAACTCCAGAGTTGCCATTTACAAACATGATAGTATCTCTGAAAATGCTCTGAACTTCTGCAACCCAAGAGTTTCCAGCAGAAAATGCATTCTTTTTCAGCAGTAAAAGATGTATTTGAAATAATACGTGAACAAATTAACATTTTACTCAAAAACTGAAAATATGACTTAGGAAGAGTTCTAGAATGGAAGAAACAACTCTAGCAAATTATTAGTCAGAAATTTTTTTACCTCCTTGATAATCTTCTTCATGTTACCCATTAAAAGGGAGTTTAAGTTTAAATGAGCTAATAAGGTAGCCAAGTCAGTGATATAGATATATTTGGTGAGTTGCAGAGAACAGGAAACTGATGTTCAGACACAAAAACACAAACTTTACAATTATAGAAGCAGAAGTAATAGATACTAACCTGAAGTGCATGGCAGACATTTTCCATTTCTGAATCAAAATTGGGTTTCTCTTTCATAGTGACAAGTTCCAGCACAGCACAACAAGACATCTCAAGAGGTTCAAAAATTGGCAAGGCAATAGATCCACGGACTTTGTGATTTACTGCATGTGTAAACCGCAAGTACTCACCCTTGCTGTAATGGATTACATTAGAAGTCCACTCAGGAACTCTAGAGATAAAAACACGACCAGGAAGCCCAGGGAAAGAACCCGGTTTCAGTTCTGCAGAGAAGTTATACGTCCTTGAGACTTCACGATAACCAGAAAGCATCTGGTCTAGCAAATAGGGCTGATCAGAAGTGGTAAGCATATACTGATTTCCATGCTTAATTGGAACCCAAACTTGTGCCAAAATGCCCCCTCCAGATGACTCCTTAAATAAGGACAGTGCTCTAAGCATCTTCTCGTCAAGTGATTGTCCAATTGGCCTAGAAACCAACATATTAGTCAAATCTGAAGAATTATTTTGTCTATTATCACCATTATTTCGTCTAAAATGCAGTTCTGCATCTACGGAATCCAATGGATTACCAACGTTTGCATCTGTTTGCTGGAATACCATTTTGTCCACACAACTATGAGAACCACCCATGCCACATAATGCATCACCAGCTTCAACAAAGGTACCAGAACTTTGTTCTATAATATGTATTGAGTCCAAAGGGGCATAAGGCAAGGATGGATAGGAGGACAAACCCAAGGATGCAAACATCTGATCCGTAGCTGCAGGGCTATTACACCACCCAGCATAAGTATCGAAGTTCATGAGCTCTGAAAAGTTGAAAGGATCCTCAGAAAGTGAATTCCTGGTATTGCCACCCAACTGTTCCCCATCCTCCATCTGTGTTCTTGGAGGAACCCAATAGCCATTTCCGTTTTCTTTAGACGAAAACAGGTACTCCATTTTTTTCACAAAAAACGAACCAACCCCACTTCCAACTAAAATCAGCAAATGCTAGAGTTTTAAGAACAAGCTTCCACTCAGTCTAAAACTTCCATCCCTAACATCTTCCCCAATCTGCTTCCCAAAACCCAGGAATTTCCCCAACAAATGCATCTATCCTTCCACCTCTTCAAACACCAAACTCAATTTTCCAAAAACCAGAGTTACCCGAAGCCATACTACCCCTAACCTGGAGAACCCAAAAGAAAAATCAAACTTCATCTCTCTGTCTCTCTCTCTCTCTCTCTCTCTATATATATATATATATATATATATATAATAAAATAATACAGAAACCTAAAGAAAGAAACAAACTTTCAATAACCAATTTCTGCACATATATCTCACATGTTAAGTTAATTTAACAATTATAGTACCTAAAAATAGTAATACAAAGCTCAAGAAGAACTGACCTCAGAGAGTGAAAAAAAAAAAATGATGACGACCAAAAATTTTCAGTCTCCAAAGCCGCCGCAAATCACTGCAAGGATAGTCCACTGCTCTCAATCAACATTAACTCACAAAACCCACCTCAGATTGATCCACTTATACACAAATATATCAAAAATTCTGAATAAAAGGCCAAGAAAAAATTACACATTAAAAAGATGAAATGAAAATTTAGGTGAAATGGACCAAAAATCAAATTCAAGACTAAGTGCAGTATCCCCAATAAAAAATACGTTACTAAAAATATTATGCAACAAAGTAAGATAAAAATTTTTCAAAATTGGCAATTCTTTTTCCTTTAATTAAATTCAAATGAAATTCAACTGAAATGAAATGAACAAAAAATGAAATTCCAATACTTTTTACACCCACCTGTAAAATTTGAAGCTCCTTAAAATTCTGTAAAGGAAACCCAGAAATTTAGAGGGAGTAAGACAGAAAGTTACTATAAAAGGAAATCTTAGTAACTGGCATAACGGATTTTTAAGGGCAAAATTGGTTTTCTATTATGAAGACCTAGTAAAAATGGAAAGTTTGGTTTGTTTTTTATTTTGAGAAGTTAACTACTTAAGTAGAAGAACCGAAAACCTGTTACTGTTATAAGGCTTTAGAACATGTCTGATGTCTGCAAAGGTTATCTTTGTTTCTCTTTGGTTTGGTTTTGGGTATTTTTAGATCCTGAGAGATGAGCAATTCATTGAAAAAAAAATGGCAACTGTTGGATAAGTTTTAAATGTCAAAATTACCCTTGTTTGGTAAACGAAGACAATGATATGTCTCTTTGTTTTACTTGCAATTCATTGAAAAAAAAAATGGCAACTGTTGGATAATTTTTAAATGTCAAAATTACCCTTTGTTTGGTACACGAAGACAATGATATATCTCTTTGTTTTACTTGAATTTTTCAATTTCACTTTTTTTTTTGGAACTATTAATCTTTGACTCCGTTAAAGTATAGCAACTCGTACGATGATATCATATTTATTTTATGTTAAATATATTTAAAATATAAAAATTTTTATCGTATAATTATGTCAATATATAAAATATAAAATTTTTATTTTTATTTTTATCAAATTCACATATTATTTTTATTAAAATTTTAATTTATATTTTTTATCGTATTATCATATTATACATAAATGTATCAATCTTGATTCCATTTCAATTTTTGTTATTTTTTTTATAGAATATATTGTCTAACAAAGTTAAGAGTATAAGTTTAAGTTATTAAAAAAAATTTTAAAATAAGAAAAGATTTACTTACACTAATGTAAAAGTTATATTTTTTAAAATTTTTAGATAAAATGATTAAATGTAAGTGTTATAAATTTAATTTTAATTTAAAGAAAAAAAATATAACTTTTACACTAATATAAGTAAATTTTTTTAAAGATATATTAAATTGTATATTATTATCCAAAACCTTTGAAGGCAAACATAGTATATAAGATAAAGGAAATGGAAAACTTTAGAAAAATTAACACGTAAATGATTTATCACATAACTTTTCAAGATTTTTTTTTATTTTGATCACCAATTTATAAAAATAATGTTTTGATTATAAACGTTATATATTATTTTAATAACCTTATTATTAAAAAATAATTAACTAATCTTTTATCCGATATTCTAAATCAGTATAAAATTATATAAATCATAATTAATGTAGGTCTCATTGAAACTTTATCATTAAACATACCTAATCGTAATTACTTGACATTGTAATTGCAAGTTTTTATTTTTTATAATAATACAAAATTTTTTATTTTAATTATTATTATCTCAATTTGTATTGCGATCAAACATAATTTCCATAATAAAATCTTAAATAAACTTTTAATTGTGACTTGTGAGCAATATTGGCATCAACTATCAAGTTGAGAATAATACTAGTGAATTTTTCAAAAGGATAACTAAAATAAAAAGATTAATGAATGAAATCCATTTATGATTTTATGGTGATCAAATTATTTAACCATATATAAGTTATTAGCTATCTTTAAAGAGACACCTTGCCCTAAACAAAAAAAAATAAAAATGATGGATGTTGTTTATTGATCAAGTATTTTTCAATAGCATTAGCTTTGAAGCCTTTTATCTTTCTTTTGCACCAATATATAGTTGATAAACTTCCAAGGCAATAGGCATATATATATTAAAGGTGTTGTACATTATTAATGTATCATAGCCCTTGAGGATAACAACAATTAAAGAAGGTTTTAAAGCCAAACTTTCATACATACCGCATAGAAATTTTGGAGTCTAAAGCTACTTTTTCTATCCAATATTTGGTCTAAAACAATATTTGTAATTCAAATTTAGTATTATAAACTTTTCAATCATTAATAGGGGAATAGAATGAAGTATCAATATTATGGGATAAGACAAACAATAAAGTGATTGAATTTCTTTTATAGTATTGATCCAAACATCTTAAAAGATTATTTAAGGATTAGATTATTTATTTAAATTTAAAAATTTGTCTAATATATAAAATGATTTGAATAAAAATATTAAGCTCGTTAAAGAGTTTAGATAAAAAAAAAATATAATCCTTTACAAAAAGAGTTGAGTTTTGGTTCAACACTAAAGGTTCGAATTTGATTTAATTCAATATATATTTTTAATTATATAATTATATATATATATATTATTTTTTGTATTTATATATATGATGAAATTTATATTATATAAGAAATAAATAAATAAATATATAATATTATAGTGTAAACAATAAAAAATATTTTAAATTATCTATATTTTAAAATTTAATAAAATAAAAAGGTAAAACTACTAAAAATTAAATAAAAATATCATTTTTAGGTTTTTTAAAAAACTATTAAATGGACTTAGGTGGATTTGAGATATACCATTTAATAATTTGAGTAGGTTTAAGCAAATTTTCAAATTTAAATTATCAAGTCGAGTCAAAGTTGGATAAATGTATAAATTATTGATATTATATATAAACTTTATTCAAATCTAACTTAACTCAATTTATGAGTATTTCTATATACAACAAAAGCAAGTAAAATGCTAAAATTATGATAATGAACTACATTAAAATCTAAGATGGCGATAGAATTCAAAAAATAAAA
The DNA here is from genome assembly GCF_002303985.1 of Durio zibethinus. The sequence goes on from NW_019168026.1 coordinate 9,622,056, forward strand.
TCCAGACTGAAGGAGGAATTAAGTATTAAAAAAAATTACATGAGCTGAAATCAGATTATAACATTGGATCTATAGCATATGTGATTAATTAGCTTTATACAGATCTAACTTAATCCCTCTAATTAATAATTACATCAACAAAAAAAAAAAAGATAGAAGGCTTTATATATATATTGTATAAATTTTAGATTTAATAATATTCATGTTAAGTAGACATATCCATAACATGAGTTATCCAATTCCACCGGCGCTCAAAAGTTTAAACAGGCTAGACTAAACTTGGATTAGATTTTTAATTTAAATATTTAAAAATAATATTAAATAAATGACAATAATAATCGTTATCAAATTTTTTACATTAATTATAGTAATATATTTTTATATATTATATATTAACATTTTTAAGGAACAAAAGTACAAAACAACAAATCATTTCTTAATATAAAAAAAAGGACAAGGAGAATAAAAAAGATAATGATGTGATGTCGCAAACCAAGTGTAATCCACATATATGAATGACCAATAAAATGGTTTGGTAGGGCAGTGAAGAAAATGTCAAAGAGATTTTATTGGTGGGAAAACATAGTGGACAAATGGATGACATGTGTAATGAAAATGAAAGAGTAGATCTAGAATCTACTAAGCAACCAAGGCCAGAATTTGATTTTAAGAGTTTTTTTTTTTTTTTTTTTTATTTTATGAGCTCTTATGCTAAGCCATTGGGCAATTCAGAGTTGTTTTGGTTGGGGCTTTGGGGGGAGGGGGGAGTTGGTCGCATGGGGTTTGGGGTCAGTTAGGGGTTCAGGTTTTCTGGCCTTGGTTGGCTAGGCCTAGCATTAGTAGGTAGATGTTACGATTTACATCGTTATGAAATATATTTTTTGTTTTATTATATTGAATTTCATGATATTATCTTATAAAAACATCTTCAATATAATATGTAAATAGTATTTAAATAATGAATGAAATTCCAACCCACAATGAATGTATGATTTAGTCTATGTTTCATAACCCCACTCACCTCCTAAAAACATTAATTATTATGTGTTGGTGTTGAGCCTTGATTTCGAGGTTTTTTTTTTTTTTTGGAAAGATAAAAAAAAATATTAAAAGTAAAGGTAGGGTGTACTCCCTATATTTGTACTTTGACACACAAATCAGAAAGAGTGAGATTGAAAAAGAAATAGGAAGGAAAGAAAAGTACTTGAATGGACCTATTTCAATGATGTCTGGACCTCATATTTATAGATAAGTTATAGGAGACCATTAAGAGATAATAAGGACAATGCTTGATGTATTATTGATCATGTTAGATTGACTTGACATATTAGGTTAATATAAATGATAAAAATATCCTTGGTTGTTTTGTTGAAGGTTTCTAATAGGAAAAAAAAATCACTATATCTTTTTGACTATCAAATATTCCTAACACTTTGTTTCACCACTAAGTAATCTGACACTCTGTCCCCTCACCAAGTAATTTGAAGATTAGATTGCTGAATGCGTAATCGATGCTTGCAGTATAGGGCAGATTGGCAAAAGGAGATGACTTCAAAATTTGATTTTTAAAACCGACATCATAAAGGAAGAGGTTGGTTTTAAAGAGTGATTAGCCTTGAATCATGGTCTGACTTTATGGTTATCTGATCTCGCAGTGCATCTTGGTTAAGTGCATAGCCAATTTAAATGTTACCGAGGTGATAATTAGTTGGAATGATCCAAGGTTAGTGTTGGAATTCATCTGGTTATCGTGAAACTAGTATTTTATTTCAAAAGCTTGGATTTAGGCCTTTATTTTGAACTCTGATGGTGTACTGGCCTTTTAGTTTGTCTCAAAAAGTCATTTGATTTTGCTAGTTTGACTTGGGGTTCATTTAGTTAGGCCAATTTGATAACATCATATGAAGAGAAATGTGGTTTGAGTGAAAAAATTTCAAATAGACAATTAAAAATAAGTCTTTCTGCCTTTGCTCTGACACTTGTGTGGCCTATGCCATTCATCTTATCTACGACATCTCTATTAAAAAGGCCGCTAAGGCTTTAATTTTTCACCTTTTTACTTTTTTTGCTCTCAATCCGATCTAAATTTTTTGATTTCAAAAGTTTTTTAGCCTTTAAAGTTTTTTCACACCTTTTTCAGTTCATATTCTTAACCATGTCTTTTAGGATGAGTTCTAAAGAGGTTGAGAGTTACGGGGTAGAACTTAGGGAAGGTCAATATACGTAACTAGATAATGATCTGATTTTATCAATTATCGAGGGCCATAATTACAATAAGATGGCTTACTAGTTTAATTCGATGTCTAAAGAAAGGTAGCGATAAATGAAAAGAATGCTCGGATAAGAGAAGAACAGGTCCTAAGCACGAAAGAGCTGTGTGCTCATATTAATTTTAAGCTACATAGTCCACCACCTTTCCTTATATCTCAAATTGACCCATCTTTTATGGCTGACTTTCTTTCATCTTTGGCTGTTCCCTCTTTTAAAGTTCAATCTCATCAAATTTTTTCTACCTCTACTATTTTCCCCATCGATGCTTCTGTCTTCACTTCCATTCTACCCCATTCAATTTTTATCGAGATCTTTTCCTCTTTTGAGAGGTTTCTACCTCATCTTTTTTCACCTCGTCTTTCTTTCCCTAGAGTTGAGTTACTTTTAGTCCTAATTTAACCTTGAAATCTTGCTTCTGCTTAGGAGTTAGAGTCTTTTGGTGATAAAGATTCTGATAAGAAGCGTTTTGATGAGGGACTAGAGAAAAAGGGTACTTTTGTCGAGGTAAGCGACGACGAAGAGAGGAGTCATGTATAATAGGATTATTTGGCAGAAGTCCTTGTATATATTTCCTGTGACCTTGGCATAATTTTAAAGGACGTGATGAGCGAACTAAAAGGTAGAGCAAATCTTAAAAACTATCCTAACATGTGTTTAACTCATCACGTCCGTACTTTGGCTATGATTTTTCTTTTTCCTAGAAAAAGATATAGTATAATAATGTCAAACTCCTCAAATTGGATCACTGATAGATTGGAGCCACATCAACTCTATATGTATTAGAATTTTTCATGGCTGATTTAAGGTTCCCACTTCATCCTTTATTTACTTTAATTTTCAATTATTATAATTTGACTATCATTAAACTCACTCCTAACTTTATATAGTACATAGTTGCATTTATTATTCTTTTTCAATATTTCAGCATTCTTTTTTTTTTTCCTCTATTCAAGGAGTTCTTTTCTCTTAAAAAACACCCCAACAATAGAAAATGGTATTACATAACATCTTGATCCAATAAGAAGTTATTTGTTGATTGCCCGAGCTCAATAAAAAATTAGAAAGCTATTTTTTCTTTACTTTAAGAAGTAAAAAATAAATAAAAATGGTAAGCTCAAGGTTGAGATTATTTCAAAGGTTAATGTTTAAGAGATAAAAAATACACCTGATGCTTTCATGGATGTATTAGTAGCTCTCTTTGTCTTAGAACTATCAGATTGAGACAAAATTTTAGAGTATACCTATAAGGGGGAGCTTGTCATTAATGCCCACGAGTTGACCTTTCCTGACATAATAAATAAAATAAAATTCTAAGATAGGTTTAAAGTAACTTTATAAGATTTTATTTTAACTTGATTTTATTTAATTGTTAGCTTAATTTTGTAAAGATAGCTGGCAATAACAACTTATACCAAAATGTCCCCAAGCCAAAGAAGGGTTAAAAGAAAATTCAACTTGGGACCCTATCTTGTGAGGGAGATAAGGTTATCAACACCTTATTGTATTGGTTTTTCACAGCACAAAAATAAAAGTTAGGGTTAACTGGGATCTGTCCATAATGTTAGCACTAACATTTCCTCATTTATCAAAAAGCCATGGGTGGAAAGCCTTTTTTTTCTACACTAAAGAATATTGAGGATAGGGTGTTAAGGTCCAGCTTAGATAGAATCTTCAACTCTTACTGATGACTTCATCACCAACCTGACCATAGTAAAGAGATTCAGTAAAGTCGGGGTCCCTTCTCTGGGTAAGTATTGACTGATTTCAACTCAATTTTATCAGTATTTAAGTTTTTTTTTTTATTTTACTAAGTTTGAGGTCATTCTATGTCATTTAATAAAAATTTTCTCTTCAACCCTTAGGTAATATTAGTGAAACCTTACACCATGCCTTACCTGTACTGGCCTACTTGTTGAGGGTTAAGAAGGATATAGCTACCTTGGTTAAAGAGAATAAAAAAGCTTGAACACGTTGGACAAAGTCCAATCTAGCCTCAGCATGTCCCACAAAAAGGAAAGCTAAGTAAAAAAAAAGAATTGACGAGCTGATAGCAAAGTTAGAGGCCGTTCTGATTGATAAAGCCTTAGTTGACTCAATAAGAGCACACGCCAAGCTCAAGCTTAATGATACTCAAGCTAAGATAGCAAAGGTAAGGTTTAAGTTTGAGGCTAGGGAAAAATGAGAGGATGACTTGACAAAGAAGGTCGTGAAATAGTTCAAGGCTTTTAATGAGTATCTTTAGATGAAAGTGGAGTTTTTCAAGAAAAACATGCTTAGTGCCTTCCAACTGGCCAAAAATGAGATGCCTTTTAAATTCTTCACCCTCAACCTTGACCTCTCTAATATTTATATCAATAATATTAGATCAAGGACTCATCCTAATCAACCTAAGAAGGATAAGAAAGAGGAAAAAGAAAAAGATAATGAGGCTATAGAGGCTGAGCTAAAAGTAATTCTAAGGGCTGAGAATAAAGTGGAAGAGATTGAAAAGGGTGAAGTCATCGTTATCGCTCTTGTTGGTAAGGGTGTTGCTTCTATTACTACTGCTATTGATGTTGTTAATGAATGATTCTCTTAACTTTTTGTTTTTGCTTTTGTAAATTTTTGTTAATGTATAAGGTTGATTTTTTGTAATGACCTTAGGTAGGGATGATTTGTTGACATTATTTGTTCTGTAATGATTAATCAATACAATTTCTTGTTTAGATCAGTCTAATATTTTAGTTTAGTTCAACTTTATTATAATATATTCACCTAAGTTTAAGCACGGTTAGTCAAAAGGATTATAGCCCGATCAACTAAGCTGAGGATTTATGTAATCCTTTAGGTTAAATTAACTTTAGAATCTATCAAAGTTTTAGGTTGAATTTTGTTAGATTGATAGGTGTAAGCTCATTAAAAATAATTTGATTTCTATATTCAAGTACAAAATACAAATGTGAGCTTGGTTTAAATTGAGCTACTGATAATAAACTTTTAAATTATCTACATTCCATATCATTAAGATGATGTCGCCATTTAGGTCCTATAGTTTGTAGGTCGCATCATGTATAATCTCTTTAATAACATATGGACTTTTTTAGGTTGAGGCTAATTTGCCACCTCAGTCATCTATTCTTGAGATTTTTACTTTTTTAAGTACTAGGCCATTTTTCCTAATATGTTTATGTCAAACTCTTTTATTATAATAATTGGCCACTGTTTACTAATAAGTTGTTATCTATGTTAAGGCTAGATCCTTTGTTTTTTAATGAGATCAAGGTCAATCCTAAGCACTTCTTCATTTCTCTCTTTTGATCTTAATTTGACTTTTAAGCTCAACAGGTTGATCTTAACAAATACCACAACCTTTGTTTCGAATGCCAAATGGAATGGGGTTTCACCAGTAGGTAACTTCGTGGTTATCTTTAAGGTCCATAAAACCCCTAGTAGTTCATTAGCTCACTTTTCCTTTGTTGCATTGAGTCTCTTTTTTTAAAATTTTTAATATTATCTTATTCGTAGCTTTGGCCTACTTGTTGGACTGAGAGTGGACAACTGACATGAACCTAAGGTCGATATGAAAGTTTGAACACCATTCTTGAACCTCAAGTTTTTGAATTATTTGTCATTACCATTATTATAGATTTAAATAAACCGAATCTACAAACTATATTTTTTCACATAAATTTCTCGACTTAGGCATCTGTGGTGGTAGCCAAGACCTCAGCTTAAATAATCTTGTGAAATAATTTACTGTTACTAAGACAAATATCATTTGACCAGTGATTGGGATGAACGATCCAAGGACATCCATTTTCTATTGCATGAAGGGCTATAGACTAATGCTAAAAGTAAGCTCAATCGAGGAAAAATGTTACACATGAGCAAATCTATGACACTTATCATACCTTTTTACCAGTTCAATTGCATCTTTCTAATGGTAGGCCAATAATAGCCTTACTTAAGCACTTTTTAAGCCAATAACCAAGGTTCGAGGTAACTTTTACATATTTCTTCATGGATTTCTCGTAAGACATAATCTGTTTCTTTCTTGTCAACATATCTTAAGTAAGACAAGCTAAAAAATCTTCTATACAATTTTTTTTCAATCATTGTGTACCAAAAGGCCTTTTTATCAATACCTTAGCTCATATTCTTTCCTTGAGTAGTGCTTTCATGGTTAAGTACTCTTTGATTAGTATCATCCGGATTTTTTTTCTTTGTGATTTATCCTATAAACTTGTCCTTGATGCTTTTATGTGTTAGTTTTTCTATTAGAACTTGGTCCAGGTTTTTCATTATTATTCTTAAAGCCAACATAGACAAGGAGTTTGTTAGTGAATTCTTTGACCTTGGTATCTTCTTCACTTCAACTTTCTTGAAACTAGCTACCAAAGCCAGTACTTTATCGAGATACTTTTAGATCATATCTTTTCAAGTTTCAAACTCTTTATTTATCTAATTGACCACTAATTGGGAGTCGCTATGCAGATTATGTGTTGAACGCTTAACTCGGTTGTCAACTTTAGACTAGCTATCAATGCCTCATATTCCATTTCATTATTGGATGCCTTAAACTGGAATCTAAAGGTGTATAAGTATTATAGCCCTTACAAGCTGATTAGAAAAAGGCCAGCTCTTTCTTTATAGCTTATAGCCGATCCGTCAACATAGAGTTTCCAATAATTGTTATTCAGGGTTTTTTTTTTCTTGAATTATCTTTCGAGATGTACCAAGGTAAGTTTTACGACAAAGTTTGCTAATACTTATGATTTTAAAGCCAACCTCAGTAATATGTGTAGGTTAAATTTGCTGAGCTTTATTCACCCATTTAATTAGCCTTTTCGACTTTTTAAGCTTTTGTAAGACCTGTCTCAATGGTTGGTCGATCAATATGTAAATTGTGTGAACTTGAAAATATGACCTAAGTTTTCTGGCTGAGGTGACAATGGGATAAGCTAGCTTTTCTATGTTACTGTAGTTAATCTCTAGCCTTGTTAGTATCTTGCTTACAAAATAGATCTATCTTATTTTCTTTTTTCCTCTTGGATTAGGATCGAGCTAATGGTTTGGCCTGTGCTGGCTATGTACAGGTACAAGATCTCACCGGATTTTAGTTTAGACAAAATAGTTGGAGATAATAAAAATTCTTTGAGTCTTTCAAAAGCTTTTTTGCACTAAAGAGTCCACCTAAAGTTAGAAACATTCTAAAAGATTTTAAAGAAAAGCAAACCGTCATTCTATCAACTTGAACTTGAATCTACTTAAGGCAGTTATTCTTCCAATTAACTTCTATACTTCTTTACTGAGATTAGCACTTTCATGTTTAAGATTGCTTGAACTTTTTTTGAGTTTGCCATTATCCCCTTTTTATTAATCATGTAATCGAGAAACTTGCCTGATGTGACCCTAAAAGCACATTTGCTTAGGTTAAGCTCATATTATACATTTTCAAAGTGTTAAAGGTCTTCATGAGGTCTTTCAAGTGCTTAATCAAACTCTTGCTTCTAACTATTATGTTGTCCACATGCACTTCCAAGTTACGATCGATCTAGTTTTTAAACAGATTATTTACCAGCCTTTAGTAGTTCACTCCTGCATTCTTCAATCCAAAAGGCATTATCTTATAACAATAAAAAGCCTTTTTTAGTAATAAAGGCTATCTTTTTCTTGTCATTCTTTAGCATTTTGATTTGATTGTAATTAGAATAGGCATAAAAAAAACTGAGGCCATCCATGGCACTATCATCCATTGATCAATTTATTTTAGGAAAAAAAAACTGTCTTTTGGTATGCTTTGTTCATGTCAGTAAAGTTAACATCCATCCTTCATTTTTTGTTGTACTTTTTGACCATGACCACATTGGCTATCCATTCAGGATAATAAACCTCCCTAATGAAGTCTACTCATAATAATTTGTCAATGTCTTCCTCAATAGCTTGTTGTATTTTCGAGGTAAAAATTCTCTTTTTCGTTGAATTAATTTTACCTTGGGGTTAATATGCAGTCTATGAACCATCACTTCGATATCAATACCAGGCATATGATATGATGTCCAAGAAAATATGTTAGCATTATCTTTTAGAAGTTGAATTAATTGATTTTTATGTTGAAGCTTAGCTATGATCTGTATATGTTTTATAAGGCTGCTATTCCATAACAGAATTGTTTTAAGGTCCTTGATCGGCTCAGGTCAATTTTTGTTTGAGTTTGATCTTTGATCAATTTTATCTTTTTGTTCAATTAGGTCAGGATCATTTCTTGTGAAAATAGATTTGATGTGATGATCAATGCACTGTGAATAACCTGTTAAACATGTATGAAGTGAAATTAGTATATATTTTTCATTTCACACTATATTTTGACTGATGTATTAGCTTGATCCAAATGACATGTTATTGTTTACACAGACTTAAAAGCTCAGTTGTCTTTGGAGTTACCTAAAAAAATTCAAAAAATAAAACAAAAGTTTTCTTTTTGTTAAAGCTTAAAAGCTTGAAGTGACTTAAGAGCGCGCTTTGGTCAGGTCGGTCTTACATTTTGTACTCTAGCTGGTGACTTCTTGCTTGTCATTTTTTGGTGGTTGTCCTTCTTTGCTTTTAACATCAGTTTCTACTGAATTACGCATTTGCTTTCCAGTCCTGCCTTTCATTGTTGTAACATAACACTGTCATGTAGTAGATTGATTTTTTCAGACCTTTCCAACCGAGTGGAGAATTTAACTTTCAAATGAAGAGTTGAGCCTATAAATCACATTATAGACTGGTTAGGTCAGTCTAATATCATATTATAAGCTGATGGGACGTCTACAACCATGAATTTTATAATTAAGGTAATAGTTTTTGGTTCAGTCTTCAAAGAGATCGAAAACTTAATTGTTCCTTTTACAAGTACTTGATCATTTCAAACCTTACAAGTATTGAGTTGATCGGCTTCAACTGATCTTCATTAAATTCCATTTTCGTCACGCAACCATAGTACACGACATTGGTTGAACTCCTATTATCAAATAGGATTACTTTGACTACATAGTTGTACACTAAAACTGTGATCACTATAACATCATCGTGTGAATGTTGAGTTCCTTTAAGATCTTGCGAGCTAAATGAGATTAGCTCATCTCTCTAGTCTTTTTCTCTTTTTGCTAAGGTGACTATAGCCATATCAGATTGCAATTGAATGCTAATCAAACCCAAAATTTATATATCATTTTAATGTGAAATTATTGTCATTGTTTGGAAATTAATAATCAAGGAAAATGGGATTGAATGGTGACTGAAAAAGTGACAAGGAAAATAAGGTTATGTTTAGTTGTAAGATTATTCTCATTTTATTTTTTATTTAATTCTATGATAAAGGAGAATCAAATGTTTTAGTTTCTTATTGAATCGAAATTTAATTCCTTTGTTATGTAAATTTTTTTATTGAATGAAAACTTAACAATAATCACAAAATTCATATAGAATTAAATTTATTAAAAAAATTAATTTATTTAGTTAAAACATTTAACACAAAATTTTTGTATTTATTATGAATTAGGCTTTTGTGATTATGATCAAGATAAAACAAAAGATTTAACTAAAAGTACAATCCGATTTTTGGAAGAATCCATTTCTGTGGCATATTGATAGAGTACAAGCATAACAACTATATATGCACTAGCTCCGCTAGAATCATGAAGGAATGTTTCCACACAAGAATTTTCAAATCACTATAACAAACAAGGAAAGGAAAATAGAGTCCATGTAGCAAATTTTAGGTTCAACAGAAAAGGAAATGTAATGGCATGGCAAAATGCAGCTGCGGCTACCAACAGAGCAACTTTTTCTAACACTATGGAAGTTCTGGCATGTTTCTGGCAGATAAAAAATGCAACCAAGTGAAGGGCAAATGTAAGCAAGACAGCAAATGAAAGCAACACAAAGGAAGAAGGGAGCTTCTTTGGTTCGTTAGTTTGTGAACATTGGAGGGAGATTCCAAGCGCAAAGTAAAGCAAAATGTCAAGATTGCATTCTGCCAAGCACAAAAGTAAAGCAAAATGTCAAGTTTTGCCTGGCATCCTTTCTAGATTCCAATCAAGATGAAAAATAAAAATAAATCAAAGGTAAGTATAATCATCCCTATTGCCTTCCCACCTCCTTATGCATTTCTGGCCTGCTCGAAGAAAGATGGAGATTAGGCAGGGCTGGGATTAGAATTCTGAACACAAGCCTGCCCATAACACGATAATAAAATATTTATTTAATTTAAAAAATTAAGATTTTAGGTAAAGGGTTGGGTCTAAGATTTAGATAAATTATTTACTCGCCATAGAAAGTTGTAGAAAATAGGTAAGAGGATCTAATAAACAAATTACAATTGGACTTACTTCATTTTGACATTTCCAACATGTTCCGACTGCACACTGAAGCTTTCATGCTCTCTGCTTCTTCACCAGCAGACTCAGATGCGGAGCATTGTAACTACAACCAGTTGTCTAGAGATGGATCACCATCTGGTATTTCAACAGGTCAGTTTCAAGTTAGATAAATAACAACAACAACAATAATAATAATAATAAGTATCATAAATTACCATTTATATCGGAATCTTTGGCATTGTCTCCAGTACTATTAGTTTCTTCAGAATTCCAATTTTTCGAAATTTTAACCAGAGAAATACTCTCTTTCTCGTCCATCTTCCTTTTACTTTTAGCCTATGAAATTAAAATGCATAAAGGTAACTTAGTCTTCCGAAATTCCTTGGTTATAGTATAGGTAAAACATTTAATCCAGATCACCTTTATCATATGCGCCTACCTTATTTGGCAGTGGTGCATGTTTTGCTCTGTCATCTGAGACAGCAAATGATCTCACGTAAGTGATAGGAGTATGTAACTCCAAACAAATTAAATCATCTAGCCAAGGACATTCAAAGCTTACTCTTTGAGCAAAGTATCATACATCAATCAACCAAATAGTCAAATGCGATAATAACAAAGTTAAGCCATGTGGTTTACATGCATCCTACTTGCTCTAGGTTTATTATTATTATTATTATTATTTGATTAGGGATGTCAATAAGTAGAGTATGAAATAGATAAGACATTGTCATCTCATTCCTATCTATGATTTTTTATATTATCTCCCTTTTCGTGTCCAAAACAATATTTTAAATTTATTATATCATTATTCCTGCAAAAATTTAATAGGTATAGATAATTTTTATAACTTATTAAAAAATAAAAATTATTTTTAATTTTTTTATCTTGCACATTTATTTTAATTTTTTATAAATATATATTTTATAAATAAAAATATATCAAATCTAATAATTTAAAATAAAAAAATTATAATATTAAATTAAAAAAATCTATTTTTTTGGTGCAAAGGAGTGGTCAAACCACTTAAATTCTAGAGGTTCTAGGTCTTGCTACTCCTAGGATATCTTCCCCTTAAGGAGGGTTAGCCATAACATAATGAGTACAATCCTCACTAAAGCCCAGCTAGCCATTTAATCAATACAAAAATTCATCTCTAAAGATCTGAATAATCTTACAAAAATAAAACATCTATTTATTATATATATGTATATAAATATATAGGGTATGAGCATAAATATAAGATGGTTACTATATTACTCGTCTTTATACTATATAGGAATTTCAAAACTATACTCATTTCTTTACTTATCTCAAAATTTAATATCCACTCTCATCTCCACGGAGTAAAAAATTGAATTTCTTATAAGGTATGAGTAAAATTGATATCTTTAAATTTGATAAGTACTCAAAAATATTTTGAACAAGTAACATTCAAATTAATGAGATTTATTAACTCACTTTGTGAATTTTGTTAACAGTTAAATTAAACTTTGGTTTTGGTATTAATCAAACTTAATTCGTATTTGTAATGTTTTTAGTATATCAATGGAGTTAAAAGATTAAGATATGTCTCATTAAATTGTGTTTTAAAAAATTAACCATGCAAATTAAACATATGTCCCTTTAAAATGCCAATCCTTAAGCAAGAGTTAATAACCTTGGCTCCCTCCCACACATATGCTTCCATGGTATAGATCAAGAAACGTCCGATGTCGAAAGTGAGGCATGTCGTCTTGCGTGAAAGGAAAATGATTGCCATGTGTGAGGCAATCTGCATATTTCATCACAAAGAGTGCACAATCCACAGAGCTGCAAAGATTCGAAGTTTATGTAAGTAACCATGGGCGATGAACCTTTTATAAACCATAAAATGAAGACCAACAGCTTCATTTTCATTATTTCTCTCAAATTAGAATAGAATATTTGCTTACTTCTTTTGCATAGGAATATTTTTTGGGACATCATATGACCAATCCTTATGATCATGTCCCAATGACGGCAATAGAAACTCTAAAAACCACCGTAAGATTACATGCTTCTCTGAAACATTGGACATTTGAGAATGTTCGTTTGAATCCAACCATGGCAATTTTTTACCATCAATGTCAGCATAAAAAAGAAGCCAATGTTCATGTAAACACATTGGCAGAAACAACTGCATTGACAGACAAAATGAAATTGTTACCATTCTACTTGTTGATTTATGTTACAATATTACATTAGAAACTAGAAAGACTAAGCCCATGGAAAAAAATTACCTTTCTCACACCTTTTAAGTCCTCTTGTTTAACCCAATTTAACACTTGAGATTCAGCATATAATCCGTTAATCAAGAAAGTCTGAATTCATCATATATGGTTGAAAAGTTATTCTCATGTCAACGAATATGTAAATATATCTTAATTATGATTTTGAATAAATTAAGATACTTACAGCAGTAGAAGAATCGAATGAGTGGTGCTTCAGGTACTTTTGTGGGAACCTCTCGTACCTTCTTTTAAGCAAAACGAAAAACTGATTCACAACCTTCAAATATGGGCAAGGCAGATGCAATAAAAGCATTAATTCAAGCATTTTTTTAAGAAAAAAAAGGAAAAAAAAATACTATTTGTTTGGAAAGACACTTACAGTATCCTCAATATAGTAATTTCGCGCATTCTTTGAATTAACGTATTTTGGAGGAATCATAAGTAAAGGTGCTAATGCACTACCAGCTAACTTATCTTGTCCAACAGATTCTCTTTAAAACAAATACAACCAATTTGATTATTATTACAATGATAATGATCCCTTAATTAGGCCAAATGATCATGACTGAGACTGAGGTGATGTATCATACGTACCCGCTTATTGCCTGATTTTACCCTTTGTTCAAAAGTTCTAATTCTTCATCCGTAAAAGGAGGCACCAAATATGCCCGAACATCCTACAAAGTCCCAACAATAAAATATAAGTTTTTCTTTTTAATGTTGAAAACTTTTTAATAATAAATCAATTCTAAAAATATGAAATCTTTTTAGACATATATATGAGATGTGAGAAATATGGTACTAGCCTAAGATTTTAGGTCGAGTTTTCCTTGCATAAGTTTACAAAATATGAAGGGAATTATTGGGAGTAACCTTTTCTGTCCATGTTGTTGTCGCCTTCTTGTAATCTTCGTTCCCTGGTACTTCATTATCAGATTTAGAAGAAAAGAGTTCTATCTCCGAATGATGTGCAGGAGCTGGACTGTCCTCCAATTTCACAGTAGGGCAACCTATGTTTCCTGATCGCTTATTAGGTTCCATGTTGTGGGAAGCTTTGGATTTTTCTCCACTGCTAGTTTTTCCATAATTCCAATTTTTGCAACTTTTCACCGCATGAGTCTCTTTCTCCTCCATCTTCCTTTTAGCCTATCAAATGAAAATGCATAAAGGAAATTCAGTTTTCCAGAATTCAAAGTTATAATGTAGCAAAACACATTCAATTGATCAATTATATCATATGCACATACCCTTTTCTGCATTGGTGCTAGATTGACACTGTCATCTGCGACAATATGTTAACGAGAACGTCATGTTGCAATGATGCACAATACAAGTTCAACAAGATAGTACAACTATAGATGTTGAGTGAGTTAGAAGCTTCATCTTGCCTAATTCAAAGTTCTAATACCTCTTGTAAGAGTGCATTGGTCTTACAAATTTTCAGTTTAGGTAGAGTTATCTTAAGGTATTAATATATAGCTTGGTTCCATGTTAACTACAACTGCAGAGTTTTGACCCACATCTATAAATGGGTTTTTCAATAATAGAACTTAATTAAATCGATATTACTTTATTATTTATTTTCTTTAGGAGATAAGATGATAATAAGAACTTAATTCAATATTACTTACTTTCTTTAGGAGAGTCTAACCAATCCCTGCCACATATCATCGCCTCTATGATCTGAGGATCTTATCCACTGAATATTGGATTGTCCATCATAACTTTTTCATGGAAAGTAGAACCTGATATAATAGATGACATAGGTTTTGCTAAGATATCACGAACCATCCTCGCAAGAATAGGAAAGCTTGAAGCTTGTTCACACCACCAACCAAGTACGTCAAACTCTAGATTGGGAGAAATAGTTCTAGATTGGCGAAGATACTTATCAAGTTCTAACATCGATGAAGCTTCAGTATTCCTTTTGGAATTGCACCACTTAAGGAAAGATTCCATCGTATTTTCTTCAGCGTTCAACAATGTCGAGGAATTAGTATCTTTGGAGAACAATGCCTCATTAGACATACTTCTTTCATATTCATTGAAAATATCAGTGAGAGTATCACGAATCATTCTCAAGTGAATCCTGGCATCATCATTGCCATAGATTGCCTCATAGAAGAACTCCACAACATCAAATCTAAACTGAGGGTCAAGAACAGCTGCAATTGCCAAAACCAAGCTACATGTCCTACAATTGTTATCAAATTTCACATTCATCAATGGATATCCTCTACCATCCTGTTGACTTAGTTTCTTGTAGTTACCAAAAATGTCCCACAAACATGCATTTGAAGTTTTAATGGCACCATCAATAGATTTTCCAACATTCTTCTCACCTGAGTTATCCTTACCAAGGAGACTAAAAATACATTCATCACTACTGATGAAAAATGTGCTTGAAGGATGTGAAGCTACAAGACACTGCCAGCTCTTTCTTATTTCTTCAGTTATCTCGAAACATGAAGAGGAATTATGTATGGTTAGGGAACAAACTTTCTTGTCAAAATTCCATTCCACAAGGAATTTTTTGAAAATTTCAAAGAAAGTCATTTTCTCAAATTGATTCCCTAAACTTTTTAAAGCAAGAATTTTTTTTTTCAATTCTCAATTATCATCAATAAATTGTACAGTATAACAACAATACACAATCTTTTCAGGATCATGTGCCCACAAATTAATTGTCAAATTAAAGCGACAGGAGAGCTTCTTAAAATATTGAATAAGTTCATGCTTTTCCTCTTGATAGACATGAATTATGTCAGATGATAGAGTTTCTTGTGATGGAAGTTTGAACATAGGTTGCAATTTTTTCAAAAGAATGATGAAAAACTCATGCTCAACTATATTCAATGGGTATTGATGCTTAATAATCATTCTTGCAACATCCATGCTACTTCCATCTTGATCAAATAAAGAATTACCTTCACTTGCATTTTCATTTTTTAAATCACCTCTCCCAACTTTGGTTGCTCTTTTTTTACATCTTGTCAAGTGATTTCTTAGGTGAGTAGTTCCTTTCTTACTTGAACCATCAAACTTTCTATCACAATGTACACATATAGCAAGTTCTTTTCCATCCCCATCTTTGTTCTTGATAAATTCTTTCCCAAACATCAGATGTCAACTTTCTTCGTTTAACACTTGAAATCAGTAAGTTATTTACATTTGCTTTTACTGTCTCATTCTGACATTTTGCAAGTGGTTCAAATGAAGTTTGTTTTCCATTTCCCTAACATAACCACAAATCCATAGAAAAAACAAATTATTTACAGTTAGTCATTTTTAAATAGTTAACTTTTCATGTTCGAGAAAAAATAGATTCATTAGTAGTTAACAAAATATTTATAATTAGTACAACATTTCTATGGAAAAATTAAGAATAGTTAATACAATTGTAACCTTGAATAAAGTGATAAAGGAACAACAGATTACCTGTTCAAGGGGCACTCCCCCTGTCCCAGCTGGCAATGAAGCACGCATAGGTAGTGGTGGGTGGAAATTTGGAGTCACTCCCATCTAAAAGAAAATGTTATTACCATTAGACACGTGAAATGCTAATTTATGAATGACCTTAGAATAATATAAGTATCAGATATTGTAAATACAATTAAGATTGAATGGTACCAGCTCATTAAACCCTTGTATTTCCGTTACATGATCATCCCTTGTTTTTGAGTCTAGAAAATCATAGGTAGATGAAGCTGGTATAGGGTTTCTCATAGGCACTGTCACCTGCGGAACGTTTGAAATGGCTTCTTCCTGGAGCCCAACTTCAGTTCCCCGAATCCTTACTGTTACAAACTTTTTCTTCATATTTTTCAAGTCATTGAAGATACGAAATGCCAGGGATTTTGCTTTTTCAAGTTTTCCTTCTCCCTTAGTAGGCAAAAAAAATTCTACTACATAAACATCATCAGTGGTATAGCGATTCTGTAAACAGATTGCAGCAGCAGCTTGCCCCTTAAACCAAGGCCTTACAACATCAGCAAGTGGATAGTCAGATTTCTCAAGCTCAGTAATACATGGTTCAAAATGGAAGTGCTCACTTGATTGAAGTGCTTTCCCACCAATAGCTTGCCCTTCTTGAAATCGGCGTTTTCCACATTCTCCAATAACATATGGAGACCGCCAATGATTGGCATAACAAAAAGTACTTTGGATCCATAGAGTACGTTTTTTTTTCTAATTTAGCCTCACAAGTCCAAGTTAAAGCCAATGGAATATTATGTTCATAACATACCTCGTCTAATATGTCATATATCTCAATCAAAGCAACCAATTGATTTAATGTGAAATCCTGTGTTAATATAGATAATAATGAATTACAACAAAAAATAAAAAATAAAATACAACACATTTGAAAAAAAAAACGTAATACATTATTAAATTAACATTTTTTTAGGAATGATAACAGATAGAATATCAGCTACTTTTAAAGTATTCGTATCCAAATCCAATTAACAAATTCAATACTCATACTAAACCCATTTAGTAATATCTTATTAAAATTTGATTCCTTTTATTTAATGAAAAATATATTGGTATCTATTACAAGAACCTAATTCAATCGGAAATCAATAATAAAATAAAATTCAATTATTTTATATTTTTTATTAATAAAATTAAATTAATAAATTTGATTCTTTTAACGAAAATAAAATTGTATATATTCAGACCTTAACTCATTAAAAAAAAATAAATTATTGATAACTTTCTAAAGTTAAAATCAAAGTAAAAAAAAAAAAGCTTAATAAGCAATTTACACTCTTGAACTCTATTACTTTTACAATTTGACATTTATAAAAAAAAATTCATAATTTGATATCTTAATTTTACTTTTGTCAAACACTTTATACCACTGACTAACGATATTAATAAAAAAGATGATATGGCAAATATAATTGACCAATGAAAAAGAGTTATGTGTTATGATTTTATTTATTATTTTATTGCTATATTAGCATATTATTAATAGAGATAGTGTTTAAGGAAAAAACTGTATGACAATGAAAATTGAGACACTAAATCATAAATTTTATATAGGTATTAAATCATGAAGAATAATATAATTTAAAGATCAAATTACATATTAGTCCAAGTAAAATTTTTGTTTGGTATTGTTGAGGAGACTTGAAAAGACAACTGAAGGAAAGAAACGTTAATACCTCTGGAAAAGATTGTAAAGCTTGTATTTGTCTTCTAATAGAGGACTTGGATTGACACCTATAACGAAATTGATAAAAATGTTATCATTAATGAATATAATCATAAATCTAAATAACAATTAATTAATAAAGATATGATAACAAGAGTTAATGATCTAATTTATCCTTTTTTTAGTTTATTGATCAAATTTTATCGATTAATCATTTTTGAATTGATTGATAAATTTTTAATACAATACATTTAATTTAAATCCAAATTAGACAAAATGTTTATCAATAGAATATTTCATTGGCATACTAGAAAAATAATAAATATTTTTAGTTTTTTAAATTAAAAAATTTTTGAAAAATTAAAAAATAAAACAAAACTAGAAAGAAAAATGAAAAAGGAAAAGAGAGAAAGAATAATGAAACTTTGAGAATGGAAGGGGAAATTGCCTAGTCTCATAGTCAAGCGTTCATCTAGAATCGATCGACCAAATTTTGGATATATGAAAGGGCAATGAAGAAAGAAAGTAGGAATTGGATTGTAAAGAGAAAGAAAGTGAAAGAAGAGAGAACTTGTTAATCTAATTAGATATAATAATTTAAAACACAACACAATATCATAATACAAATATGATATAAAAAAAGATACGTAGGTAACATATTAAATTGAATCTCTTATGGGCTTAGGTGTTGGCTAGAAGACATGTGAATGAATTTGAATCAAGAAATATATGGATTCACAAGTGAGTGCATGATTTTTAATGCTACATAACTAAATAATAGTTACTTGTTTCTTTTTTTTGGAATGATGACCGATTTAAATGTAAAAAAAAATATTTTTTTTTATTTTTTATTTTTACTTTTTAATTTATACCATGTATTCAAAACAATTTCATGAGAGTTGTTTATTTTTACGCGGTTGATTTCAATTGGTTTAAATTTAACTTTTTATTAATTAAAAGAACAATGAAATAAAAGACCAAACAAAAATAAATTTCCAAAGTTTCAATTGAAACTTGAAAGATTACTTCTATATAAAATAAAAAATATATTTATACATTTTTATTAAAAGAACGGTTCTTGACATATATCTTACCTAAAGATAGGGTTGAAAATTTTTTTATTGTTGAAAATATTAAAGTGTTTTTAATGGTTATGAATTGAATTGAAAAAGATGAAAACATCTAGAATCAGAGAGGAGAAAGAAGAAAAATGAAAAAAAAAAAAAATGGAGAGAGAAATGAAGATTACTAAAATAAAGGAGTTTGGGTTGAGAAGTTTGAGAAAACCATGTTTTTGAACTTATACTAAAAATTAAAGACATGGTATGATGGTTAATGATAACTCTTTCTTTTATGGGTAGCAATTTCATAGTGGATTTTTTAATTAATTTACATCTAAAAGTTATTTTATTTTCTTAAAATATATTGACGTAAAATTTTTATATTTTTATATAATTTAATGTCTTTTTTTAGAGCACGACTAGAATAAACAATATATATAGGTTTAAAAAATATGAACCCCTAATTTATTTGTTACATTTTTATAATCTATTTATAATTTTTTTTATTCTTTGTCATAGCTTTATATTTCTTTTTTTTTTTGTAGAATAATATTTTTTTTCTTTTCTTTTTATATTATATTTATTATTATCAATTAACAAAAAAATTACATCCTTCAATTACCCCACAAATTAAAAATTCTTAAGATCGCAACGAGGTGTGAGGTCTCATACTAGTGTCAATAAATTGAAGGTCAATTGAACGCGATAAATGTCAATCAATTAGAGGTGATATTAAAGGATTATTGATATCAACTATAGATAATTAGAGTTATTATTATTTTTTGAACAGATTAAAGTAATTATTATTGATTATTGATATCAACTATAGATAATTACAACTTAAAAAAAAAAAAAACTATAGACAATTATATTATGGGCTACAAAAACATGGATAGAGAATAGTGTTAACGTTACCTATTGTAATTTTTTAAACATGTCGAGGATAATTCAAAAAAGAAAAATACCTTGGACAAAATTATTGGCGATTGGATTGAAGTGATGCTGCCGAACTTTGAGTTTCCATGCCGATATGAAAAACAAAGGGTGATTCTCCTCGACCCTAACCAATATATATATATATATATATATATATATATATCTATATATATATATACACACACAAATGACTTTTGCTTTAAGATCGACGTGAAACTTGAAAGGGTAGCAATAAACTTCCCCTCAAGGGATTTTATATGTAATAATATTAAGTAAATATATTTAACAAAAATTATGTTTTTATTTTAAAAACATCGAGTTTTTAATAAAAGTGTATTTTTTTTATCTTAGAAACATCCATTTTTTAATTTTAAAAATATATATTTATGTTTTTAACAAAATTATATTTTAATCTTATGAAATTCTAAAAAATATTTTTTTTTCATATTTCAACAAAAATCATGTTTTTTATTTTAAAAACAATGACTTTTTAATAAAAACCATATTTTTTATATTAGAAACATCATCTTGAAAACATCATCTGTGTTGAATTCAAAAAAATATTTTTATATTTTTAATAAAAATTATATTTTTAGCTTAGAAAAGTCATCTTTTCAACAAAAATTATATTTTTTTTATCTTAAAAAGTCATCTTTATTAAATTTTAAAAAATAATTTTTTCATATTTTTAACAAAAATCATTTTTTTATCTTAAGAATATCATTTTTGTTAAATTATATAAAATAATTTTTTTTATCTTTTCAACAAAGATCGTATTTTTAATTATAATTTTTGTGAGGATTTCAACACTACTATATATTAAAAACATAATCTTTATTTAAAATATATTTTAAAAAATTATTTTCATAATATTTTATAAAAGATTACAGTGTTTCTACAGTAAATAATGTTATTTATATAATCTAAAAATACAATTAAGTGATGACAAATGGAAGAAAAATTTTACTTTCCCTTCACAATTTTAAAAAATCTAAAAAAAAAATAGAGTTTTTAATTTTTCATAGCTGTTTAAAATTTTAACTAACCTTCAAAGGTTATATTTTTGTAAATCAAATTAAAAAAATTAAATTACAAAAAATTAAAATTTCGGAAATAACAATTATTTTCCCCAACCAATACCTTAGTTTAAGCTGTCATTTTTCCTTTTCATGAATTATGTGAAGTTTCGTAACTCTGATCCATGAAAGATAGAAAGAAAAGTTTAGATGCTCTTAATTTTGGTTCGACAAGCAATCCATCCTGCTTTTTAACATGAAATTTTTTTGTAAGAAAAAAGTTACGCATTATCCAAGAAGTTCTTTTCTTTTGTTTTGTTTTTTTCAATAATGATAAGAGTCATTAATTGTTATCCTTTTCATATCGTCAATAGCAAAAAATGAAAAAGCACAAATTAAGACCATTTGGATTAGGTAAAGATTTCATCAAATTTCATTAATAGTTACCAGAATTGAATTTTTGTCTTGGAAAATGCTTTGCTTCTATAGTATTTATTGTAGATATTAAATTTGTTTGGGTCTCGAGTTTTATCGAGCTCACAGGTTAAAATTCAATTTCTTTTTTAGGCTCGAGCCCACTATTTTTGTTTCATTTTTATTTTTGTTTTTATTTATCAAATATCATTTATTAATTAAACATTAAAAAGATACAAACAAAACAAACAAAAAAAGGAAATAAAGAAAATAAAAAAGAAAGAAGAACAAGACAGGGGTGGCAATGATGCCTCGCACGACACCATCGACCTCTCCCATACCTTGCAAACCCTATTCACCCTTGAACCCTAAAAGTGCCTATTCCCCAACGCTCAGCATCAAACCTGCCCATGAGTACCCATTTTCTCTACAAAAAACACTTGAGCAACAAAATAAAAAAGGAGAACCTAAAAAAAAAAACCCCACTTTCGGACACCCAAAACCCTCCAAGCACTATTCCTTTTCTTCCCTAAAGTCTCTATGTTCCACCCATGAGCACCTCGCACCTTGCATAGACCCATACCCGGTGCCCAACTGAATCCTCAAGCACCCAATCAGAGGCCCTTATTGCTCCACCCTTACCTAGCTCTACCCCTTAGCCTAGTTCTCTTTCAAAAAGCCACAACCACACAAATAAAAATAACACAGTCTTCCTCATAAGGAGGAACCATCAGCACCAAGCTACTACAAAAACAAAAAAATATCATCAATTTTGGTTTTACAAAAAAAAAGATAGAAACATTAACCCCGATCTACGCAGATCAAGACTATTTTAAGCGAAAGGGAAGCCAGATTGAAGCTCAGGAGGCTAGGGTGAGCCTTTTGGCAAATTTTGAAAATTTTGCTGATTGAACTGACGGTGGATGAACGTCAGCGATAGAATAGACGATGACCAATGTAGCCACCACGATTGGTCGGGGAGCTCTTTCTCATTTTAAATAGAGAAGCTCTCTTTCTTAGAGAGAGAGAGTTTTGAAAAATAAACCCAAAAAAATTGTTTTTGGGTTTTATAGAAAAATATAAAAAGGGGAAAACAATGCGTTTAAGAAGAAGCAAAATGACGCTGTTTTGGAGCCCAGAAGGATCCACGTGTCAGTCCTGACTCGATTAAGGTCCGCGCAACCTGACATATGACCTGCTTCTTTCCTCAGCTTAAGACCAGTCCAGTTGAACTGATATTGAATCGCCAAAAAGCCCGATCTGAACCATCGAATTGCCGAATCAATTAGACTGGCCTAGACCAACATTGATCGGATCGTTAATCGATTTGATTCAACTATTTTTTTATTTTTTATTTTTTTTTAATTTTTATATTATTATTTTTGTTATTTTGAGTTTTATTATTAATATTTATGCATGATAAAATTTTAAATTTGTTTGAATAAATATTTGATTGTTTTTAATAATAATAAAAATGAAAATAATAAAAAATAATAATGATAAAAATGAATAATGACTATATAGCTAAATTTTTTTGATAATTTTGCTAATTTTAAAATAAACCTTATAAAATAATAATAATAAAAATATATAAAATGCTTATAAAATAGAGTAAAAAAAAATTTTCTCTGCTAGATGTTTAGAGGAATATAATCGTGTTTCCAATAATAATAATTTCACCCAGATGTTGGGGACTTATTATAAAATAATTAATAAATAAATTAATAATAATAATAACAAATTTTCATAAAAAAGGAAATATATGAAAAACTTTAATTAATTTTCAAAAATTATGAATATCGAACTTGCTTCAAAAATCGCCTAGTTGTTAAGGATTTTTAGAGATGTTCATGTTTTCTTTAAACCTTAAAATCTAAGCCGTAAATTTCAAAATCCTAAAATTGAAACCTTAAATTTCTAAACCCTTAAAACCCCAAATCAATACTTCAAACCCTTGAAACCCTAAAATTAAAACTCTAAAACCACAAACCCTAAAACTAAAACCCTAAACCTCAAAGCCTAAAATCAAAACCCTAAACCCTTCCAACCCCTAAACTTCAAACCCTAAAACTAAAACCCTAAACCCTTTAAAACATAAAATCAAAATCCTAAAATCCAAACTTTAAAATCGAAACCCTAAACCCTTTAAACCTTAAAGTCAAACCCCTAAACTCCAAAACCTAAAATTGAAACCCAAAACCCTCCAAGCCCTAAAACTAAAACCCTAAACCCCAAATCCTAAAATCAAAGCCCTAAAATTCAAAATCCCTAAAATCAAACTTTTAAACCCTTAAAACCCTAAACCCAATACCATAAACCTTCAAAACCCGAAAATTTCAAAACCCTAAAATCCAAAACTCCAAAATTGTGAAACCTTAACTTTTAAGACTCAAAACCATTCCAAAATCTTCAGGATACATATGAAAGTCTCACTTGAAATAATTTGTTCTCAAATGTCACCTAGACGATGGAGTATTTAAGAAATTTATTTCATTAAGTTTTTCATATAAGTCTTTAATTCCTATTGTAATGGGATCGAAATAAAAAAAATATAATAATAAAATAAGATTTTAAATATAAATAGTTATACCTGAGCTCTGTCTAGATGTTGGAGAGTCAAAGTGATCTCATTATATTTAAGAATCCATTTTCAAGACTGCATTTCAAATCATGCATAACATCTATCAACACATGTATTTATTGTTGATTGCTCTCAATTCACATGTTTATGCCTTTAATTATTGTTTGTTCTTTGATAATGCCATCATTGGCATTTTCATATAACAAAAATTGTGTTAATTTAAAAGTGT
Source organism: Durio zibethinus (assembly GCF_002303985.1). Next base: position 9,646,319 of record NW_019168026.1, read on the forward strand.
AAAATAAAAAAAAAAAACATTCTGAAGAAGATAATTCTTGGTATTCTACTTAGATATTAGAGAGTTACCAACAATCATCCTTCATAAAGAGTATTATTTTCATTTTAAAGAATATTGTGTTAAATCTTAAGCGAAAAGAGTTATTTAAATTTTGCCTAGATGTTAGAGAATTTTAAAATAATTCTTTAACTTAGAGATTTTCTCAATATTTTTAAATAAGGAAGTTTAGCAATTTTTTTAAATGAAGGAAATTAGTATTAAATTTTAAATCAAAACCATTTCAAGTCCCCAGTTTTTGTGTAAAAAAAATTGTTTTTAATTCTAACAAAAGGATTTTTTTTCTTATTTTGTTTTATTTTTCGCATTTCATACATCATAATAAAATAATAAATGTATCCCATCCCATGTGCATCATAATAAGATAATATGACCATTCAATCCCATCCATATAGATAGATAATACATGCATTCTATTTGATGCACATGCATCCCGTGCACATTCCATTTTCTTACATATTTTAAGATAATGTCAGTTTTATTAGGTTGGCATAACACATGCATTGTATTCCATATAGACATATCTCATGCACAGGATAGACCCGTGCATTTCATGCAGGTATGTTGCATTAGTCATATATATACATCTCATTACCCATGTAAGTATGTCATTGCATTTCGCGAACATGGTTTCATGAATGGTAGGGTTTACAGAATTTGCATTGCATTTTGTATCCCACCATACCTGTAGCATAACACTACATTCCTTGCATACACATTCATGAATGGAATTTTTATGATTTGGATCCTTGTACGTATAAAAATTCATTGTTTTAGGCACATATGCATTTCATGATATTCTTTAGTCATCATATTCATGTGTTTGTAAACATACTCTGTGTGTCATATAAGTTAAAAATTATTTTTGTGGTATTCATTTAATAAGGGTAATAATATAAAATTTTTAACCTATGTCCTGGAATAAAATGTTTGTCTTAGTGGGAATCAAAATGGAAAAAATGAGAGATTAATTGGAAGCAAGAATTAGTGCATTGGAATTGAATCAAGAGAAATTTGGGCTCAAGCTTTGGGAAATAAAACAACAGAGGGCTCAATTATCTTAGGCACATATGCATTTCATGATATTCTTTAGTCATCATATTCATGTGTTTGTAAACATACTCTGTGTGTCATATAAGTTAAAAATTATTTTTGTGGTATTCATTTAATAAGGGTAATAATATAAAATTTTTAACCTATGTCCTGAAATAAAATGTTTGTCTTAGTGGGAATCAAAATGGCAAAAATGAGAGATTAATTGGAAGCAAGAATTAGTGCATTGGAATTGAATCAAGAGAAATTTGGGCTCAAGCTTTGGGAAATAAAACAACAGAGGGCTCAATTGATAGAAATGGTTAAAAGTAATGGTGGGGTTAAGTTTGTTGCTTTTTAAATATCGTTGTCACTTTCAATTCCTTTATTTCAATATCAACTGACTCCTATTGGTTCCAATGCTTTTCCTGAGTATACTAATGCATTGGGTGATTTGAATAATAACCAAAGTTTGAGTGAACTCAAGAGAGGAATGGGTGAACTGGCCACACAAATGACTAAACTTAAAAGTTTGATTTCCAAAATGGAGTCACATGGTTTCAAACAACCATCACTAATTATCCTGAGTCCAAATCTGTACTTAAATCCTTTTTCATGACTACTTTCAATTTCTCTTTCAAGCACCTAAGATTAGACCCTCAAATTTCACGCAACCTTCAAGAATTTCACACCTGAATCTATGTCTACCACCTCATATTTCACAATTACTTGTCCAACATGCTATCTCATCACTACCTTCTCAACCTAATTTTTAACCACCATTTTTTTAGTAAAACAGACCAACCATAAATAAAAAAACTCTTGCAACACTAAAATCCATATTAACCCAATTCCCATGTTTTACACAAATTTATACCCATTGCTCTTAGAGAACCACCTCATTGCCCTTATCTCTGCTAAACCTCATAAACTACCTTTTCTCAAATGGTATAATGTCAATGCCTGATGTGAAAACCATATTGGCATCGTGGGCCATTCTCTGAAAGACTGCATGGCTTTGAAACGTAAGATACAAAAATTGATGAAAGTCGGATATTTGAGTTTTAATGTCAAAATGAAGCCAGTTATTTATATGAATCCTCCACCAATCCATGTTGAGACAATAAGTAATGCTGTAAATGGTAATCAAACTTACCAAAATGATGAATGAAAAGAAAAAGCCTTAAGGTAAAGGGTTATTTTTCCCAACAGTTATAGTCAAATTTTTTTGGATTTTTTAGGTGAGGCAATACGGAGTGAGAACTAGTTTAGCACTTTTTGGCCCTTGTCCTAGGATTGTTCTTGATGTGTAAACTTGAAACTTTTGGGAATGAAGGAAAACTTTCAAATTTTCCATGAATGGACATCTCTATTTACATTTTACTTTTAATGGTGTGCCTAAATATGTTTTTGCCAAACTTTTGAGGTGGAAAAAATATCTATGGGAGGGAATTTGAGCTTATCCTTAATAATAATAAAATTTAAATTACATATCATGCATCATTTGTTTGAATTCATTGTTTTTCATGCTAACTAAAGATAAAGAATGATGACTGTGAATATATTTTCCTTAAATCTTCAAAGCCAAAAAATTTTTGATAATAAAATCCATGTCATGCATTTCTAAATTTTGATAATTAATAAAAGGTTCAAGGATAGTTATCCTAGGAAACAAGATCAGTTAAGTCTGTGTACTTATAGCATTTAAGTCAGTACCAGAATCATGAAAAATAAAAATACAAGTCAGATGGATAAAGTGGAAAAAGCTCAAAGAGAGATCAAGAAAATAGTCACGGAATGTAATAGAATATAGACAGATAGTTGGCAAAATTAAAACAGATATTAGCAGAGTTGACAAAAGGAAAAGGAATTGTTGAAAGACATAGTGCAAAAAAAGAAATAGGTGGTGAAAGACCATTGTATCCATCTGGATTTACATACATTCAAGACCCCCGTATGCTACAATTATCTTCAACGACTCATCAACCTTATACTAACACTCATGCCAAGTTACCTTCAGTTCAGACAAATGTCAATCTCGGGCGTACTCCTTATGACTCTGTTACTGTGCCTAATATGGATGATCCTAAAGAATTAAAGAAATTGAAAAAGGTGTTAGATTCATTAGGAGATTTAGTGATGAAGGATAAGTACGACCTGTTAAAAAGGAGATTGAAGGTAATCAAAGGCCATGATGTGCACGAGAATGTTGACGCTAGTGAACTTAGTCTAGTGCCTGATCTTGTTATTTCATCAAAATTTAAAACCTTAGATTTTGAAAAGTATGATGGAATAAAATGCCCTTCAATGCTTATCATCATATATTGTTAAAAGATGATAGGTCACATTCATGATAATAAGTTGTTAATCCATTGCTTTCAAGATAGTCTTATCGAGTCTACATCAAGATGGTATACTTAGCTGGACTAAAATAAGATTTGCCCTTCAAATGATTTGGCTAGGGTTTTCCTAGCATGATACAAGTATGTTGAAGATATAGCACTAGATAAGTTGCTCCAATAGAACATGAAAAAAAAAATCAACTGAAACTTTAAAAAAATATGTATATAGATAGAGAGACATGATAGCCCAAGTACAATCACCTTTGTCAAAGAAAAATATTACTGTTCTATTTGTCAATTTCTTGAACACTCTCTATTATAAAAAAATGATTGAGAATGTCTTTAAAAACTTTTCTGACATGGTGATTTCTGGCAAAATTATAGAAAATGCAATAAAAAATGGCAAGATTAAGTTAAAAGATACGACAGATATTGAAGAGAGAAATACATCAAAAAAATGAAGAAAAATGCAAACAGTCACAATGAAGGGGCATCTACCTAAGAGTTTTATCTTGTACAATCCTTATCCTTTTCATTATCCTGTCACGGGCAATATCTCTCAAAACTCATATATTTGCCAACCAAGTCAGTATTTGATTCCAGTAAATTCACATCCTCAAATGACCATTCATGATCTTGTCTCTACATTTGAACCTGCCATTTAACTAATAAAAAATCGAAAGAGACCAAAAATGATCGAGAGAAACTGTCAATCCCTATTTCTTGCCTTTTATCTTTACTAACAGAAGGTGGGTATCTTACTCTTGTACCTTCAAAAACAACACCAAATCTATCGATAAGGAGTTCTGATCCCAATAGCACGTGTGATTATCATATAGGGGCAATTGACCATTCAACTAAAAAATGCAAACAGCTGAAAAAAAGGTTAAAGATCTTATCAAGAGTGGTATTCTAACTCTAGAGGTGATAGAACAATGAAAATTAACTATATCCAATTGCCAAATATGAAGAGTTGAGATAAAAAAAAAAAAAAGTCTCAAGTTCTGAAAAATCAAGATAGGATGATTTTCTTATGAATCTTTTCACTATTTATGTATGACACATGTATAGTATCCCTAGGAGTTATCTAACTTATTTTGGAAAGTTGAATGCTTTGGATCTTTTTTTAAAATTTTCTTTTTATGCATTTGTTTGAATAAAAAGTCCCATTTAAGTAATTTTCAAGATAAAAATATAACAAAACAAAAAAGAAAAAAAAAGGAAAAAAGTAAAAAAAATTTTCTTTTGTAATAAAGATGGAAGGATTCTTAAAAGAAATGGTGAATACTATTAGAAAAAAGTTCATCAAATACCTCCACACCTTTTTGAATACTTTTATGTCCCTAATCACTATTTTGATTTGTTTATATGCATTAAAATGGTTTTGATCAAAATTTTTTGGTTTGAAGGGTCAATTTGAAGGGGGATTTATTTTTAAGTTCATGAGCAAAATTAGTAAATTTTAAGTTTTTTGGATTTATTATCTTAAACTTAAAATCAAGTCAGATGTTTCAGTTTTTAAGGTAATTAATGGTGTCAACTAATTCTGAAAGTTAAATTACTTGTTTCTTAAGTATTACCCTTGTTTATATGTCTAGTTTAAAATTTTTTTTACTAAGATAATTTGTTTTCATTTTTATAATTTCTTTCTTTAAGAAAATTTTATTCCAAAATTTGAGAAAGACTTTTTATTAAATCTTGTCAATCCTATATTTATTATTATCATTTTAGGTAAGTTCAATGGGAATTAAAAATGAAAAAAAAAAAATACAAAAAAAGATAAAAAGATAAAAAATAAAAAATAAAAAGATCTTTTTCATCTCATCTTTTAATAATTTGCTCTTCGAATCAAGTGATCATATTTGAAATGATGAATGGCTATCTTTCTCTATCCTTTTCATACGTAAAAATTATTCACTTGCTATCTATTTGAGCCTATTAAATTTTTCGTTCCAAAATGAACCTCAATCAAGGATCATTTTCTATATTAGGGGTAAAATAAGGACACCTTCAAGAGATCAACTTCAATGAAAGTGTTTGATATTGAAAGCATCTAACATGCCCCTCAGAGATAAGAGTTTGAGGCAAAAAGTGACTAAAGCTTTAATTAAAATCCCAAGAGTTTAAAAAAATAAACAGCTAAAAATAAAGTTAGATGTTTCCAAAGAAGAGCAAAAATTAAAAAAAAAAAAATGCCCCTTAGGGATAAGACTCTGAAGCTTCAGTTACAATCCAAAACAAAAATAAAAACATATACCTTGAAAATGAGAATTCATGGCCAAAAAAAGTGAATAAAGTTACTGAAGTTAAAGCCAGATGTTTTAAAAAAAAAGTGAAGAAAGAAAGCCAGAGAATGCTCCTCAGGATTCTTGGCCTAATTACTCTAAATAACATATTTTGAGCCTATTTATCCATTCTTTTTCAGAACATCGAACCTCGGCCTATATTACATACCTTGAAAAGTTCATTTTGATCAAATGTGGACACTTGGATTGAAGAGTAATGTCCTTGAAAATTTATGTATATTTATTAGTATTTGGCAAGATTTCACCAAGTTCTTCATTGATAGAAAATATAGTTCTAAGATAAAACCTTCAAAAGGACAGTTTATAGCTAAAGTCATTTTTAAAACCAAAAAAAAATTTAGAGTGTCAAGGTTCTATCCAAAATTTTAAAAAAAAAATCTCAATACAAAACTTTGTATTTCATTAAAAAAAAAAGAAAGCCAGCCTTTTTCTCTTTCCAAATCTTGCTCAAAAAAATAATGGCTTGTTTTGACATACATTGAAGTATCACGTTTTTAATAAAAAAAAGTGCTTTAAAAAATTATCTTTGTTGTGAGCCCCAAAGAAATCTTTGAACCCTCGTCAAGCTTTCTATGGGATATGCCTGTGAAAAAAATGATTTGTCAATTACCCACCATCCACAAGTTTTTCAAATAGTAATAATCAATTTTCAAGAGATTCGAAAGTCTTAAGTTTTAAATTTTCTCATTGATTGCAAAAATACTTTATGTGAGATAATTTTTTGATCATTTTTGAAAATTTTAAAAAACTATTTGAGCATTTTGTACATAATACTAAGATCATTTTTTGGTGAAAATGAAACATTAAAAATTTGAACAAAGATCTTTTGATAAAAAAAAGAAGCTAGAAGAGTCTTTACATTTGCATCGCTTATATCATAAGAAAGACATTTGACCTATAAATAAAAAAAAAAAAAAAAACATTCGTAGTTGCATCACTTGTCTACGCATCATGAAAGGGACATTTGCATTTGCATCACTTGCATCTGTATCACGAGAAAGATATTTACATTCGCATCACTTGCATTTGCACTTGTATAAGACATTTGTATTCGTACTGTAAGAAAAATTTGCATTTGCATCATGGCATTTGTATCCTTAGAAAAAGTATTTGTAGGGGCATTTACATGAAAAGAACATTGTCATTTGCATTGTAAAAAAATCAAATGTATTTGCATCAAGCATTCGTATTCTTACATTTGCATTGACATTTGCATTCACATCGACATTTTCATTAGCATAATTTGATGAGATTAGACATTTGTATCATGATTACATTTATCTACTTTGTAAATATTAAAAAATAAAAAAAGAGAGAAAAAAATTAAGATTTTAAAGTTTCGAAGCCTCTGTTAAAGGGGAGCCATTTTCAATCAAGATTTCGAGCCTCTGTTTAAGGGAACCTTCTTTAAACACGACCTTTAAAGTTTCAAAAATTCTAATAAGGCGAAAGCTATTTTTAAAAAGATTTTTTTAAACATTTTAAAGTTTCATTGCCTCTTATTAGAGGACCATTCAAAGATTTTAAAATTTATAAGATCTCCAAGCATAATTTTCATGACCTCCAGGAAAAATATTTTAAAGTTTCATTACCTCTGATTAGAGGAGCATTCAAAGATTTTAAAATTTGTAAAACCTCCGAGCACAATTTTCAAGACCTCCGGGTAAAATATTTTCAAGTTTCATTACCTTTGATTAAAGAAGCATTCAAAAATTTTTAAAATTTCTATGACCTTAGGGTAAATTTTTAAGACCTCTGGGCAAAAAGATTTTTACATTTTAAAGTTTCATTACCTCTAATTAGAAGGAGCATTTAAATATTTTGAAATTTGTAAAACCTCTAGGCACAATTTTCAAGACTTCTGGGCAAAACATTTTAAAGTTTCATTGCCTTGATTAAGAGAAGCATTCAAAGATTTTGAAACTTGTGAGACCTCCGAGTATAATTTTTAAGACCTCTGGGCAAAAAATTTTTGCATTTTAAAGTTTCATTGTCTTTAATTAGGAGGAGTATTCAAATATTTTGATATTTGTAAGACTTCCAGACATAATCTTTAAAGACATCCAAGTAAAACATCTTAAAGTTTCATTGCCTCTAATTAGAAGGAGCATTCAAAGATTTTGAAATTTGTAAGACCTCTGGGCATAATTTTTAAAACCTCCAAGCACAATCTGTAAGACCTTTGAGCATAATTTTCTAAGACATCCAGGTATAATTTTCAAGATCTCTAGGCATAATTTCAACTTACGTTGTTGTCCTGATCGATTCTTTATTTTTGAACTTATAACATTATCCTGATCGATTCTTTACTTTTTGATTTATGGTGTTATCTTGGTCGATTCTTTATTTTTTGACTTACAGCATCATCTCAATCATTTTCTTTATCACTTGACTTGTGATTCAATCTAAAAAAAAATAAAAAAAAATCCTCGATTTACTTCTAAACAAAATTATTGTTTTTATCTTTACCCTATTCTTGATTCTTAGCAATGTGCAAAGAAGGACAGCTATAAACACCAAATTTGTCTGAGTCTCAGGTTTTATTAAGCTTACAGGTCAAAGCTCGATTTCTTTTTCGAGCCAGAGCCCATTGTTTTTGTTTTATTTTTACTTTTGTTTTTATTTATCAAATATCATTTATTAATTAAACATTAAAAAAATACAAACAAAACAAACAAAAATATATATAAAAAAAAAAAGAAAGAAGAACAAGATAAGGTTGGCAGTGGTGCCTTGTATGGCACCATCTGCCATTTCTATACCCTGCAAATCTTGTTCACCCTTGAACTCTAAAAGTGCCTATTCCCCTACCCTCAGCATGAAACCTGCCCTATGGGCATCCATTTTCTCTACAAAAAACACCCCAGCACCAACACAGAAAGGGTTAACCAAAAAAAAAAAAAACCACACTTTCGAAAACCCAGAACCCCCTAGGCACTAGTCCCTCTCTCCCCTAAAGTCTCTGCATTCTACCTACAAGCACCTTGCACCCTACACAGACCCATACCTAGTGCCTAGCTGAACCCTCGAGGCACCCAATCAAAGCCCCGTACTACTCCACCCTCACTAAGCTCCACCCCCTAGCCCAATTCTCTTTCAAAGAGCCATAACCTCAAAAAATGAAAAATAAAAATAACACAATCCTCCCCATAGAGAGGAACCATCAATGCCAAGCTACTTGTATAAACAAAAAAATATCATACATTTTGGTTTTAAAAAAAAAAATTTTAAACCTTGATCTACGCAGATCGAGGTTGTTCCTGGCGAAAAAAAAGCCAAATCAAAACTCAAGATGCTAAGGTGAGCCTTTTGGCAAATTTAGGAAATTTTTGACAATTGGACTAGTGGTGGATGTATGTAAGCGATGGAATAGATGACAGCCAATGCAGCAGCCACAATTGGCCGATGAGACCTTTCTCATTTTAGAGAGAGAAGCTCTTTCTTAGAGAGAAGTTTGAAAAATGAACCCAAAAAATTTTTTGGGTTTTATAAAAAAAGAAGATAAAAAAAGGGAAAATGACACCATTTAAGAAAAAGTGAAACGATGTCGTTTTGAAGTCCAGAAGGATCTATATGTCAGCCTTGACCTGATCTGAGATTCGCACAACCCGACCTGCAACCTATTTCTTCTTGAGCTTAAGACCGACCTAGTTGAATCGGTATTGAGTTGCCAAAATGCTTGATTTGAGCCGTCAAACTGCTAAATCAATCAGATCAATCTAGACCGACGTTGACCAAATCATTGACCTGTCTGGTTTAGGTATTTTTTATTTTTTATTTTTTTTGAATTTTCTAAATTTTTTATATTCTTATTTTTGATATTTTGAGTTTTATTATTAATATTTATACATGATAAAATTTTAAAATTGTTAGAATAAATATTTGATTGTTTTTAATAATAATAAAAATGATAACAATAAAAAATAGTAAAGATAAAAAAATAATGAGTATATAGCTAATTTTTTTTGATAATTTTGCTAATTTTAAAATAAACATTATAAAATAATAATAAAAAATATATAAAATGCTTATAAAATAGAGTAATAAAAAATTTTTTCCTACCTAGATGTTAGAGGAAATATAATCGTGTTTCCAATAATAATAATAATTTCTCCTAGATATTAGAGAATTATGATAAGAAAATATTAATAAATTAATTAATAATAATAATAATAACAAATTTTCATAAAAAAGGAAATCTATGAAAAACTTAAATTAATTTTCAAAAATTATGAAAATTGAACTTGTTTAAAAAATTCGCCTAGATGTAGGGGATTTTTAGAGATACTTGCATTTTCTTTAAACCCTAAGATCCAAACCCTAAATTTCTAAACCCTTAAAACCCCATAATCAAAACTCAAAACCCTAAAATCAAAACTCTAAACTTCAAATCCTAAATCTAAAACCCTAAACCCTTTAAAACATAAAATCAAAATCCTAAACCCCAAACTTTAAAATCAAAACCCTAAACCCTTTAAATCTTAAAGTCAAAATGCTAAATCCCAAATTCTAAAATCGAAACCCTAAAATCCTCTAAGCCCTAAAACTAAAACTTTAAAATTGAAACCCTAAAATCCAAAAACCTTAAAATCAAACTTTTAAACCTTTAAAAACCTAAACCCAATACCATAAACTTTTAAAACCCAAAAATTTCAAAACCTTAAAATCTAAAACTCCAAAATCACGAAACGCTAACTTTTAAAACTCAAAACCATTCCAAATTTTAAGGATACATATGAAAGTCTCACTTGAAATAATTTGTTCTCGAATGTCACCTTGACGATGGGGTGTTTAAGAAATTTCATTTCATTAAAATTTTCATATGAATCCTTAATTCGCATTGATAATGGAATCGAAATAAAAAATATAATAATAAAACGGGATGTTAAATATAAATAGTCGTACCTAAGCTCTACCTAGATGTTGAAGAGTCAATGTGGTCTATTATATTTAAGAATCCATTTTCAAGATTGCATTCATAATCACGCAGAACATCTATTAACACATCTATTTATTATTGATTGCTCTCAATTTGCATGTTTATGCCTTTAATTATTGTTTGTTGTTTGATAATACCATCGCTGGCATTTTTGTATAACAAAAAAAGTGTTTAATTTAAAAATGTAAAATAAAACAAAAATAACATTTCGAAGAAAATAATTATTTCTATTTTACCTAGATGTTGGAGAGTTACTAACAATCATCTTTCATAAAAAGTATTATTTTCATTTTAAGGAATATTGTGTTAAATCTTAAGCAAAAAGATTTATTTTAAATTCTGTCTAGATGTTGAAGAATTTTAAAATAATTCTTTAACTTAGAGATTTTCTCAATATTTTTAAATAAGGAGGTTTAGCAAAATTATTTTTTCAAATGAAGGGAATTAGTATTAAATTTCAAATTAAAATCATTTCATCCAATACCGAAAATAGCACATGATTAATTGGCATCAATTTATGGGTGCTGTAGAGGTGTTAGCCCTTCTTCACACGTAATCACCTATCGGACCCAATCTGATTTTTACAGACCGAAATTTATTTTTTGATAAACTTTAAACCCCTTTTTTAATAGTTTTATATAAAAAAAATCTTTTGAGTGACCAATCACACTCTAAAAAAGATTAGTGACAACTCTTCTCATTCTTTTTATTTTAAAATTTTTTACATCTGGTGATTTCAAAACTGTTAGACACTTATTATCTTTAAAGTTCATTAATTTGATTGAATAAGAAATATATTGACTCAATTTTGAATTCATATCAATCAAGTACTTAAGATATGAAATATTTTTTTAATTTATTTTTTTCATGTATGATATTGAGCTATATAATAAAAATAACTTTTTTATATTTTATATTTTTACTTTATTTGTTTTAAGATTCGAACTCATGTTAAAAAAGTACAAAACAATTTTTATTTTTATTTTTCTTTGAGCAAACACTTAATTATATATCATGGCAAATCAAACTAATCTTGACTAGTTAGTGTTTGGAATCAATATAGCTTAACAAGATTCCAAATCGAAAAGTCAAATGGATCCTTGACTATTGGAAAGGTGTTTTAAAGATTTGGAAATGCAAAACATTAGAAAATGTATTTGTATATGAATTTAATAAAACAATTGGTATATGATTGTGTAAAAAAAAAAAGATATTCCAAAAAATAGAGAAAACATAATCAAATGGTAGTGTTAGATTCATCATTTTTGAATCGAAAATATTGACTTAAAAAGATATAATTTTGTGATATATTTTTAAATTGTAAGTTATAATTTTATCATATATTAATGATTTAAAAAAAGAGTATTACTTAATATATTAATTTCAAAGTTAAAAATATTAAGATTAATTTTATTTTTATTAAAATTAATTCAAATATAAAGTAACACTCAAGTTGTTTGTTAATCAATTAATATTATATTTAAGATAATAATTTTATTTTTTAAAATATTGTTAAAATGAATTTAACATTATTAAAATTTATATAAAATATAAAAAAAATTAAAAGTTATTTATATTAATTTAAAAAATAAACAGGCAACACCATGCAAGATTAATTTAATAAAAAAATAATAAGTGTACCAAAAAAATCTAACTCACATTAATTATTATCCTAATTTCCATAAGTTATGACAAAATTTTATTAAAATATTTTTTATAAAGAGATTTTATTTTAAAAAAAAAAGAGATTTTACTAAAAACCTAAAGATTATTACGAAACATAAGCAAAATTGAGGAAAGAACCAAAAAAAAAGAGTGAAAAACAAAAAATGGAGAAAAATCAAGAGAAATAAATAAATTAAAAAGAGTGAGAAGAAACGGTCTTTTGTTTGTAAAAATGGCAACGGAGGAGAAGCTCCTCCTTTTCTTTGACAGATCTCTTTCTCTTTCTTTGTAAAAATGACACCCTCACTATCTAAAAATATAACCATGAAATTGAATTGGTCCATCCTGACGTGTACGAGCCAGTTCTTAGATCCAACAATGAAGCGATTAAGAATATCTGATGTTTCAGAAATACCGTTGCTAAATGCAACCATATCTCAAGAAGGGGCTGCCCCTGATGAAAGAGTATCTGAATGACTTTGGACTCTGCACCCAGTAGATAACTTTTTTACCTTGTGTTATTTGCAGTGGAAAACTTTTTCCCTTTTTATATTGCATTAGATAAGTAAATAGTGTTTATTAGTTATTCTTCACAGCTGATAGGATTCTTCCTTTCTCAGTTGTTGATGTGGTGAGAATGGATAGTCATCTTAAGTTCTATGAGGATACAAGAAACTTAGCTAGAACGTCTGATATTCTGCTGTTTATGCATGGGTTGATCCTGCAACTGGTCATTGTCAGGGTTTTAGCCTTCTACTCATAACATGTTTTGCTGAACCTTTCTCTTATTGAATTGCTATTTATCTGGTGCAAAGCTGTGAAAGTTTCAACTTCAAGTTTTGAGTTTTAAACTTCTAATACAAACTTTTTCGGTTGGATTTTGATCATAGATATGAGACCTGCTGTCTCCTTTTATTGTTCTCTTCGAGGATAATGCAGATGCATTTTGGTGCTTTGAGATGCTTATTAGGAGAATGGTATTTTAAACTTGGTGAATATGTTGATCTTGGTCATTTATGCTTTTTTCCACTTACTTCTGCTTTTCCACATGCCTCCAGCTTGAAAATTTTCTGATGAAGGGGCCAACTGGAGTGATGAAGTAGCTGCAAGCATTGTGGCATATTTTGGAACGCACAGACAGGGAAATTTTTTCACATTTATCAAATATAGGTGCTGAAAGCCTTCATTTTGCATTTCCAATGCTACTGGTTCTATTTCGCCGAGAGTTATCATTCAATAAGGTTCTTCTTATGTGGGAGGTCCGTGCCTTTAGTCTCATGTAATGCTGTCAAGCTGTTGCAATCTATGGTACTACTCTATTTTGATATATCCAGGAAACAATGAAGTAAGCATTGTGTTAAAATTTGAATTGGCATAATAGTCACCACTTGAGCATAAAGCCAAAGATTTTGATGCCTATTTAGAGTATTCCATGTTGCTAGCATCTTCTTTATTGCACACTTGATTGGAACCCCATATTTATGGAGTTTTTGTCCTTTTCTTCTTTGTCTTTTTTTTTTTCTTTTCAGCCTTGCTTTTTCACGGCCTCTGCATGCTGTGATCAGTCAAGGTTTTCTCACCCCAGATAAATCCTACTTAGGGTACTGATGATTTTTATAGATGCAAGTCCAGAAATCTATTTGCAGGAATTTAAACCCTGTATTATTTCCAACTGGCAACTTTGAGTGCTGCATCCATGAGGGTTCTTTTAAAGTATAAAGTTAAATGAATAGGCCCTTAGAGTTTATTTAAATAACAGATTTCCCTTTGCTCTGTCAAGTGACAGAAATCGTTATGAAGCTATTTATATAGGGAATAATACTAGTTATTATCAGTTTGCATTTTAATTGAATCTCAAAATCTTGACTTGCTCCAACTTATTTTAGTGTGAAGTTCAAGTTTTTCAATGTATGAGGTGCAGTTAATGGGCATGGTTTCTTAAAATGGAATGCTAGCCTATTAGGGATGACTAGATAAGAAATTTGAAAAGACCTCAAGAACTGCTCGTAAAAAGGATGAATTGTATTTGCTTCACTTATTCTTTCGATTTCTTTCCATTTTTTTTTTCTGTTTGAGATTGGCACTAACAACAATAACCTCAATGTAGATGATGTGGGCAGCTGATTTTGAAGAATCTGTCACGAGCAATTTAGAGGAGATCTGTCTAGAAGCATTAATTATACAACTTCCTAGAGATTCTGGGGCAGAAATCAGAGAAGAAAACCATGAAAAATCGAAATAATGGTGTAAAGGATGGCCTACAACTGAAACATTCATTGTCTGAGAATGCAGGAATTAAAGCGGCATCAACTTATCACTTTTGTTGTTTGATACAGAATTTTTGCCTAGAAATGATCACCTCCAAATATGCAGTGTTGTCTCACCAACTAGGAAAGGAGATGATGATTTGCCTGTCTTTTGTGTGGCTGCTATTCTTATAATGAACCGTCAAAAAATCATCAGGGAAAACCGGTCAATAGATGACACAATAAAGGTATGCCCCTTAGTTATTAAGTTATACTGTTTCCCTCTCTGTCTCTACACAAACATTCACAGCTTTGAGTGTCCATTCTACTCACAACCCCTCCTAGTTTGGACTTCTAGGGTGTTTGGTTACACCTACTTTCAATTATTTGAGCTGGCTAGCCAAGATCCCAGGTCTTATTAAATTCTCCTAAAATAGAAAATGTTTTTGTTAGGAGATGTATTTTATTAGTTTGCCCTTTTGTAAAAAAGTTGAAGAGTATTATTTTTCTTCCACAGGGTAGAAAGAAACTTGGACAACATTTTTGGTAATGACAGGATGATAGCAATTTTTATTCTTCTATGTGAGCAACTGGATTATCCCCAGTTAAGAGTTTCAATTACTGTTTAGATGGGTAACCAGGCTTACTTCTGCATTGCTGGCTTGACCTAAGTTTGATACAGTTTTGTAAATGAAACATGGGGGAGTTAACCTGGTATTGTTAGAATCAACCGTTATGTTGGTATGATGATGATCAATATGATGCCTTACCTTGGCTTCAGTTTAATGCAGCTTTGCAAGTGAAATGTGAGAGAGTTCACCCGGAGTGCTTGATTCGTTTCCAAGTTGATTCCATACTAATTTTTTTAGAAACAATTTTTTTTTTTGTGCTTAAACGAAATTTAACCTACCCAAGAACTCAGGTTTTGAGTGTAGCGAGTGCCTACTTTTCCTGGTTTATGGGCCTTTATATCTCCTTGTATGATATGTTATTTTGCAAGGCTGTTTTCTTTCACTCTGTAATGAGTATGCCATTAATTCTTTTTGCGTGGCTAATGTTCTTGATGGCAGAGATGGTGGGGTTGATGTACCTGTACAACTCGATAGTTGGGGATGCTTGTTTTGATTTCAATCATTTTCTTTTGTATACTGATTGCAGATTTTCAATGATAAACTTATAACAATCCATGTCAAAAGATGCATAGGTGCTGCAATCAAAATTTTTACAAGGTTAGTAATTATAATCTTTTCCTCTTATGGAATTATGAGTGAGAGGTGACATGCAAATTTAACTCTTTTGTGCTACTTTGCCGTGAATACTTTTGTTTCTCTCTCTCTCTCTCTCTCTCTATTAATGACAATGCAAAGGCATTGTCATATTAGAAACTCTAATACCGTTATGGAGTTTGAACATGTAAAAACGATACTGAATTGCCCATGTGACAATATGTGAGTTAATGCATGATACCTAAAACCTATGTCGAGGAGAGGGAGTAGAAGACTAAAAGGAACAACATTGATAGGACCACACCTTTTACTTGGTTTACTGAGATATAGTCTTAAATAGGACACAGTGGTTTAATATGATCCATATAACTGACTATAGTGGGAAAAGACATAGATTGTTGTTCTTGACAATGGTTTTTCTTGACTATAGTAATTAGGATTGCCTTGCATTACATAGTTTTCTGACAGAATTAATGCTCTTGTTTCAAATCATTTCTCCTTTTGAATGGATGGAATGAGAACATTAACATTGTTGAATTAGTGGCATGAATTGTCTGCATTGCTGAGTTATGATTACGGTAGCTGGCATCTAAAATGTGCAAATTCATAGTATGTCAATGGGCATGCATGACATCACTGTCTTCTCTGCTCTATTAAATGTTTCAACTTCATAATAACCTTTAGTATATCCAACATTTTGTTTTAATCAGCTAATCAAGAACAAAGGCCATTCAGCTCGGAATAGTGAGTAGTCTGCAGCACTTCCTGCCCACTTTCATGGCAAAAAGGCAACAGAACTTTGAGCCAATATTTAGTATCGGGGATTCCTAGTTTGGACATGGCATGAAAGTTTATGGTGGGTCTCTTATGATGGAGTATAAAGCAGAAGTGCTTTTGCTGTCCTAAGATTCATCCTATTTTTTCACTCCATTATCTTCAAGTCTGTTCCAAGGTAACTACGGTCTGGTTTTTATTCCTTTCTACAGCAGTAGTAATATCTGATGCAAAAGAGTGTATAAAATTCATGTAGAAGAATTTTTGAGTTGAGCAGACTCCGTATTTCATACTGGCACACTTTTTTCCCCTATTCTTTGGGTTACACTTTTTCAAGTCAAATATAGTAATAGTAATTTTTTGGTTATGTAAATTAATATATAGTAATTTTATGTATTACTATCAAAATTTTGGTGAAATCTAGACCTAGTATTATGTAAAAGGATTGGTTTACAGCATGGACTCATTGCACATTCCTGCAACACTAAAATTATTGAAAGATGAAGGTTTGTTTAAGGAAATCAAGATAAGCTGGTGATAAAAGAAAGAAATAGTCAGAATAAAGTACATAATTAAATTAGCTGTCAATTATAATTTCATTTTATCTCGTTTTGGTCAAACTTTGGAAAAGAACTTCATTAAATAGCTTTTTACCCAAAAATTTTTATAAAAATGTATATATGTGTGTGCATAAGTGTGTGTGTCTGTTCATAGGTTATTCTCAGATCATTTCCCTTTCATATTCTGTTTGAAGCTAAATATTAACTGGATGGTCTGTTCTTTCAGCAACCTTTCATATAAACTTGGAGTTTATATTGCTATGTACTGTCTCAACTTAAGTCCCAGCCTTAGTTCCTAATTTAACACCAAAAGAAATTTGACGCAAAATGAAGTAGGAGAAGAACAGAAAACAATAGAGGCTGAATTGTTGTAGAATTGGAGTTGGAACAAGAACAAGATCAATAAGTTTTGGGGTTATAGAACCACTAATGAATCATATTAAAACGCATTGGGCCTGCATAATGTTCTATAAGACTATATATACCAAGATTATGGGAGCTTTTTATCCTGGCCCTTTGTTACAAATAAACATGATCTACTGTGAGTCCTTCAAATTCATTAAAAGGTTTCATGCTGAGTCACTGACCATTCAAATAAAAATACAAAAGTAATTCCAGGCAAAGAGAGAACATATCAACACAATAAATTTAGCAAAGTTCTAGGATGCTTACGCATCAAAGAGGTTATTAAACTTTGCATGTGGGGAGTTTGTGTCGAATTTATGATAGATTTCATGAAAATTATCAAGTTACATTTTTCTTCCAGATCTTAGTCTCTCCTGCATGGCAATGATGTTCCTTTGGTTCGGTCTGATGACCTATTTATCAGATTTCTTGACTTGCTCCATGCTCTTATTCCTAGCAATTCGGTGCTTCGCATATGATTACTTTAGTATGATATAATCTTCCATACTAATCTTTCTTGGTTACACAATTAATGCTTGTGTGGTTTGACAATCATTTTAAAGGGCTGCTGTGTCTTCTTTGAGTGCACTTGTCTGTTAATTAAGATGTGCAAGTATATAGTTTGATGTTCAATTTATGATGATTTTAGGAAATTATCAACTTGCATTTGTCTTCCAGATCCTAATCTTTGTACGAAGGGATTTCTTTTTCTTTCTATTAGATGACTAATCAGGGTATCGTAATTTCTTCAGCATTCTTATTCTCAGCAGTTTGGTGCTTGGGATATTCATTGTTGTATTATGATATAATCGCACTTGATGGAGAATCTAAACACTAGCTTTACATTGAGTTAATGCTTGTGTGATTCGATAATTATTAAACAGGCTTTTGTGTCTGCTTAGGGTTATTGGACACTTAGTGATGCATATTTATTTCTTGATTGTCTTTTTGAATTATCATTGGAATCAATTTATTTGCATCAAAATAAAACCATTCACCTTCCGGCGGCCCCTTCTCTCCCCTCTTTTCACTTGTGTTGGGAGGATAAAAGAAGGGGGTGAAAACCACTATTCTATTTAAGAATGTTTGCCTGGCAAAATAATAGGAAATCATGATTAAGCTTGCTCTTTCTCTTTTTTGGCTTCATGTTTATGATGTAACTTATACAGTTCTCTCCTTCTCCTCAGTTTGAAGGTACAAGAAAGAGTGGAAAGTGGTAAGAAGTCCCATCTTTTCAAGGTTCATTAGCTATCACGGGAAAGCTCTCCCAGGTTAGACGAGTGCGATTTGGTTTTTTACCTTTATATAATTTAAATTCTTTTCTAAATCTAAATGTTAAATTATGCATCGACAATTTTGTTTTCTTCCTTCCATGTATGTGAATTTACGGAAAGAAAATTACGCTGTGTAGTTTTTATTAGATAATTGAACTTTTAGCTTTCCATTTGGACAGTTTAGGTCAGGATTGAACAAGTTCTACAATTTATTTGTGGACAGAGAAGAGTATTCCATTATGTTGTTTTTTTATTGATATTCTGCTATACCTTAATCCAAGACACTTGGCATTTCAATGACAACCATCCCTATAATTTTATGATTATGAATCATTCATCCCCCAGCAGAGTGACTCTCCCAGTTTTTACAAGGATAGTTTTTATTTGTAAATCTGCGATTTTTGTATATTTCGCCGTCCTTTCCAGTTAGAACTTTGATATTTCCCATTCGACTCACGGAAATTAAGAGCAAATGATTTCCTCCTTTCTCCAAAGCCAGTGGCGAATTCCTGGGTGATTTGCTTAGTATCATCACAAAGGAGTAGCTGCTGATCAACTCCAAGGACAACTTCATTGGTTAACACTCTGAATTTTAGGAGTTGGTGAAACTATATTTGGATCCAGATGCCGGGTTTAGAAATACCAGCGGGTTGCTTTGGCTCTTTCTCAATCGTGGTGGACATTGCTGTCTCACTTCTGCCAAGAATGATGCCTTCATGCTTGGGTCTAGCTTTCCTGCATTATTGAAATTGTACAGCCGGTCCTCAATGAAGCTACAGTGTGTTTTCCCCATGGAATGTGCTCCTGATATCGAAGAAAGGTAAGAACTCAAGTCGCAAGAACTGAAGAAAGCACTATTAAGAGTTTGTTCCTTGAAACCCATTACCATCCAATTAGTTTACTTGGATTATAGATTTGCCAATGAAAGAGCTGGGAGAAAATAAGGATGAATAAATGAAAAAAAAAAAAATATATCTATATATTATAATATTGTATTGAAGCATGTCTATTAAATTACAATCACAAAATTTAAAATTCTTCGATCTCGGCTATAAATTTATTTTGATGTTATAAGGTTTTTTTTCCAACAGCTTAAATAATTTCAAAATAATAAATTTTATTTAAAATAATTCACATTAACTTAAACCACCTAGGTACAAAAAACAGTATTAATACAATTAAAAAAATTTAAATAACCTTGATATATATTAATTATATATATTAATAAAATAATAGTTAAGAAAAAATTATATCAAGTATTGTTTCAATGAAAGTAAATAATTCTTATAGCAATTTAATTTGACGAAATTTAATCTTGAATTTTTTAAAAAATTTTATAAAAATATTCAATAAATCACATAATTCTAATTATTAATAGAAAAATAAATTTGTTTCCATTAACTCACAGGACCCACCGCCGATTCATTCACTTATTTACAAATATATCAAAAATTCTGAATAAAAGGCCAAGAAAAAAGTACAAATCAAAAAGATGAAATGAAATTCAACTGAAATGAAATGAACAAGAAATGAAATTCCAATACTTTTTACACCAACCTGTAAAATCTTAAGTACCTTAAAATTGTGTAAAAAAAAAAAAAAAAACCTAGAAATCTAGAGGGAGAAACACGGAAAGTTACTATGAAAGGAAATCTTATAACTGGTACAACGGAATTTTAAGGGCAAAATTGGTTTTCTATTATGAAGACCTAGTAAAATGGAAAGTTAGGGTTTTTTTTTTTTTGGAGATGTTCACTATTTAACTAGGAGAACCGAAAACCTGTTACTGTTATAAGGATTTAGAATATGTCTGATGTCTGCTAAGGTTATCTTTGTTTCTCTGTGGTTTGTTTTTGGAAATTTTTGGATCCCGAGAGATGAGCAATTCATTAAAAAATGGCAACTGTTGGATAATTTTTAAATGTCTAAATTACCTTTTGTTTGGTACACGAAGACAATGATATTTCTCTTTGTTTTACTTGTATTTTTCAATTTCACCTTTTTTTTAACTATTATCTTTGACTCCATTTAAATATAGCAACTTGTATATTGATATCATATTTATTTTATGTTAAATATATATATAATATAAAAATTTTTGTTGTATAATTTATGTTAATATGTGAAATATAAAATTTTTATTTTTATTTTTATCAAATTCACATATTATTTTTATTAAAATTTTAAATTATATTTTTTATCATATTATCGTATTGTGTTTAAAATTATCAATCTTGATTCCACTTCAATTTTCGTTAGCTTTTTTTTTTATAGAATATATTGTCTAATAAAGTTAAGAGTGCAAGTCTAAGTTATTAAACAAAAATTTTAAAACAAGAAAAGATTTACTTACATTAATGTATTTTTAATTTTTGGATACAATAATTAAGTGTAAGTGTTATGAATTTAATTTTGATTTAAAAATAAAAAATGTAATTTTTACACTAATATAAGTAAATTTTTTAAAGATATATTAAATTTTATATTATTATCCAAAACCTTTGAAAGTAAATATAGTATATAAGATAAAGAAAACGGAAAACTTTAGAAAATTAACATGTAAATGATTTTTTATCACATAACTTTTCAAGATTTTTTTTTATTTTGATCACCAATTTAGAAAATAATGTTTTGATTCTAAGCTTATATATATTATTTTAATTACCTAATTATTAAAAAATAACTAACTAATCTCTCGTCCCGCATTTTAAATCAGCATAAAATTATATAACCATAATTAATGTAGGTCTCATTGAAACTTTACCATTAAACATTTCTAATCGCCATTGCTTGACATTGTAATTTCAAGTTTTTATTTTTTATAATAATCTAAATTTTTTTATTTTAATTATTATTATCTCAATTTGCCTTGTTATTTAATATAATTTCCACAATAAAATTTTGAATAAACTTTTAATTGTGACTTGTGAGCAATATTGACATCAACTATCAAATTCAGAGTGATACGAGTGAATTTTTCGAAAGGATATCCGAAATAAAAAGATTAATGAATGACATCCATTAATGGTTTTATGATAATCAAATTATTCAACCGTATAGAAGTTATTAACTATCTTTAAAGGGACACCTCACCCTAAAGAAAAAAAAAATGATAGATGTTGTTTAGATCAAGTATTTTTCCTTAGCATTAGCTTTGAAGCCTTTAGCTTTCTTTTGCACCAAAATATAGTTGATAGACTTCCAAGGCAATAGGCATAGATATTAGAGGTGTTGTACCATTATTAATGTATCATAGTCCTTGAATATAACAACAATTAAAGAAGGTTTTAAAACCAAACTTTCATACATACCGCATAGGAATTTTGGAGTCTAAATCTACTTTTTCTGTCCAATATTTGGTCTAAAACAATATTTGTAATTCAAAATTAGTATTATAAACTTTTCAATCATTAATAGGGAAATAAAATGAAGTATCAATATTAATTATGGGATAAGACAAACAATAAAGTGATTGAATTTCTTTCATAGTATTGATTTGAACATCTTAAAAAATTATTTAAGGATCAAATTATTTAATTAAATTTGAAGATTTGTCTAATACATAAAAAGATTTGAATAAAAATATTAAGTTTGTTAAAAAGTTTAGATTAAAAAAAAAATAATCCTTTAAAAAAAGAGTTGAGTCTTGGTTCACCGCTAAAGGCTCGAATTTAATTCAATTTATTTTTTAATTATATAATTATATATATTATGAAATTTATATTATATAAGAAACAAATATATATAATGTCATAACGTCTAGATCCGGGGATCTATAGCTAGACATTGACTTTTGGGAGTCGCCACCAATCTTTTTTATCTAGGTGCGATTGGCCACCTAAGGAATGTGTCCTTTCAGGGAACACCTAAGTTTAAGGGTCCCTAAAAGAATAGGTTCAGGTCTACTAACCAGAACAGGGTTCGGGAGTTCGATTACGTGTGAGAAAGGTTATAGCACCCTCACAACGCCCATCTAAAGATGGTACCAGCTTAAATTTGTGTTATCCAATTAGCCTTAAAATTTTATCAAGTAATTATTTGTTGGAAATTGTTCTCAATTAACTCTAATACTTTTAGCAGAAAATTGAGAAAATTCCCTCACCTCAAGAGTATGCAAGAAAAACTACTGTTCCACTTGTAGAGGCTCCGTCGTTGGATTATTTAACATTTAAAAAATAAAAAGAAAGAAAAGAATGATTGTTTTTGTGTAGGGAAAATTGATACTTTCAACTTTTCCCCAAAAATATTTTTTTGAAACTTTTATTTTCAAGGAAAATTGATACTTTCAACTTTTCCCCAAAAATATATTTTTTTTGAAAACTTTAATTTTCAAAGAAAATTGATATTTTCAACTTTTCCCCAAAAATATTTTTTTTGAAAATTTATTTTTAAGGAAAATTGATACTTTCAACTTTTCCCCAAAAATGTTTTTTTGAAAACTTTTATTTTCGAGAAAAATTGATACTTTCAACTTTTCCTCAAAAATATTTTTTTTAAAATCTTTTTATCTTCAAGAATTATTTAAAAGATGCTCAACAAATCAGAATTTCCTGTGAAACAGTTTAAACTTACTTGGTATCCAACACGAGAACAAATGAACATCTTCTTGCACCACCTTTGCTTACGAGATGGTGATTGAATTAAGTGCATCGATTCTTGGCCCTTTAAGACACCGATACGTGTATGATGTTTCAACAAAGTCAACCATCTCCTTCTCAACAGCAAACCTAGTCACTTCAACCACTAGGCGAGGCGTAACATGGACAATCTCTTGACAACCTTGATGAGTTAGTTTACAGGAAGACATCCAAAGGAACCTCATGTTATAGTAGCGATGCAAACCAGAAAACCAAAGCTGCATCCCCAAATGGGCCAAGGCATCCCAACAAGAGGTGAAGTTTTGTTGCTGTATCTAAATCCCTTAACAACTGCAGCAACTACCATTGTTTTAATAACAATCACTAATATTACAGCTGCTAGCAATATATCAACGTGATTCCAAAGGAAATGCCCATGAATCAACATCCCCAATACTGGCCAGGAAGAGAGCAACAAAGCAATTGCGAATTTGCTCAACTTGTTCAAGTGTATGCTGATTCAAATCAGAGGTTGATATCATCATTCCAGCAACAAATGAACCCAGCTCATCACCAAGCAGCAAGCAAGCAAAAATGCTATGGATGTCAACTGATAGAGCTCCTTAGTCAATGATTTAGTCGTGGATAGTACTCCCTGAAGGACACCAGAACTGCCCCCTAGAACTGAAGTAAAGCAAACAGCAAACCCACAGCACAGTCCTCCACATAACTGCAAAAAGCATATAGCGAAATTGTTATACCACACGAACACGTGAAGAGAAAATTTTGAAGAAAACCTCCAAGGACAGCAACTGCTCGAATAATACGAAGCTTTGTTGTTGAAAACTTCAAGCTTGATGCGTGAATCCTTGGCTGCATATTTTGGTGTAATTGATTGGGCTGCAGTTGCAAACCCAATTGTTGCTGCAGCTGAGTAGTCTGTAATTACATCTGTGATATCAGTTGCTGCCTTTCGCATCATCCAATCCATGCTCCCAAGGCGTTCATGGATGCTTTACCGTAAGGATTCCAAGCTCTGAGGTGCAATTGCTCCCTCCTGTGACAAACTCACCACTACCGCCAAAAAGGAAGCCTTAGCCATAAAATTTTAATTATTCAACAGCTTGCAGATCCTTGGACACAGCTTCTGAAAAGCAGCCAAAGGAGGATCAGTTGCACATTCCACCATCTTAGCCATACACGTTGCTCGACGTAACAAAGTGGAGTGCCTTTTCCAATGTGTTCTCCAAAACAGGTTCTACAGGTGATCTTCCACCTCCTCTTTCGAAGCAAAGCCTTCCTTCATGGACTGTCGCTACGGCTCTTGACTCCGAGACCAAAACAGCTGCGATTGGGCTCAGCTTGTGCCTGTGCCAGCTTTTGTTGCTCGACAGACCTGTTCATGCGCTCAAGCAAAATTGGTAGAGAGATCAGGGGAATTTTGTTGTCAGTTTCTGATCTCTGGATCTTTCTTCCTGTTGCTGCTCCTTAGCTTCTTGTAATTTTTTGCATAAGAGTGATCAGCAATGCGCAAGAGAAGGAACCAAAAGATGAACCAAACACTGTTCACGGTTGCGTTCCAGCAATAAATCAGATGCAGAATTGTATTCAGTATCCTCGTCAACAAGATATTCAAAGGATGAAGTAAACTGCAAGTCTCTTTTGGACCTTAGGGCCAGTGATGAAGTTGTTCGAAACACTGGCAAGAATAAGTTGGAGAGGCCAGGAGTCCAACCATATCAACTGGCAATAAGCAAGAGCTGAATGCGCCAAGTTGGAAGACGACTATTCAAAAACCCATGACACAGAATCGACGTACGGGAGAGGATAAATCAGACTGCCCAAGCTGCAAGCTGTAGGCTTACTTCTCCATGCCATCGTGACAATGCCTTCCAGTTTTTTCTCCTATTCGGATTTCTCCTCCTATTCAGATTCCTCCTCTATCTTTTTCTCTATTTTTTTCCCCTCTCCTATTCAGATTCTTCTTCTATCTTTCCTCTCCATTCTCTCTAAAAGGTCGAAGAACTCCGGTGGATTTTCGTCGGATTCTGAAAAATGTCATCGAAATCTAGAAAATGTCACCGGAAGTTCATCGAAAGTTCATCGGAAGATCACCAATTTCTGGGATACTTCGTCGAAAACTGGGCAGGTTACCGAAAACTTCAAGGTTGGCAGAAATCTTCGTCAAAAAATTCAAACTTAGCCGGAAAATTCACCGAAATCTAAAATTTTCCAGAAATTCCCAGAAAAAAAAATTTTGAAAAATTCCCAAAAAATTTCTGATGATTCCTAGAACTCTCCTAAACTTTTTCTTAGCCTTCTATACTCTTCTCTACGCCTTTTCCCTCAAATCAGTAACTTTTGCTTACTGTTTTCTCTGTCCAGCATCTGTTCCAGGAGGTCCCTTTTATAGGGATTGATCAGGAGTTCCTGATCAATCCCAATTCCTTCTTGGACGGGGATTCAATCTTTGAATCCAATCTGGACTCTCTTGATTGAATTCCCCTTCACAGTGGGATTCTTCAACTTTCAATCCCAGCCCTCCAAAATCAAATAAAATAAAAAAAATAGATAATTAGAAAAGATAGGACAAATAAAATTATAATAATAATATCAGATATACAAAAAATCAGATAAACGGACAAGAGAGAAAAGAAAGAAAGAAAAAAAATTATTAACAGATAATACAATAAGATAAATTAAAAAAAAATATTACAAGAAAAAAATAATAATAATAAAAAATTATAATAATGAATAAATTATAATATATAATTAATATAGAACTATATAAACAAAATACATATAAATATTAACAGAAAAAAATAAATAAGTAAAAATATACATATAATAATAAATAATAAAATACATAAAATACAAAAAGAAAGAAAAGAAAAGAAGAAAAAAATAATAATAATAATACAAAGTAAAAATTGCATTGGGCTTACCCATTTGGGCCAGGCCCAATTGATCTGAGCCAGGACCCAATTGGGTGTTTACAGCTGCCCCTCTTTGCACATTTTCTGTGAAACAGAAATTGCGCAAAGATGTAGACACCCAATCAAGACTCAACTCAACATTGTCATTTTTTGTTTTTTTTGTTTTTTTGTTTTTTTGTGTTTTTTTTTGTTTTTTTTTTGTTTTTTTTTTTTACCAAAGCTCCTCTAAGTAGAGGCTCAACGACTTTGAAAAATAAATTGCTCCTCTAAACCACAACTTTGAAAAGATAAATTGCTCCTCTAAACACAGGCACCACGACTTTGAAAAAGTAAATTGCTCCTCTAAACAGAGGCACCACGACTTTGAAAAATAAATTGCTCCTCTAAACAGAGGCAACGGAACTTTGGAAAGTAAATTGCTCATTGACAATCATGTCCAAAGGAGCTGAAAGTTATGTTTGAAGGAATTTCAGGAGGTTATGCCCAAAGGTCTTATAAATCAACCCTGATACCAAAAGACATCCTATTTCAAGGATTGGAACTTACCTGACAAGCTTTTTCTTTTTCAATTTTGTAAAATATCTTCATATCTGTCTTCTCTATGTGGGACGTTGGAACACCCCTGCATCTTGGATTTATACACTATATTTTCCTGAAAGTAGTGTATGCTATGCAATGTACATGAATTTCAATGCATGCTATGCAAATGTTGGCCAATAAATTCCTGTTCAATGTATGGTGCTCAAGTTTCTCAAGCTCTTTTTTTCTTTCTTGGGTGTCAAGCCCTTTGATTCATCAAGGATCCAATTGCACTGCTTTTCTAAGATCGAACCAGTGTAGCTCTTAATTGTCTCTTCCACTCACATTCTTCCTGTAATGAAAAAATCTCCTCCCAGATTCAATGTCCTAATTAGGAACTGAACATCTTGATTTTGCCTTTATCACTCTTGACTCATTCAACGTAATGTAAAAATCTTTTCATGTTGTTATTCATTCATCAATCATTATTTTAAACTCAAAAAGTAAGAATGCATTTGCACATTTTCTTTCCATGGTGTGGGTATTAGAAGA
>NW_019168026.1:9674728-9707129 GCF_002303985.1 Durio zibethinus
CTCATCAACCTTATACTAACACTCTTGCCAAGTTACCGTCAGTTTAGACAAATGTCAATCTTGAGCGTACTCCTTATGACTCTGTTGCTGTGCCTAATATGGATGATCCTAAAGAATTGAAGAAATTAAAAAAAGTGTTAGATTCATTGGAGATTTAGCGATGAAGGATAAGCACGACCTGTTAAAAGGGGGATTGAAGGCAATCGAAGGCCATGATGTGCACGGGAATGTTGACACCAGTGAACTTAGTCTAGTGCCTGATCTTGTTATTTTATCAAAATTCAAAGCCTTAGATTTTGATAAGTATGATGGAACAAAATGCCCTTTAATGCATATCATCATATATTGTCAAAAGATGATAAGTCACACTCATGATAATAAGTTGTTAATCCATTGCTTTTAATATAGTCTCACCAGGTTTACATCAAGATGGTATGCTTAGCTAGACCAAAATAAGATTTGCTCTTCGAATGATTTGGCTAAGGGTTTCCTAGCACGATACAAGTATGTTTGAAGATATAGCACCAGATAAGTTGTTTCCCATAAAACATGAAGAAAAAATCAACTAAAAGTTTTAAAAAATATATATACAGATAAAAAGACATGATAGCCCAAGTACAATCACCTTTGTCAAAAAAAAAAAAAACACTCTCTATTACAAAAAAAAATGATCGAGAATGTCTTTAAAAACTTTTCTGACATGGTGATTTCTGGCAAGATTATAGAAAATGCAATAAAAAATGACAAGATTAAGGTAAAAGATACAACAAATATTAAAGAGAGAAATACATAAAAAAAGAATGAAGAAAAAAATGCAAGCAGTCACAATGGAGGGGCATCTACCCAAGAGTTTCATCTCGTATAATCCTTATCCTTTTCATTATCCTGTCATAAGCAATATCTTTCAAAACCCATATATTTGCCAACCAAGCCAGCATTTGATTCCAACAAATTCTCATCCCCAAATGACCATTCGTGATATTGTATCTACATTTGAACCTGTCATTCAACCAATAAAAAATCGAAAGAGACCAAAGAATGATCAAGAGAAACTGTTAATCTTTATTTCTCGTCTTTTGCTTTTATTAATAGAAGGTCGGTATCTTACTCTTGTGCCTTCAAAAATAACACCAAATGCATCGACAAGGAGTTATGATCCCAATAGCAAATATGATTATTATATAGGGGCAATTAACCACTTAACTAAAAAATATAGACAACTGAAAAAAAAAGGTTAAAGATCTTATCAAGAGTGGTATTCTGACTTTAAAGGTGATAGAACAATGAAAATTAACTCTATACAATTACCAAATATGAAGAGTTGAGATAAAAAAAGAAGTCTCAAGTTTTGCAAAATCAAGATAGGATGATTTTTTTATGAATCTTTTCATTATTTATGTATGACACATGCATAGTGTCCCTAGGAGTTATCTAATTTATTTTGGAAAGTTGAATGCTTTGGATCTTTTTTCGAAATTTTCTTTTTATGCATTTGTTTGAATAAAAAGTCTCATTTAAGTAATTTTCAAGATAAAAAAATTAAAAAAAAGAGAAAAAAAGCAAAAAAAAATTTCTTTTGTAATAAAGATGGAAGGATTCTTAAAAGAAATGGTGAATACTATTAGAAAAAAGTTCATCAAATACCTCCACACTTTTTTGATTACTTTCATGTCCCTAATCACTCAAATGATTTAATTCATAAGAATGTAAGATTATCTACTAATGTATTTATTATATCATTTTTGATAATATGTGAATAATACGTCACATTCATAAAATTGACGCATGAATAACATGTGATATGTAAATAACATATTGTCTTTATGAAAACTAAATAATTTTGAAAAATAATTTCTATATTTTTAACAAATATAATTTTACAATTTTAATTACCATTCTAACTAATATATTTTTATAATTCTAATTATTATCCTAATGATGATTGGCCTTGTGCAAAAAAAATATATATACGAATTGACTTTTGCTATAAGATCGATGTGAAGGTTGAAAGGGTAGTAATAAACCTCCCTCTCAAGGGATTTTATATGTTATAATATTAAGTAAATATATTCAACAAAAATTATGTTTTTATTTTAAAAACATCAACTTTTTAATAAAAACTGTATTTTCTACCTTAGAAACATCATTTTTTAATTTTAAAAAATATATATTTTCATGTTTTTAACAAAGATTACATTTTCAATCTTATTAAATTCTAAAAAATTTATTTTTTTTTCATATTTTCAACAAAAATCATGTTTTTATTTTAAAAACAACGACTTTTAAATAAAAACTATATTTTCTATATTAGAAACGTCATCTTGAAAACATCATCTTTGTTGAGTTCAAAAAAATATTTTTATATTTTTAATAAAAATTATATTTTTATCTTAGAAAAGTCGTCTTTTCAACAAAATTATATTTTTTATCTTAAAAATGTCATCTTTATTAAATTTTAAAAAATAATTTTTTCATATTTTTTATCTCAAGAATATCATTTTTGTTAAATTATATAAAATAAAATTTTTTATCTTTTCAACAAAGATCGTATCTTTAATTATAATTTTTGTGAGGATTTCAATACTACTGTATATTAAAAATGTAATCTTTATCTAAAATATATTTTAAAAAATTATTTTCATAATATTTTAGAAAAGGTTACAATGTTTCTACAATAAATAACGTAATTTATATAATCTGAAAATACAATTAATTGATGACAAATGGAAGAAAATTTTACTTTCCCTTCAAAATTTTAAAAAATCTTAAAAAAAATAGAGTTTTTAATTTTTCATAGTTGTTTAAAATTTTAACTAACCTTCAAAGGTTATATTTTTGTAAATCAAATTAAAAAAATTAAATTACAAAAAATTAAAATTTCAAAAATAATAATTATTTTCCCCAACCAATACCTTAATTTAAGCTATCATTTTTCCTTTGCATGAATTATGTGAAGTTTCGTAACTCTTGATCCATGAAAGATAGAAAGAAAAGTTTAAATGCTCTTAATTTTGGCTTGACAAGCAATCCATCCTGCTTTTTAACATGAAATTTTTTTGTAAAAAAAAGTTACGCACTATCCAAGAAGTTTTTTTCTTTTGTTTTATTTTTTTCAATGATGATAAGAGTCATTAATTGTTATCCTTTTCATGTCGTCAATAGCAAAAAATGAAAAAGCACAAATTAAGACCATTTGGATTAGATAAAGATTTCATCAAATTTCACTAATAGTTGCCAGAATTGATTTTTTGTCTTGGAAAATGCTTTGCTTCTATAGTATTTGTTGTAGACATTAAATTTGTTCGGGTCTTGAGTTTTATCAAGCTCACAGGTTAAAATTCGATTTCTTTTTTAGGCTCGAGCCCACTTTTTTGTTTCATTTTTACTTTTTATTTTTATTTATCAAATATCATTTATTAATTAAACATTAAAAAGATATAAACAAAACAAACAAAAAATACAAAATAAAAGAAAAAAAAGAAAAACAAGACAGGGGTGACAGTGATGCCTTGCATGGCAGCATCGGCCACTCCTATACCCTACAAACCTTATTCACCTTTGAACCCTTAGAGTGCCCATTTCCCAACACTTAGCATCAAACTTGCCCATGGGTACCCATTTTTTCTACAAAAAACACCCAAGCACTAGCAAAAAATGAGAACCCAAAAGAAAAAAAAAAAAACCCCACATTCAGACACTCGGAACCCCCCGGGCATTATTCTTTCTCTCTCCTAGAGTTTCTATGTTCCACCCATGAGCACCTCGCACCCTGCATAGAGCCGAAGAGCTTTTTTGAACTATGCAATCAATCCCATATAACTTGATTTTTATCATTATGAGAACCTTGAGTGGAAAACAAGATGGACCATCACAAAAAAATAAAAAGAATGAAAAGATCTTTTTCACCTTATCCTTTAATAATTTGCTCTTCGAACCAAATGATCATGTTTGAAATGATGAATGGCTATCTTTCTCTATCCTTCTCATACATAAAAATTATCCACTTACTATCCATTTGAACCTATTAAATTTTTTATTCCAAAATGAACCCTAGTCAAGGATCGTTTTCTACATTGAGGGCAAAATAAGGACACCTTCAAGATACCAACTTCAATTAAAGTGTTTGATATTGAAAGCATCTAACATACCCCTCGAAGATGAGAGTCTGAGGCAAAAAGTGACTAAAGCTTTAATTAGAATCCCAAGAGTTCAAGAAAGTAAGTAGCTAAAGATGAAGTTAGATGTTTCCAAGGAAGAGCAAAAATAAAAAAAACATGCACCTTAGGGATAAGACTCTGAAGTTTCAGTTACAATCCAAAAAAAAAGAAAAAACATATACCTTGAAAATGAGAATTCATGGCTAAAGAAAGTGAATAAAGTTGCAGAAGTTAAAGCTAGATGTTTAAAAAAAAAAAAGTAAAGAAAGAAAGCCGGAGAATGCTCATCAGGATTCTTGGCCTAATTACTCTGAATAACATATTTTTTAGCCTATTTATCCATTTTTTTCAGAACATTGAATCTCAGCCTATATTACATACCTTAAAAAGTTTATTTTGATTAAATATGGACACTCGGATTGAAGAGTAATGTCCTTGAAAATTTGTGTATACTTATTAATATTTGGTAAGATTTCACCAAGTTCTTCATTAATAGAAAATATAGCTCTAAGATGAAAACTTCAAAAGGGTAGTTTAGAGCTAAAGTCATTTTTTAGACTCCAAAAAGAATTTTAGAGTTTCAAGACTCTATCCAAAATAAAAAAAAAATTCTCGAGACAAAACCTTTTGAAAGATCGGTACCCATACAAAATTTTGTATTTCATTAAAAGAAAAAAGAAAGCCAGCCTTTTTCTTTTTCCAAATTTTGCTTAAAAAAATAATGGCTAGTTTTGACACACATTAAAGTATCACGTTTTTAATAAAAAAAAAGTGCTTTGGAAAATTATCTATTTCGTGAGCCCTAGAGAAATCTTTGAACCCTCGTTGAGCTTTTTATGGGATATGCCCATCGGTGAAAAAAATGATTTGTCAATTACCCCCATCCACAATTTTTCCAAATAGTAATCATCAATTTTCAAGAGATTCGAAAGTCTTAAGTTTTAAATTTTCTCATTGATTGCAAAGACACTTTATGTGGGATAATTTTTTGATCATTTTTGAAAATTTTAGAGATTATTTGAACATTTTGTACATAATACTAAGATCATTTTTTGGTAAAAAATAAAACATTAAAAATTTGAATAGAGATCTTTTGATAAAAAAAAGAAGCTAGAAAAGTCTTTACATTTGCATTGCTTGTATCATAAGAAAGACATTTGACCTACAAATAAAAAAATAAAAAAAAAACATTCGTAGTTGCATCACTTGCCTATGCATCATGAAAGGGACATTTGCATTTGCATCGCTTGCATCTGTATCACAAGAAAGATATTTAAATTCACATCACTTGCATTTGCACTTGTATAAAACATTTACATTCGCACTGTAAGAAAAAAATTGCATTTGCATCATTAGAAAAGGTATTTATAGGGGCATTTTACATGAAAAGAACATTGTCACTTGCATTGTAAAAAAATCAAATATATTTACATCAAGCATTCGTATTCTTGCATTTGCATTGACATTTGCATTCACATCGATATTTCCATTAGCATAATTTGATGAGATTAGACATTTGTATCATGATTACATTTATCTACTTTGTAAATATTAAAAAAATTAAAAATAAAAAAAGAGAAAAAAAAGTAAGATTTTAAAGTTTCGAAGCCTCTGTTAAAGGGGAACCATTTTCAATCAAGATTTCAAAACCTCTGTTTAGGAGGAACCTTCTTCAAACACGACCTTTAAAGTCTCAAAAATCTCTAATCAAGCGAAAGCCATTTTCAAAAAGATTTTTTTAAATATCTTAAAGTTTCATTGCCTCTGATTAGAAAAGTATTCAAAGATTTTAAAATTTGTAAGACCTCCAAGTATAATTTTCATGACCTCTAAACAAAATGTTTTAAAGTTTCATTACCTTTGATTAGATGAGCATTCAAAGATTTTAAAATTTGTAAGACCTTCGAGCACAATTTTTAAGACCTCTGGGCAAAACATTTTAAAGTTTCATTGCCTCTGATTAGAGGAATATTCAAAGATTTTAAAATTTCTATGACCTCAGGGTATAATTTTTAAAACCTCTAGGCAAAGGATTTTTACATTTTAAAGTTTCATTACCTCTAATTAGGAGGAACATTCAAATATTTTGAAATTTGTAAGACCTCCAAGCATAATTTTCAAGACCTCTGGGCAAAACATTTTAAAGTTTCATTACCTCTGATTAAGAGAAGCATTCAAAGATTTTGAAACTTGTGAGACCTCTGGGTATAATTTTTAAGATCTCTAGGCAAAAAATTTTTACATTTTAAAGTTTCATTGTCTTTGATTGGGAAAAGCATTCAAATATTTTGATATTTGTAAGACCTCTAGACATAATCTTTAAAGACATCCAAGCAAAACATCTTAAAGTTTCATTACCTCTAATTAGAAGGAGCATTCAAAAATTTTAAATTTTGTAAGACCCCTAGGCAAAATTTTTAAAACCTCCAAGCACAATCTCTAAGACCTTTGGGTATAATTTTTTAAGACCTCCGGGCATAATTTTCAAGATCTCTCGGCATCATTTCAACTTACGTTGTTGTCCCGATTGATTTTTTATTTTTTAACTTGTGGTGTTATCTCGATCGATTCTTTACTTTTTGATTTATGGTGTTATCTTAGTCGATTCTTTATTTTTTGTCTTACGGCATCGTCCCAATTATTTTCTTTATCACTTGACTTATGATTCAATCCAAAAAAAAATTACAAAAAATAAAAAAAATAAAAAAAAATTCTCGATTTGCTTTCAGACAAAATTATTGTTTTTATCTTTGCCCTATTCTTGATTCTCAGTAATGTGCAAAGAGCGATAGCTATAGACATCAAATTTGTCTAAATCTCGGGTTTTATTGAGCTTACAAGTTAAAGGCCGATTTCTTTTTCAGGCCCGAGCTCACTGTTTTTGTTTCATTTTTACTTTTGTTTTTATTTATCAAATATCATTTATTAATTAAACATTAAAAAAATACAAACAAAAAAATATAAAAAAAGAAAAAAAAAAGAAAAGAAAGAAGAATAAGACAAGGTTGGCAGTGGTGCCTTGCATGGCACCATTAGCCATTCCCATACCCTACAAACCCTGTTCACCCTTGAACTCTAAAAGTGCCTATTCCCTTACCCTCAGCATAAAACCTGCCCTCTGGGCACCCATTTTCTCTACAAAAAACACCCTAGCACCAACACAAAAAGGGTGAACCCCTTAAAAAAAAAAGAACCACACTCTAAAAAACCCAGAACCCCCTAGGCACTAGTCACTCTCTTCTAGAGTCTCTGCGTTCTACCCACGAGCACCTTGCACTCTGCACAGACCCATACCCAATGCCCAACTGGACCATCGAGGCACCTAATCAGAGCCTCGTACTACTCCACCCTCACCAAGCTCCACCCCCTAACCCAATTCTCTTTC
Source organism: Durio zibethinus (assembly GCF_002303985.1). The sequence goes on from NW_019168026.1 coordinate 9,682,271, forward strand.
AAAGAGTCATAACCTCAAAAAAAAAAAAAAACACAGTCCTCCCCGTAGAGATGAACCATCAGTGCCAAGCTATCTACATAAACAAAAAAATATCATAAGTTTTGATTTTATAAAAAAAGAAAAAACTTTAAACCCCGATCTATGCAGATTGAGGCTGTTTCCGGTGAAAGAGAGGCCAGATCAAAGCTCAAGAGGCTAGGGCGAGCCCTTTGGCAAATTTAGAAAATTTTTTGTGATTGGACTAGCAGTGGACGTATGTCAGCGATGGAATAGACGGCAGCCAGTGTAGCAACTATGATTGGCCAATGAGACCTTTCTTATTTTAGAGAGAGAAGCTCTTTCTTAGAAAGAGAGATTGAAAAATGAACCTAAAAAATTTTTTAGGTTTTATAAAAAAGAAGATAAAAAAGAAAAAATGACGCCATTTAAGAAAAAGTGAAACGACATCGTTTTGGAGCCCAGAAGGATCTGTATGTCAGCCTTGACCTGACTCGACATCCGCGCAATCGATTTGCGATCTGTTTCTTCCTCAACTTAAGACCGACCTAGTTGAATCGATATTGAACTACCCAAAAGCTTGATTTGAATCGTTAAACTGCTAAATCAATCAAACTGACACAGACTGATGTTGACCAAATCATTAACTTGTCTGGTTTAGATATTTTTTATTTTTTATTTTTTTTAAAAATTTTTTTATATTATTATTTTTGTTATTTTGAGTTTTATTATTAATATTTATGCATGATAAAATTTTAAAATTGTTAGAATAAATATTTGATTGTTTTTAATAGTAATAAAAATGAAAACAATAAAAAATAATAAAGATAAAAAAATAATGAGTATATAGCTAAATTGTTTTTGATAATTTTGCTAATTTTAAAATAAACTTTATAAAATAATAATAATAATAATAATAATAATAATAATAATAATAATAAAATGCTTATAAAATAGAGTAATAAAAATTTTTTTCCTGCCTAGATATTGGAGAAAATATAATCGTGTTTCCAATAATAATAATTTCGCCTAGATGTTGGAGAATTATTATAAAAAAATATTAATAAATAAATTAATAATAATAATAACAAATTTTCATAAAAAAGGAAATTTATGAAAAACTTTAATTAATTTTAAAAAATTATAAAAATTGAACTTGCTTCAAAAATCTACTTAGATGTAAGAGATTTTTAGAGATGTTCGCATTTTGTTTAAACCCTAAGATCCAAACCCTAAATTTCTAAACCCTTAAAACCCCAAAATCAAAACTCCAAACCCCAAAATCAAAACTCCAAACCCTAAAATCAAAACCCTAAACCATTTAAACCTTAAAGTCAAAATGCTAAATCCCAAATCCTAAAATCGAAACCCTAAAATCCTCCAAGCCGTAAAACTAAAACCTTAAAATCGAAACCCTAAAATCCAGAAACCCTAAAATCAAACTTTTAAACCCTTAAAACCCTAAACCCAATATCATAAACCTTCAAAACCTCAAAATTTGAAAACCCTAAAATCCAAAACTCCAAAATCACGAAACGCTAACTTTTAAAACTCAAATCCATTCCAAATTTTAAGGATACATATGAAAGTCTCACTTGAAATAATTTGTTCTCGAATGCCACCTTGACGATGGGGTATTTAAGAAATTTTATTTCATTAAGTTTTTCATATGAGTCCTTAATTTGCATTGATAATGGAATCGAAATAAAAAATATAATAATAAAATAGGATCTTAAATATAAATAGTCGTACCCAAGCTTTACCTAGATGTTGGAGAGTCAAGGTGGTCTCATTATATTTAAGAATCTATTTTCAAGATTGCATTCATAATCACGCATAACATCTATTAACACATCTATTTATTGTTGATTGCTCTCAATTTGCATGTTTATGCCTTTAATTATTGTTTGTTGTTTGATAATACCATCGCTAGAATTTTCGTATAACAAAAAATGTGTTTAATTTAAAAATGTAAAATAAAACAAAAATCACATTTTGAAGAAAATAATTCTTGGTATTTTGCTTAAATGTTGGAGAGTTACTAACAATGATCTTTCATAAAAAGTATTATTTTCATTTTAAGGAATATTGTGTTAAATCTTAAGTAAAAATATTTATTTTAAATTTTTGTCTATATGTTGGAGAATTTTAAAATAATTCTTTAACTTAGAGATTTTCTCAATATTTTTAAATAAAGAGGTTTAGCAAAATTATTTTTTTAAATGAAGGAAAATAGTATTAAATTTCAAATTAAAATCATTTCATCCAACATCGAAAATAGTGCATGATTAATTGGCATTAATTTATGGGTGCTGTAGAGGTGTTAATCTTTCCTCATACATAAGCAACCTCAGACCCAACCTAATTTTTGCAGACTAAAATTTTTCTCTTTTGATAAGCTTTAAATCATTTTTTTATAGTTTTATAAAAAAAATAAACTTTTAGGTAACCAATCACACCCTAAAAAAGATTGATGGCAATTCTTCCTATTTTTTTTTTATTTTAAAATTTTTTACATCTGGTGATATCAAAACTGTTATGACACTTATTATCTTTAGAGTTCATTAATTTGATTGAATAAGAAATATATTGACTCAATTTTGAATTCATATCAATCAAGTACTTAAGATCTGAAATATTTTTTTAATTTATTTTTTTCATGTATGATATTGAGCTATATAATAAAAATAACTTTTTTATATTTTATATTTTTTACTTTATTTGTTTTAAGATTCAAACTCATGTTAAAAAAGTACAAACCAATTTAAATTTTTATTTTTCTTCGAGCAAACACTTAATTATATATCATGGCAAATCAAACTAATCTTGACTAGTTAGTGTTTGGAATCAATATAGCTTAACAAGATTCCAAATCGAAAAGTCAAATGGATCCTTTACTATTGGAAAGGTGTTTTAAAGATTTGAAATGCAAAACATTAGAAAATGTATTTGTATATGAATTTAATAAAACAATTGGTATATGATTGTGTAAAAAAAAAGATATTCCAAAAAATAGAGAAAACATAATCAAATGGTAGTGTTGGATTCATCATTTTTGAATCGAAAATATTGACTTAAAAAGATATATTTTGTGATATATTTTTAAATTGTAAGTTATAACTTTATCATATATTAATTATTTAAAAAAAAGTATTAGTTAATATATTAATTTCAAAGTTAAAAATATTAAGATTAATTTTATTTTTATTAAAATTAATTCAAATATAAAGTAACACTCAAGTTGTTTGTTAATCAATTAATATTATATTTATGATAATAATTTTATTTTTTAAAATATTGTTAAAATGAATATTAACATTATTAAAATTTATATAAAATATAAAAAAATTAAATTTATTTATATTAACTTAAAAAATAAGCAGGCAACACCATGCAAGATTATTTTAATAAAAAAATAATAAGTGTACCAAAAAAATCTATCTCACATTAATTATTATCCTAATTTCCATAAGTTATAACAAAATTTTATTAAAATATTTTTTATAAAGAGATTTTATTTAAAAAAAAGATACTTTACTAAAAATCTAAAGATTATAATCAAACATAAGCAAAATTGAGGAAAGAACCAAAAAAAAAAAGTGAAAAACAAAAAATGGAGAAAAATCAAGAGAAATAAATAAATTAAAAAGAGTGAGAAGAAACGGTCTTGTGTTTGTAAGAATGGCAACGGAGGAGAAGCTCCTCCTTTTCTTTGACAGATCTCTTTCTGTTTCTTTGTAAAAATGACACCCTCACTACCTAAAAATATAACCATGAAATTGAATTGGTCCATACTGACGTGTACGAGCCAGTTCTTAGATCCAACAATGAACAGATTAAGAATATCTGATGTTTCAGAAATACCGTTGGTAAATGCAACCATATCTCAAGAAAGGGCTGCCCCTGATGAAAGAGTATCTGAATGACTTTGGACTCTGCACCCAGTAGATAACTTTTTTACCTTGTGTTATTTGCAGTGGAAAACTTTTTCCCTTTTATATTGCATTAGATAAGTAAATAGTGTTTATTAGTTATTCTTCACAGCTGATAGGATTCTTCCTTTCTCAGTTGTTGATGTGGTGAGAATGGATAGTCATCTTGAGTTCTATGAGGATACAAGAAACTTAGCTAGAATGTCTGATATTCTTGCTGTTTATGCATGGGTTGATCCTGCAACTGGTTATTGTCAGGGTTTTAGCCTTCTACTCATAACATGTTTTGCTGAACCTTTCTCTTATTGAATTGCTATTTATCTGGTGCAAAGCTGTGAAAGTTTCAACTTCAAGTTTTTAGTTTTAAATTTCTAATACAAACTGTATTGGTTGGATTTTGATCGTAGATATGAGACCTGCTGTCTCGTTTTATTGTTCTCTTTGAGGATAATGCAGATGCATTCTGGTGCTTTGGGATGCTTAGGTATTTTAAACTTGGTGAATATGTTGATCGTGGTCATTTATGTTTTTTTCCACTTGCTTCTGCTTTTCCACTTGCCTCCAGCTTGAAAATTTTCTGATGAAGAGGCCAACTGAAGTGAAGTAGTTGCAAGCTTTGTGGCATATTTTGAAACACACAGACAGGGAAATTTTTTCACATTTATCAAATATAGATGCTGAAAGCCTTCATTTTGCATTTCCAATGCTACTGGTTCTATTTTTCCTAGAGTTATCATTCAATAAGGTTCTTCTTATGTGGGAGGTCCGTGCCTTTAGTCTCATGTAATGCTGTCAAGCTGTTGCAATCTATGGTACTACTCTATTTTGATATATCTAGGAAACAATGAAGTAAGCATTGTGTTAAAATTTGAATTGGCATAATAGTCACCACATTGAGCATAAAGCCAAAGATTTTGATGCCTATTTAGAGTATTCCATGTTGCTAGCATCTTCTTTATTGCACACTTGATTGGAACCCCATATTTATGGAGTTTTTGTCCTTTTCTTCTTTGTTTCTTTTTTTTCTTTTCAGCCTTGCCTTTTTCACGGCCTCTGCATGTTGTGATCAGTCAAGGTTGTCTCTCCCTAGATAAATCCAACTTAGGGTGCTGATGGTTTTTATAGATGCAAATCCAAAAATCTATTTGCATGAATTTAAACCTTGTATTATTTCCAACTGGCAACTTTGAGTACTGCATCCATGAGGGTGCTTTTAAAGGATAAAGTTAAATGAACAGGCCCTTAGAGATTATTTAAAATTCCTATAACAGATTTCCCTTTGCTCTGTCAAGTAACAGAGATCATTGTGAAGCTATTTATATAAGGAATAATACTAGTTATTATCAGTTTGCATTTTAATTGAATCTCAATCTTGACTTGCTCCACCTTATTTTAGTGTGAAGTTCAAGTTTTTCAATGTATGAGGTGCAGTTAATGGGCATGGTTTCTTAAAATGGAATGCTAGCCTATTAGGGACGACTAGATAAGAAATTTGAAAAGACCTCAAGAACAGCTCGTAAAAAGGATGAATTGTATTTGCTTCATTTATTCTTTCGATTTCTTTCCTTTTTTTTTTTTGTTTGAGATTGGCACTAACAATATCAACCTCAATGCAGATGATGTGGGCAGCTGATTTTGAAGAATCTGTCACGTGCAATTTAGAGGAGATCTGTCTAGAAGCATTAATTATACAATTTCCTAGAGATTCTGGGGCAGAAATCAGAGAAGAAAACCATGAAAATGGAAATGATGGTGTAAAGGATGGCCTACAACTGAAACATTCATTGTCTGAGAATGCAGGAATTAAAGCGGCATCAACTTATCACTTTTGTTGTTTGATACAGAATCTTTGCCTAGAAATGATCACCTCCAAATATGCAGTGTCGCCTCACTAGAGTTGGCATCGGGGCGGAGCGGGTTGGATTTTTGCTTTCCCTGCCTCCGACCCAAAGCCTTAGTGCTTTTACCCGATACCCGACCCGTTCCCGTTCAAAAGTTTTAGTGGAAAAACCCAACCCGACCCGTTACAAATATTATTTACCCGAATAAAACCCGACTCGACCCGAATTCAGTTTATTACCAATTTAAATTTTCACATAAAACAACATTTGTAACATACAAACATATTTAGACCATGGAGCATAATTTAACGTGGATTTACAGTCAAATTCTAACTATAAAAATAGTCAAATTTAAATTTTCAAATGCTGTAACAGGCAAACACATTTAGACCATGAAACATAATTTAATATGAATTTATAGTCAAATTCTAACTATAAAAATAGGCTGCAATTAAAGATACAAGTATATATTCATCCAATTACAAGAGGCATCAAGTAAACACCTACAAGACCTCACAACAGCTTCTAGTTCAAACACAACAGCTTTCAGCTCAATCACAACAGCTTTCAGCTCAAAAAATGTTGTCACTAAGGCACTTCTGGAAATATTAATATCTGATAGAAGTTTTCCATCCAATCTTCTAAAGAACACCTTCTCTGTAATAAACTAACCATTTTGAGAATATTATTATTAAAAATATTGTATTATTCTTAAAAAAATATGGAAATAAATGAAACTCATCTTAAACATTATCAAAAGGAGAATGCACACCATTTATTGTCTACAAAATAACATAAATGCATGATCAATTTTTAGATTACCAATAAATAATGAGAAAAAGGCTAAAGCAGTAAAGCTGGATGTGATACACTATACAATATTCACCTAGTTCATCAGTATGACCAATAGCAATAGAAGTGTCATGTACCTTTTGTCCAAATCACAATAAATCATTTTATCATCACTAAGCTCCATATCCTCATTCTCCTCTAACCACATTAGTCCCATAAAATAAAACAATAAGATGAATAAATAAATCTCATAAAATAATATATTTAAAAACAATAACATAAAAAATGAATTAGTCAAAAAGGATAATATTATTTACCAAACTAGTTATCTTTTTCTCAATCTCACTCTCATCAATATCTTCATAGAAAGAATTTTCTTCTAATGAAATTGACCCTACAAATGAAATAATAAAATATTAACAAATAATATATAACAACAAAATATAATAACTAACAATATGTTAAAATAAAAAATAAAATTGCATAATATGCATTACTGTACCTTCTTTTTCAGCCCATAACCAATTTTGACAATATGTTAAAGCTTCTATAGTTGATGGATAAAATCTATTGCGTTGCGCACTCACCAACCTCCTTCAAGTACTAAAAGTAGACTCTGAAGCAATAGTAGAAACTGGTACGGCATAAATATCTTTAACAATAAGTTGTAAGATTGAAAATTGAGGTCCAGTTAGTTTCCACCAATTCAATATATCAAAATTCCCTTTTCTTGGTATGACTTCTTCATCCAAGTAACGATCTAACTTTGATTTTACTTTTGATTTCTTCTTCTTTTTCCTTGAAACAAAATCATCATAGTCTCCCAAATTTCCCAATTCAGTAGCACCAACACAATCTAAAGATGAAAAGCTTGAAATATAAGGTCCTTATTCTTTTTTCAAAGTCAATTTCTCCTCATACTCCTTAAGCAAATCCCGATATATTTGCACAATCCTTTTAATTTTAAATTCAGCATTTTCTCCATAAATATTTTCAAAGTAATACTCCAACAACTCTGTTTTGTACCTTGGATCTAAAATTGTGGCAACACCCATTATACTATGCACATCATTCCAATATTTTTCAAATTTGCCTAACATGCTCACAGCCATACATGAAATAATTCTATTGGAATGCAAAATCCATTCATTCAATGCCAATATGATTTTGCAAATATTAGGAAAATAAAGATTTGCAGTAGCATATTTTGTGTCAAAAAACCCTTCAATGATATCATAAAACAATTTCAACTTCTCACAAACCTCAGTTGCAATGATCCAATCATTTTTAGTTGGCAAATATTTATATAAAGGATCACCATGTAATTGCACACAATGAGGAAAAATCTCTTTATAAAACAAAGCTATTCGAAGCATCAAGTAAGTAGAGTTCCATTGTGTTTTGACATCAACACATAACTTTTTTAAAGTTGGAATACGCAATTGTGTGTTACCTCTTCAAATTTTCCCATCTCTTTGGTGTAGCACCTCAAAAAAAGACACTATCATGAATTCTTTCAATTTCATCTCCAATCATACTCAATCCATCTTTCACAATCAAATACAAGATGTGTGCACAACAACGCATATGAAAAAAAGCCCCATCAAGCAAAAGTGCATCACAACCAATTCTATAAATTAACAACTAATAACACCATCATTCACACTACAATTATCCACTATAATAGATGAAAGTTTTCTATCAATATTCTAATCCAAGAAACATTTCATCAAACTTGAAGCAATGACCTTTTTCGTATGTGGAGTTGGCACATATTCAAACCTAATTAAACAATCAATTATTTACACTAATTAATAATTAATTCAATAGTAATAATTACTTAATAAAAAATAAATACTATCAAAATAAGGTAATTTAATAAAATATACCTGATGATGCATTTTTGTAAGTTTTATTGATTTTCGATGTAATGAGCAGTAACAGCCATGTATCCTCTTTTTTGGTGATCAGCAGTCCACATATCAGTTGTAATAGCAATTATCCCTTCATTAGCTTCTAATTTGGATATTATTTTTGTCTTTTCTTCTTTGAAAATCTTCAAAATATCATTCTTTATAGTATTCCAAGAAGGCATAGCAAACAAAAGTTGGAGACTGTAAGAATACTTTCTAATTGCACATGATCAACCATTGATAAGGGATATTTGTGCATGATTATCATGTTGGCAAGCTCCCTCATTGTGACATTTTGATCAAAGGAAAAGTTTTTGTGTTACTTTTCCATCTGCCTTCTTTTGATTTACTAACAGCACTTGTTGACGAATATCCATTTGAAATCGCTTGCTGCACCTCTCTGAATGCTCACGCAAATGACTTGTTCTATTCTTAGAAGCACCACCAAGTTTTTTCTTACAATAATTGCATATTGCCTTCCATTCATTATTGATCTTCTCTTTTTTAAAATGTTTCCATACTTCTTATTTTAGCTTACTTGAGTTATACCCACTATCATCAACTTCAGCACCATCGTTAGTCACACTTGGTGATGGAGTTGTATTTTCATCAGATGTTGGAATGGAAGTTTGCTGAATTGGTGATTGATGTGAGGTAGAAGTAAGAGGTGTTGGGGAACACGAATTATCTCCTAAATTACACATTTTACCTTCATTCATAAAAAAGAAAAATTAAAGTTAATTCTACTAAAACAATTAAAAAAAACTTAGAATCTAAGTAACAAAAAAATTAGAAAAGTTCATTCCATAAAAAAAAGTAAAAAATAATCCTACCATGTACAACTTAGCATGCACCTTTAGGTTGTTCACTTAGCATGCAACTTTAGTCAAATGAAGAGGCTAATTAACATATAAAACAAGTTAAAATATCTTCATTTTGTCTTCACTAATGTAGGAGAATCAAATTTCTACAAACAGGATATTTCTAAGAGGCATAAATGGTTTAGGATTGTATATTGATATATGTGCATGTAATGAATGAATTTTAAAGCTTAAGTGGCCTTGTAATGGCTCGTAACTAATGATGTAGGAAAATTAAGATAGTGTTAGTAGATATGAGGTCACCTGATCAAAAGACCCTACACATTTCAATGATTTTGCTATCTAGGATAGGGAAAGAATTGGGATAAGCTAATAAGGGTAAATTTTCCAGCCTTTCAGGTGCTTTATATTTAGGACATGTTCTTTTGAAATAGCTGGTTTCTATTGCATCTGATAATTCATGATTAATTTTCTGAGAGTACAAATTTATTGAGGAAATAAAAATTACATACTTGACAAAACTGACAGCCTTAATCCTTAGGACAGTCTTCCATTATGCTATCTAGCTAGACAAGTGAATCAAAGCTAGTGATGCAACTTAGAAATAAAATATAGTACTGAATTTCTCATATTATGGTCTCTATCAATTTTTTTTATTCCCTTATGCTATGCTATATATTCTCACCTTTTTTTTTTTCATTTAGTTACCAAGCAAGCTCAGTGTGAAGCCCCTCCTGATATGATATGCAGAGATAAGTTCTTAATTCAAAGCACGGTTGTCCTAGTATAAGCAACCAATGAAGACATTATGTCTGCCACAGTAAGTGATTTTTTTACTTTTCTTGTGCTTAATTAATAATAATAGTAAGTGACTTTTGCTCATTGTTTTGTTTGACAGTTTTTCAAAGATAGTGGAAGATATATTGAAGAGAACAAGCTTAAATCAATTGTAAAAGAGCCAGTATTCAATGAATCAAGGAATAGATTATGATGTTTCAATTGCAAAAGAGCCAACATTCAATAAAGTTGGGATTATTGCACCACTGCAGATGGTTAGATCTACTTTGTCTATTTTTTTAGCCCTTAAAGTCAAGTTATACATATATGTACTTGTATGTGTGATTGGATTTTCTTTTAAAGGAAAATATATATTCTTTTTAATCTAAAAGTGAACTTAAAGAGATTTTTTGGTTGAATATGAGATTTAAACATATACTTCAAGTCCATTGACGAATTTTGTACCTAATACCTCTAAGAAAATTAATAAATTATCAATGTTCTCTTCACTGCATCAGGTTACCAAGGTTGAGGAGTCAAAGATGATAAAGCTTATAAAGGATATGGAATGGAAGCCAAGGAAGATATGTTATATGTGGAGGATTTAAACCCAATGAAGGATGTAGAGCTGAAGCTGAAGAATGATGTTAATAGGACTTAAAATTAATAAAAGACATTAAGCTGAAGAATGATGTTAATGTGAAGGACTTAAAATTAGCAAAAGATAGTGAGCTAAAGCTAAAGAATAATAATTTCAATAGCAAATAGTCAAATGCAGAATCAAAGCCAGTTGAGGATATTCTTGATACTAAGGAATTGAAGTCAGTGAAGGAAAAGGAGTTCAATGCATTGAAGGATGGCGAGGTGAAAACATTGAAGACTATAGAGGAGATAAAGTTCGCTAAAGATGTGGAGGAAATGAAATCAAAACTAAATTACCTTGAATCTAAGCTAGCCGATGTAAGTTTATTTATATGACAAAGAATGATGCTTAATATTGATAGTTAAAAAATAAGGTTGAATTATATATTACCATCATTAATTCACATCTGTTGTCATGTCGTACTATAAAGTTTCAGTAACACCATAGGTAATTTCCTTTTCAGGCTAAAGCTACCATTTCAAAATTGACAGAGGAGAAGAGGTTAAGCACTTAAGAAAGGAAGATCTTACAAGAAGAACTAGTAAGTTTTCTGTTTATGCATTCTTCTTATAGGTCCTTGTTATATGTTCCATATCACGTGTTCAGTCATGGACAGTCCACATCAAGCACCCTAAGACACTTGATAATAGAAGCAAGCTCAACAACCACACTTGCCTACAATTGTAAATAATTCTTAACAAATTCCCCTAGTTTCGACTTAAGAATTCCAATTTTTTCCAAGTAACCTATGATAGGTATCATGTTTTTAAGCACACTACAACCAAGCATTAAAGGGTATTCATTTGATATCATCAACAGTTAATCCAAGTCTCTGTAAAAACTTAACACGCTCGACATAACCTTAATAGTAAAGGGTAATTCTAGATTCTCTAATTCATCAAAGATTATTCCTAAGGTTTTAAATGAAAATGAAGAGATTGATTTACCGGTAAAAAAAAATTTGATACTTGTAAATAAAATCTATAAAGGATATGACTTTGGCTTACCTCAAAACTGTTGTCTGCTGGTACTAATGGAGATTACTTAAAGGAAGGCCCAGCTGTAGCAATTTTTATTTTTCAGAAGAAGAAACGATCGCTCCTAGGTACAAATGGTGGGCTGGCTCGTCTGTCTTTTTGTCCTGTTGACTTTTTTCTTTCTGGCTTGATGGCTTTCTTTGCTGAAACAGTGGAAAGATTCGAAGGAAGAAAGCTAAATAGATTAAAGCTAAATGGATGAAAAAAGGTGGGATGGCTGGAATTGGATAGGTGGATGAGAAATTTTAAAGAGATCGGAAGAGATGAGAAAGATAGGATGACTGGATGGATGAAAAACAAGAACACCGAAAGAAATTAAAACTCAGAAACCCTAAAAAAAAATTACATATCTATATTAAGGGTATTTTAGTAAATATCTCGGGTCGGGTCAGGTCGGGTTTCATATAAACCCGACCCCGACCTGAAACCGATATTTAAAAATAAAAACTCGATCCGACCCGACCCGAAACCCTTTTTTTTAAAAAAAAAAACTCGACCCTAAATGATCGGGTCAGGTCGGACCCGACGGTTTCGGGTTAATTTGCCGACCCTACGCCTCACCAACTAGGAAAGGAGATGATGATTTGCCTGTCTTTTGTGTGGCTGCTATTCTCATAATGAACCGTCAAAAAATCATCGGGGAAACCGGTCAATAGATGACACAATAAAGGTATGCCCATAAGTTATTAAGTTATACTGTTATCCCTCTCTGTCTCTACACAAACATTCACAGCTTTGAGTGTCCATTCTACTCACAACCCCTCCTAGTTTGGACTTCGAGGGTGTTTGGTTGCACCTACTTTCAATTATTTGAGCTGGCTAGCCAAGATCCCAGACCTTATTAAATTCACCTAAAATAGAAAATGTTTTTGTTAGGAGATGTACTTTTATAAGTTTGCCGTTTGTAAAAAGTTGAAGAGTATTATTTTCTTCCACCGGATAGAAAAAAACTTGGAAAACATTTTTGGTAATGAAAGGATGTTAGCAATTTTTATTCTTCTATGAATCAAACTTGTAAGAGTTTCAATTACTGTTTAGATGGGTAACGAGGCCCTACTTCTGCATTGCTGGCTTGACCTAAGTTTGATACAGTTTTGTAAATGAAACATAGGGGAGTTAACCTGGTATTGCTAGAATCAACCCTTATATTGGTATGATGATGATCAATGTGATGCCTTACCTTAGATTCAGTTTAATGCAGCTCTGCAAGTGAATTGTGAGAGAGTTCAACTGGAGTGCTTGATTCGTTTCCAAGTTGATTCCATACTAATTTTTGTAGAAACAATTTTTTTTTTTTTGTGCTTAAACAAAATTTAACCTCCCCAAGAACTCAGGTTTCGAGTGTAGTGAGTGCCTACTTTTCCTGGTTTATGGGTCTTTATATCTCCCTGTATGATATGTTATTTTGCAAGGCTGTTTTCTTTCACTCTGTAATGAGTATGCCATTAATTCTTTTGCGTGATTAATGTTCTTGATGGCAGAGATGGTGGAGTTGATATACCTGTAAAACTCGATTGTTGGAGATGCTTGTTTTGATTTCAATCATTTTCTTTTGTATACTGATTGCAGATTTTCAATGATAAACTTATAACAATACATGTCAGAAGATGCATAGGTGCTGCAATCAAACTCAGAGACAAATATTTTTACACGGTTAGTAATTATAATCTTTTCCTCTTATGGAATTATGAGTGAGAGGTGACGTGCAAATTTAACTCTTTTGTTCTACTTTGCCGTGAATACTTTTGTTTCTCTCTCTCTCTTCTCTCTCTCTCTCTCTCTCTCTCTCTCTCTCTCTCTATCTATCTATCTATCTAATAACAATGCAAAGGCATTGTCATATTAGAAACTCTAATACCGTTATGGAGTTTGAACATGTAAAAACGATACTGAATTGCCCATGTGACAATATGTGAGTTAATGCATGATACCTAAAACCTATGTCGAGGAGAAGGAGTAGAAGACTCAAAGGAACAACATTGATAGGACCACACCTTTTACTTGGTTTACTGAGATATAGTCTTAAACAGGACACAGCGGTTTAACATGATACATATAACTGACTACAGTGGGAAAAGACATAGATTGCTGTTCTTGACAATGGTTTTCTTGACTATAGTAATTAGGATTGCCTTGCATTACATAGTTTTTTGACAGAATTAATGCTCTTGTTTCAAATCATTTCTCCTTTTGAATGGATGGAATGAGAACATTAACATTGTTGAATTCGTGGCATGAATTGTCTGCATGGCTGAGTTATGATTACGTAACTGGCATCTAAACTGTGTAAATTCATAGTATGTCAGTGGGCATGCATGACATCACAGCCTTCTCTGCTCTATTAAATGTTTCAACTTCATAATAACCTTTAGTATATCCAACATTTTGTTTTAACCAACTAATCAAGAACAAAGGCCATTCAGCTCGGAATAGTGAGTAGTCTGCAGCACTTCCTGCCCACTTTCATGGCAAAAAGGCAACAGAACTTTGAGCCAATATTTAGTATCGGGGATTCCTAGTTTGGACATGGCATGAAAGTTTATGGTGGGTCTCTTATGATGGAGTATAAAGCAGAAATGCTTTTGCTGTTGTAATATTCATCCTATTTTTTCACTCCATTATCTTCAAGTCTGTTCCAAGTTAACTACTGTCTGGGTTTTATTCCTCTCTACAGCAGTAGTAATATCTGATGCAAAAGAGTGTATAAAATTCATGTAGAAGAATTTTTGAGTTGAGCAGACTCCGTATTTCATACGGGCACACTTTTTTCCCCTATTCTTTGGGCTACACTTTTTCAGGTCAAATATAGTAATAGTAATTTTTTGGTTATGTAAATTAATATATAGTAATTTTATGTATTACTATCAAAATTTGGGTGAAATCTAGACCTAGTATTATGTAAAAGGATTGGTTTGCAGCATGGACTCATTGCACATTCCTGCAACACTAAAATTATTGAAAGATGAAAGTTTGTTTAAGGAAATCAGGATAAGCTGGTGATAAACGAAAGAAATAGTCAGAATAAAGTACATAATTAAAGTAGCTGTTAATTATAATTTCATTTTATCTCGTTTTGGTCAAACTTTGGAAAAGAATTTTATTAAATAGCTTTTTACCCAAAATTTTTGTAAAAATGTATATATGTGTGTGCATAAGTGCGTGTGTCTGTTCATAGGTTATTCTCTGATCATTTCCCTTTCATATTCTGTTTGAAGCTAAATATTAACTGGATGGTCTGTTCTTTCAGCAACCTTTAATATAAACTTGGAGTTTATATTGCTATGTACTGTCTCAACTTTAGTCCCAGCCCTAGTTCCTAATTTAACACCAAAAGAAATTTGACGCAAAATGAAGTAGGAGAAGAACAGAAAACAATAGAGGCTGAATTGTTGTAGAATTGGAGTTGGAACAAGAACAAGAACAATAAGGTTTGGGGTTGTAGAACCACTAATGAATCAGATTAAAACGCATTGGGCCTGCATAATGAGTCTAGAAGACTATATATACCAAGATTATAGGAGCTTTTTATCCTGGCCCTTTGTTACAAATAAACATGATCTACTCTGAGTCCTTCAAATTCATTAAAAGGTTTCATGCTGAGTCACTGACCATTCAAATAAAAATACAAACGTAATTCCTGGCAAAGAGAGAACATATCAACATAATAAATTTAGCAAAGTTCTAGGATGCTTATGCATCAAAGAGGTTATTAAACTTTGCATGTGGGGAGTTAAGTGTCGAATTTATGATAGATTTCATGAAAATGATCAAGTTACATTTTTCTTCCAGATCTTAGTCTTTCCTGCATAGCAATGACGTTCATTTTTTTGGTCTGATGACCTATTTATCAGATTTCTTGACTTGTTCCATGCTCTTATTCCTAGCAATTCGGTGCTTGGCATATGATTACTGTAGTATGATATAAACTTCCATACTAATCTTGGTTACAATTAATGCTTGTGTGGTTTGACAATCATTTTAAAGGGCTGGTGTGTCTTCTTTGAGTGCACTTGTCTGTTATTTAAGATGTGAAAGTATGTAGTTTGATGTTCAATTTATGATGATTTTAGGAAATTATCAACTTGCATTTTTCTTCCAGATCCTAATCTTTGTACGAAGGGATTTCTTTTTCTTTCTATTAGATGACTAATCAGGGTATCGTAATTTCTTCAGCATTCTTATTCTCAGCAGTTTGGTGCTTGGGATCTTCATTGTTGTATTATGATATAATCCCACTTGATGGAGAATCTACACACTAGCTTTACATTGAGTTAATGCTTGTGTGATTCGATAATTATTAAAAAGGCTTTTGTGTCTGCTTAGGGTTATTGGACACTTAGTGATGCATATTTGTTTCTTGATTGTCTTTTTGAATTATCATTGGAATAATTTATTTGCATCGAAATAAAACCATTCACCTTCCCGCTGCCCCTTCTCTCCCCTCTTTTCACTTGTGTTGGGAGGATAAAAGAAGGGGGTGAAAACCACTATTCTATTTAAGAATGTTTGCCTGGCAAAATAATAGGAAATCATGATTAAGCTTGCTCTTTCTCTTTTTTGGCATCATGTTTATGATGTAACTTATACATTTCTCTCCTTCTCCTCAGTTTGAAGGTACAAGAAAGAGTGGAAAGTGGTAAGAAGTCCCATCTTTTCGAGGTTCATTAGCTATCACGGGGAAGCTCTCCCAGGTTAGACGAGTGCGATTTGGCTTTTTACCTTTATATAATTTAAATTATTTTCTAAATCTAAATGTTAAATTATGCATCGACAATTTTGTTTTCTTCCTTTCATGTATGTGAATTTACAGAAAGAAAATTATGGTGTGTAGTTTTTATTAGATAATTGAACTTTTAGTTTTCCTTTTGGACAGTTTAGGTCAGGATTGAACAAGTTCTACAATTTATTTGTGGACAGAGAAGAGTTTTCCATTATGTTGTTTTTTATTGATATTCTGCTATACCTTAATCGAAGACACTTGGCATTTCAATGACAACCATCCCTATAATTTTATGATTATGAATCATTCATCCCCCAGCAGAGTGACTCTCCTAGTTTTTACAAGGATAGTTTTTATTTGTAAATCTGCAATTTTTGTATATTTCGCCGTCCTTTCCTGTTAGAACTTTGATATTTCCCATTCGACTCACGGAAATTAAGAGCAAATGATTTCCTCCTTTCTCCAAAGCCAGTGGCGAATTCCTGGGTGATTTGCTTAGTATCATCACAAAGGAGTAGCTGCTGATCAACTCCAAGAACAACTTCATTGGTTAACACTCTGAATTGTAGGAGTTGGCGAAACTATATTTGGATCCAGATGCCGGGTTTAGAAATACCAGCGGGTTGCTTTGGCTCTTTCTCAATCGTGGTGGACATTGCTGTCTCACTTCTGCCAAGAATGATGCCTTCATGCTTGGGTCTAGCTTTCCTGCATTATTGAAATTGTACAGCCGGTCCTCAATGAAGCTACAGTGTGTTTTCCCCATGGAATGTGCTCCTGAAATCGAAGAAAGGTAAGAACTCAAGTCGCAAGAACTGAAGAAAGCACTATTAAGAGTTTGTTCCTTGAAACCCATTATCATCCAATTAGTTTACTTGGATTATAGATTTGCCAATGAAAGAGCTGGGAGAAAATAAGGATAAATAAATAAATAAATAAATATATATATTGTATTTGAAGCTGTCTATTTAAATCACAATCACTAAATTTAAAATTTCAATATTTTATTGACCGATCTCATAATTGTTGGCTAGTATTTATTTTGATGTGTATTAAGGTTTTTTTCCACAGCTTGAAATAATTTATCAAAATAATAAATTTTATTTAAAATAATTCACATTAGACCACTTAACCACCTAGGTGACCAAAAAAACAAGTAATTTAATACAATTAAAAAAATTAAATAATCTTGAAATATAAATTAATTATATATATAATAAAATAATAGTTAAGAAAAAATTATATCAAGTATTGTTTCAATGAAAGTAAATAATTCTTATAGCAATTTAATTTGACGAAATTTAATCTTGAATTTTAAAAAATTTTATAAAAATATTCAATAAATCACATAATTCTAATTATTAAAAGAAAAATAAATTTGTTTCCATTAACTCACAAGACCCACCGCCGATTCATTCACTTATTTACAAATATATCAAAAATTCTGAATAAAAGGCCAAGAAAAAAGTACAAATCAAAAAGATGAAATGAAAATTTAGGTGAACTGGACCAAAAATCAAAATCAAGACTTAAGTGCAGTATTCCCAATAAAAAATACTTTACTAAAAATATTATGTAACAAAGTAAGATAAAAATTTTCCAAAATTGGCAATTCTTTTTCATTTTATTAAGTTTAAATGAAATTCAACTGAAATGAAATGAACAAGAAATGAAATTCCAATACTTTTTACACCAACCTGTAAAATCTTAAGTTCCTTAAAATTGTGTAAAAAAAAAAAAAAAAAAAACCTAGAAATCTAGAGGGAGAAATACGGAAAGTTACTATGAAAGGAAATCTTATAACTGGTACAACGGAATTTTAAGGGCAAAATTGGTTTTCTATTATGAAGACCTAGTAAAATGGAAAGTTAGGGTTTTTTTTTTTTTTTGGAGATGTTCACTACTTAACTAGGAGAACCGAAAACCTGTTACTGTTATAAGGTTTTAGAATATGTCTGATGTCTGCTAAGGTTTTCTTTGTTTCTGTTTGGCTTGTTTTTGGAAATTTTTAGATTCCGAGAGATGAGCAATTCATTAAAAAATGGCAACTGTTGGATAATTTTTAAATGTCTAAATTACCTTTTGTTTGGTACACGAAGACAATGATATTTCTCTTTGTTTTCCTTGTATTTTTCAATTTCACCTTTTTTTTTAACTATTATCTTTGACTCCATTTAAATATAGCAACTTGTATATTGATATCATATTTATTTTATGTTAAATATATATAATATAAAAATTTTTGTTGTATAATTTATGTTAATATGTGAAATATAAAATTTATATTTATATTTTTATCAAATTCACATATTATTTTTATTAAAATTTTAAATTATATTTTGTATTATATTATCATATTGTGTTTAAAATTATCAATCTTGATTCCACTTCAATTTTCGTTAGCTTTTTTTTATATATATAGAATATATTGTCTAATAAAGTTAAGAGTGCAAGTTTAAGTTATTAAACAAAAATTTTAAAACAAGAAAAGATTTACTTACATTAATGTAAGAGTTATATATTTTTTTTAATTTTTGGATACAATAATTAAGTGTAAGTGTTATGAATTTAATTTTGATTTAAAAATAAAAAATGTAATTTTTACACTAATATAAGTAAATTTTTTAAAGATATATTAAATTGTATATTATTATCCAAAACCTTTGAAAGTAAATATAGTATATAAGATAAAGAAAACGGAAAACTTTAGAAAATTAACATGTAAATGATTTTTTATCACATAACTTTTCAATATTTTTTTATTTTGATCACCAATTTAGAAAATAATGTTTTGATTCTAAGCTTATATATATTATTTTAATTACCTAATTATTAAAAAATAACTAACTAATCTCTTGTCCGGCATTTTAAATCAGCATAAAATTATATAACCATAATTAATGTAGGTCTCATTGAAACTTTACCATTAAACATTTCTAATCGCCATTGCTTGACATTGTAATTTCAAGTTTTTATTTTTTATAATAATCTAAATTTTTTTATTTTAACTATTATTATCTCAATTTGCCTTGCTATTTAATATAATTTCCACAATAAAATTTTAAATAAACTTTTAATTGTGACTTGTGAGCAATATTGACATCAACTATCAAATTCAGAGTGATACGAGTGAATTTTTCAAAAGGATATCCGAAATAAAGAGATTAATGAATGACATCAATTATTGGTTTTATGATAATCAAATTATTCAACCGTATAGAAGTTATTAACTATCTTTAAAGGGACGCCTCACCCTAAAGAAAAAAAAAATGATAGATGTTGTTTATCGATCAAGTATTTTTCCTTAGCATTAGCTTTGAAGCCTTTAGCTTTCTTTTGCACCAAAATATAGTTGATAGACCTCCAAGGCAATAGGCATATATATTAGAGGTGTTGTACCATTATTAATGTATCATAGTCCTCGAATATAACAAGAATTAAAGAAGGTTTTAAAACCAAACTTTCATACAAACCGCATAGGAATTTTGGAGTCTAAAGCTACTTTTTCTGTCCAATATTTGGACTAAAACAATATTTGTAATTCAAAATTAGTATTATAAACTTTTCAATCATTAATAGGGAAATAAAATGAAGTATCAATATTATGGGATAAGACAAACAATAAAGTGATTGAATTTCTTTTATAGTATTGATTCGAACATCTTAAAAAATTATTTAAGGATCAAATTATTTACTTAAATTTGAAGATTTGTCTAATATATAAAAAGATTTGAATAAAAATATTAAGTTTGTTAAAGAGTTTAGATTAAAAAATATATAATCCTTTTAAAAAAGAGTTGAGTCTTGGTTCACCGCTAAAGGCTCGAATTTAATTCAATTTATTTTTTAATTATATAATTATATATATTATGAAATTTATATTATATAAGAAACAAATATATATAATATGATAGTATAAACAGTAAAAAATATGTTAAATTATTTATATTTTAAAATTTAACAAAATAAAAAGCCAAAAATACTAAAAATTAAATAAATATTTCATTTTTTATTTTTTAAAAAAGTTATAAATGGGCTTAGGTGGATTTGAGATATACCATTTAAGAACTTGAGTAGGTTTAAGCAAAATTTCAAACTTCAATTATCAGGTAGAGCCAAATTTGAATAAATATATAAAATATTGATATTATATATCAACTTTACTCAAATCTGACTTAACCCAATTTATGAATACTTTTACATGCAACAAAAGCAAGCAAGATGCTAAAATTATCATAGTGAACTACATTAAAGTTTAAGATGACAATAGAATTCAAAAAATGAAATCCAGATTAAATGAAGAATTAAGTATTAAAAAAATTAAATGTGCTGAAATCAGATTATTACATTGGATCTATAACATATGTGATTAATTAGCTTTATACAGATCTAACTTAATCCCTCCTTTAATTAATAATTAAATCAAAGAAAAAAGGTGGAAGGTTTTATATATATATATGTATGTATGTATATATATATGTATAAATTTTAGATCTAAAAATATTCATGTTAAGTAGACATATCCATAGCATGAGTTATCCAATTCCACCCACGCTCAAAAGCTTAAACACCTTGGACTAAACTTGGATTAGATTTTTAATTTAAATATTTAAAAATAATATTAAATAAATGACAAAAATAATCGTTATCAAAATTTTTACATTAATTATAATAATATTTTTTATATTATATATTAACATTTTCAAGGAACAAAAGTACAAAACAACAAATCATTTCTTAATTAAAAAAAAAAGGAAAAGGAGAATAAAAAAGATAATGATGTGATGCTGTAAACAAAGTGTAATCCACATAAATGAATTACCACTAAAATGGTTTGGTAGGGCAGTGAAGACATTGTCAAGAGACTTTATTGGTGGGAAAACATAGTGGACAAATGGATGACATGTGTAAATCAAAATGAAAGAGTAGATCCAGAATCTCCTAAGCAACCAAGGCTAGAATTTAATTCTGAAGGTTTTTTTTTTTTTTTCATTTTATGAACTCTTATGCCAGGCCATGGGGCAATTTAGAGCTGTCACTTTATTTTACTAAGTGTTTATTTTAGTTGGGGTTTCGGGGGAAGGAGAGCCAGTCGCATGTTTCAAAGGTTTGGCGTCAGTCAGGGGTTCACATTTTCTGATCATGATTGGCTGGGCCTAGCACTAGCAGGCAAATGTTACGATTCACATCGTTATGAAATATATTCTCCGTTTTAATTTATTGAATTTTACGGTATTATCTTATAAAAACATCTTCAATATAATATATGAATAATATGTAAATAATGAGTGGAATTCCAACCCACGATGAATGTAAGATTTAACACTGTGTTTCAGAACCCCACTCACCTCCCAAAAACATTAATTATTTATGTGTTGGTGTTGAGCTTTGATTTCAAGGATTTTTTAGAAAGACAAAAAAAATTATTAAAGCCAAAGGAAGGGTGTGCCCCTATATTTGTACTCTGACATATAAGTAAAAAAAATGAGATAAAAAAAGAAATAGGAAAGAAAGAAAAGCACTTGAATGAACTTACCTCAATGGTGTCTGAACCTTCATATTTATAAATAAGTTGAAGGAGACTATTAAGGAACAATAAGGACAATGCCTGATGTGGCATTGATCATGTCAGAATGACTTGATATATTAAGTCGGCACAAATAACAAAAATATCCTTGATTGTTTTGTTGAAGGTTTCTAAGAGGGAAAAAAAATCATTATACCTTTTTAACCATTAAATTTACCTTACCACTCTATCCCTCCACCAAGTAATTTGACACTTTATCCCCCTACCAAGCAATCTAAGTATTAGATTGCTGAATGCATGATCGGTGCTTGTAGTATAAGGCAGATTAGCAAAAAGAGATGACCTAGCAGTTTGATTCTTCAGAGCTGACATCATAGAAGAGGAGGTCGGTCTTAAGGGGTGACTAGCCTTGAACCGTGGTCTGACTTTGTGGTTGTCTGATCTCGCATGCATGTCTTGGGTTGAGTGCATAGTGAGTTTAAAGGTTACCAAGGTGATAATTGCTTGAAATGATCTGAGGTTAGTGTTGGAGTTCATTTAGTCATCGTGAAACTAGTATTTTATTTCAAAAGCTTAGATTTTAGCCTCTACTTTGAACTTTGATGATGAAATAGGCTCTCAGTTTGCCTCAGAGAGTCGATCGATTTGGCTAGTTTGACCTAGGGTTCATTTAGTTAGGCTAGTCTAACAACATTAAATGAAGAGAAAGGTGGTCTGAGTGAAAAAATTTAAAGATGACAGATGAAAAAATGCCTTTCTGCCTTTGCTCTAACACTTGGCATGGCCTATGCCATTCATCTGATTTGTGATGTGTTTATATAAAGAGCCGTTAATGATTTGGTTTTCCACCTTTCTACTTTTTTCGCTCTTAATCCAATTTGAATTTTTTTATCTCAAAAGTTTTTCAACCTTTAAAGTTTTTCACACATTCCTTAGTACGTATTCTTAACCATGTCTTTTAGTATGAGTTTTGAAAAAGCTAGAAGTTACTGGATAGAACCTAAGGGAGGTCAGCATGGGTAGCAAGGATAACGATCCGATTCCATCAATTATCGAGGACCATAATTACAAAAAGACGGTTTACTGGTTCAATTTGATGTATAAAGATGGGCAGTGACAAAATGAAGAGAATGCTCTGGTAAGAGGAGAATGGGTCCTGAGCACAAAAAAGCTTTTTGTTCATATTAACTTTGATTTACCATAATCTACACATTTTCTTATCTCTCAAATCAACCTATCTTATATGGTCGATCTTTCTTCATCCTCAATTGGTCTTCTTTCTAGGGTTCAATCTCATCAATTTTTCTTTTACCTCTGCTTTTTTTTTCCATCAATGCTTCCATTGTCACTTCCATTCTACCCAAGTCAATTTTTATCAAGATCACTTCTTTTTATAAGGGGTTTCTACCTTGTCTTTCTTCACCTCGTCTTTTTTTCCCCAAAGTTTAGTAATTCTTAGTCCCAATTCAACCTTGGAATCCTACTCCTGCTCAGGAGTTATAGTCTTTTGATGGTAAAGATTCTAACGATAAAGGTTTTGAGGAGAGATAAGAGAAAGGGGTTACTTTTATCGAGGCAAGTGATGACAAAGAGGGGAGTTTTGTATAACATGATTATTTGGTCGAGGTCTTTGTATATACTTCTTATGACCTTGGCATAATCTCCAAGGATGTGATGAATGAACTAAAGGGTAGAACAAATCTTAAAAATTATCCTAACATGTGTTCAGCTCATCACATTCGTGTTTTGGCTACGACTTTTCTTTTTTCCAAAAAAAGGGTATAGTATAATAATGTCTAACTCCTTAGACCGAGTCATCAATAGACTATAGCCATATCAACTTTATGTGTATTGGGATTCTTTCGTGGTTGGTCTGAGGTTCCCACTTTATCCTTTATTTGTTTTAATTTTTAATTTTTATAATTTGACTATCACTAAACTCACTCTTAACTCTATATAGTACATAGTTGCCTTCATTATTCTTTTTCAATATTTGAACATTCTTTTTTTCCCTTTATTCAAGGAGTTCTTTTCTTTTAAAAAGCACTCAAATGATAGTAGGTGGTACTACATAACAGCTTGACCCAATAAAAAGTTATTTGTCGATTGCTCGAGCTTAATAAAAAATTGAAAGCTACTCTTTTTTTACCTTGAAAAGCAAAAAATAAATAAAAATGGTGAGCTCAGGGTTGAGATTGTTCTTAAGGTTGAAGTTTAGAAGATAACAAGTACACTTGACACTTTTATGGATGTATTGGTGGCTCTCTTTGTCCTAGATCTATCAAATTGGGATAAAATTTTAGAGTATACTCATAAAAGGGAGCTTGTCATTGATGCCCACAAGCTCATCCCCCGAAGTAATAAACAAAATGAAGTACTAGAATAGGTTTAAGAAAACCTTATAGGATTTTATTTTAACCTAATTTTATCTAATTGTTAGCTCGATTTTGTAGAGATAGCTGACAATGATGACTTTGACTTCAGCTTGTATCAGCATGCCCCCAAACCCAAGAAGGGCTAAAAGAAAATTCAACTTGAAACCCCGTTTCGTGAAAAAGACAAGGTCATTAACACTTTCCTACATCACTCTCTTGTAACACGAAAAACAAAGGCTAAGGCTAACTGGGATATGTCCTCAATGTCAGCACTAACACTTCTTCCTCTTATAAAAAAGCCACAGGTGGAAGCCTCATCTTTTACTCTAGAGAATTTTGAGGTTAAGGTGTTAAGGCCCAGCTTAAAAAAGATCTCCACCAATTTTGAGTACACTCTTACTGACGATTTCATCACTAACCTAACTATGGCAAAGAGATTTAGCAAAGTCAGGGTCCCTTATCTTGGTAAGTATTGACTAACTTT
>NW_019168026.1:9708129-9735892 GCF_002303985.1 Durio zibethinus
TTTTATCATGTAAAGATAGGAATAGATATTAAATTTTGAGATAAGTAAAAAAATGAGTATAGTTTAAAAATTTTTATAGAATATAGGGATGAATAATATAGCAATCACCTTGTATTCGTATCCTAAATATTTATATAAATATATATAATAGATAGATTTTTTTTTTTTAAGATTATTCATCTCTTTAGAGATGAATTTTTTTGTGTTGATTAAATGGCCAGCTGGGCTATAGTGAGGATTGTACTCATTATGTTTTGGCCAACCCTCTTAAAGGGGAAGATATCCTAGGAGTAGCAAGATCTAGAACCTCTAGAATTTAAGTGGTTTGACCACTCTTTTGCAGCAAAAAATTAGATTTTTTATTTAATCTTATAAATTTTTTTTATTTTAAACTAATTAGATCTAAAATATTTTTATTTATAAAAAATTAAAATAAATGTGCAAGATAAAAAAATTTAAAATAATTTTTTATTTTTTAATAAGTTATGAAGATTATTTATACTTATTAAATTCTCGCAAGAATAGTGATGTAATAAATTTGAAATATTGATTCAGATACAAAGATAGAATTAATATAAAAAATCATAGATGAGAATGGGATGATAATGTCCTAACTATTTCATACTCTATCTATTGGCATCCCTAATCAAAATAATAATAATAATAATAATAATAATAATAATAATAATAGTAATAACAATAAACCTTGAGTAAGTAGGATGCATTTAAACCACATGGCTTAACTTTGTTATTATCGCATTTGGTTGATTGATGTATTGATACTTTGCTCAAAGAGTAAGCTTTGAATGTCCTTTAGCTAGATGATTTTAATTTGTTTGGAGTTACATACTCTTTATCACTTACCTGAGATCATTTGCTGTCTCAGATGACAGAGCAAATCATGCACCACTGCCAAAATAAGGTTAAGCGCATATGATAAAAGGTGATCTGGATTAAATGTTTTACCCATACTATAGCCAGGAATTTCGGAAGACTTGAGTACCTTTATGCATTTTAATTTCATAGGCTAAAAGTAAAAGGAAGATGGACGAGAAAGACAGTTCTTCTTTGGTTAAAATTTCGAAAGATTGGAATTCTGCACAAACTAAGAGTACTGAAGACAATGCCAAAGATTCGACATAAATGGTAGTTTATGATAACTTACTTATTATTGTTATTAATTATTATCTAACTTGAAACTGACCTGTTGAAATACCAGATGTGATCCATCTTTAGACAATTGGTTGGAGTTACAATGCTTCGCTTCTGAGTCTTGCTGGTGAAAGCAGAGAGCATGGAAGCTTCGGTGTGCAGTCGGAACATGTTGGAAACATCAAAATGAAGTAAGTCCAATTGTAATTGTTTATTAGATCCCCTTATCTATTTTCTACAATTTTCTATGGCGAATAAATAATTATCTAAATATTAGACCCAACCCTTTACTCAAAATCTTAATTTTTTTACTTAAATAAAATATTTTATCATCGTGTTATGGGCAGGCTTGTGTTCAGAATTCTAATCCGCAGCCCTGCCTAATCTCCATCTTTCTTTGAGCAGGCCAGAAAAGCATAAGGAGGTGGGAAGGCAATAAGGATGATTGTACTTACCCTTGATTTATTTTTATTTTTCATCTTTGATTGGAATCTGGAAAGGATGCCAGGCAAAACTCGACATTTTGCTTTACTTTGCGTTGAATCTCCCTCCAGTGTTCACAAACTGACGAACCAAAGGAGTTCCCTTCTTCCTTTGCGTTGCTTTCATTGCTGTCTTGCTTACATTTGCCCTTCACTTGGTTGCATTTTTTATCTGCCAAAAAAACATGCCAGAACTTCCATAATGTTAGAAAAAGTTGCTCTGCTCCTAGCCGCAGCTGCATTTTTGCCATGCCATTACATTTGCTTTTCCGTTGAACCTAAAATTTGCTACATGGACTCTATGTTTCCTTTCCTTGTTTGTTATAGTGATTTGAAAATTCTTGTGTGGAAACATTCATCCATGATTCTAGTAGAGCTAGTGCATATATAGTTGTTATGTATGTACTTTTATCAATATGCCACAGAAATGGAATTCTTCCCAAAATCAGATTGTATTTTACTTTAGTCAATTTGGTTCAAAAAAATCTTTTGTTGTGTCTTGATCATAATCACAAAAAGCCTAGTTCATAATAAATACATAAGTTTTGTTTTAAATATTTTAACTAAATAATTTAATTTCTATTTGAATTTTGTGATTGTATTTAAGTTTTCATTCAATAAAAAACTATACAATACAAAGGAATTAAATTTCTATTCAACAGAAAGCCCAATCATTTGATTCTCATTTAACTCAGATTTAAATAAAGAATGATAAGGGAATAATCTTACAGCCAAACAAAACCTCATTTTTCTTGTCTTTTTTTCAACCACCATTCAGCCCCTCTTTCTTTATTATTAATTTCCAAACAAAGACAATAATTTCACGTCAAAATCATATATAAATTTTGGGTTTGATAGTTTTCAATTGATTAAGTTTAGTTGAATTAATCAAAGGAATTTAAAATTCAATGTAAAGATTTGAGAAAACAGAGAAGAAGAGAAACCAAAACTTTTATATCCTACTAAGTTAACCATTAAGTGAAAGAGACGGGAATTATATTTTAATAGAAAAGAAATTAATCTTAACAATTTTAAACTTTGATTAATATATTAATTAATACTCTTCGTTTAAATAATCAATAATATCATAACTTATAATTTATAAATTTATCATAAATTAGTATCTATTCAAGTCAATACTTTTCGATTCAAAAATAATGAATCGAACAATGCAATTTGAATATGTTTTGTCGATTTTTTGATATATTTTTTTCTACACAAATCTAGACTAAATTGTTACATAATTTAAAGTTTATTATTATATATTTTTTTTTTATCTATGCCTCCAACTTATGTTTACAAATAAGATATATGTTAGTTTTTTAATTTTAGAATTAAAAAAATTCACTAACAATGTATTAAATAGAAGCTCCTTTCCTGTTATATATTGATCTATTGCAATCAATATTCTCCCTATTTTTTAATTGAATATCAATCTTAGACATAAACAAACATGCTGTTCATTTGAATGGTGAAATAAAATATACATTATAGTAAGTTATTAAGACTTTATTTGTTTTACTTGAACTGTCGTAGATTAAACCCAATCGTTAGATCATATGGCGGTTGGCATTGGCAAGCATGTTGCAATAAGACTAAACTTGATGCTGTTACTATATGTACTACTTGTGAATCGCAAAAGATAATAAATTGATTAATGGAGAGGGACAGCAATGGTACTGAAAATGAATGTTACTGCTGCAAGGATGATTGCTACTTTCTCCAACAATTTGGATATCTTGCCAAACCTCCGATTGATGAATGTTGCAACAAAAAGCAAAATGTGAAAAAAGAGACTAACTTGAGGGATGGAGAGAGTTTGGATTGCGATTTTGCAAACTGGAAAACTATCTCAATGGATGATGTAAAGCAAAATGTTAGTATTGCAAATTCTGTTGAGCAACAATTGCGGCGGCTATCTGTGCCTCTAGGCCCATGGAAGGAGGTGGAGGCCATGGCGGTGATGATGGAGGAGGTTACTCTTGGGCATCATTTATAATCTGTGGATGAATGTCCATTAATTTTAATTTGTGTGTATCAAAGTATCCTACTATGTGGAACAGAGAAGAGGCGTGACTAAATTGGAGTTTTGGTTGACTATTTATAAGTAGATGTATTAAAAATTAAAAATTAGACTAAGAAACAAAAAAAAAAAGAGAAGAAAAGAAACAATATGGATGTCGAATGCTTTTAAATTA
Organism: Durio zibethinus; assembly: GCF_002303985.1. The sequence goes on from NW_019168026.1 coordinate 9,711,962, forward strand.
GTTTTTCAAAGATTTTTAAAAATAAAATCCGTATTTTAATTTAATTAGTTAATATAATTATTTAAAAAAGATAATATAAGTAAGGAGTTTAAATTTTAATTTTTTTAATTTTTTTATTCTCAAATTATAAAGTTTTTATAAAAAATACAAAACTTATTAAATGTTTTTCATTTAAAGATCCAATGAACTTAATTGGTTAAGGTTTGTAATAAAAAATTTTGAATTTGAATTTTATCAATGATCATTTGTTAAAATCATCTTGAATGTATAACTTACAATTTTATATTTTAAACTGTTAAGTACGATATATTTTATCTTGACTTAAGGACTAAACAACCCCCTTAACCCAAATTTATTTTTCCAAAAAAAGTAATTTTTCATTTTTCATACAACACAAACGTGAGCATGACTTGAAAAGCACGACAATTTAGGGGTCTTATGGCTATAGAAAGAAAGAAAAGCCATAAATATAAAAAAAAACGAGTTTTAGTAATTAAAATTAAATTATCTTTTCAAACTATTATAATTAATTAAATTCTCAAATTTTATTTTTATTAATTGAATTTTTATTATTCAAAATTACTTAAGCGTCATTTTCTTTTCAATTGAAATTTTAATTAGATTAAAATAAATATTTAATAATTTAATTAAATGTAATAAAATAATAAAAACTTAAATAATTATTTAATTTTTGTTAAAAGACTTTTTTTTTTGTATTTAACCCAAGAAAAACTTTTGGGATAATGCATAATTTTTTCTTTGTTTTGGTTCACCAATCCAAATTCATGTTAAAAACAGAATGGATTGCTTGTTGGACCAAAAATGGAGCAATTAAACTTTTCTTTTGTCCTTAATGAATCAGAGTTAAAAAATTTCACATATGTTATAAAAAAATTTGACATCTATAACTATATTTTTAATTAAAAAGTACAAACAAACATTTTTATTATTTAATTAAAAATATAAGTTTGTTAAATTAATATATTTGATGCAAACAAGAAATTAATGCACCCTAGTATGTTCTATCATTATTAAAATACCACATCATCAAATTAAAGATAAAAATCTTTATCAATTATTTTTAAATTATGTCGTTTTTTAATAAAAATGCAAGAAAAAAATTCATTAAAATTAGAATCCAATAACGAAAATCGGTGGAATTGAGAAAGTAGAAACATAAAATTCAAATTTCCAGTGAAAGTAAACGTTATTTTGAAAATTTTGTGCAGAAACAAAACAAAATGTGATTCATATTTTGATTGGAAAATTTATGGTCAATGAAAAAAAAGAAAGTAGTAGTTGTTGTAGCAATTTCTAGGAAGGGGAGGTTACTTCGATGAACCAAACAAGCAAAGTGGAGAAAGAGGCTCAATGTTTGGCTTTAATTATTGGTCTGTCAAAACCCCGTGAGGTGTGGGAACTGGGGACCACCATAACAAATCACGCGCTATTGCTTTTGCTGGACTTTTGTATTCTCAAGTTCATCGGTAGCGACATCCTTCAACCCCAAATTTCTACCAGTATTTGCCTACAGTGATGGTCTCTTCTGCTTTGGAAGTCTTGTAGACTGCGCTCGAGCTATTGAAGATAGGGATCTGAAACTTGCCGATTCACTACTTGAGCAGATCTGGACTCTTGCTGCTTACAAACCCAACGAACAACAAAGCAAAGTTGTGAAATACTTTGCGGAAGCTCTAGTTCGCCGAGCGTACGGGCTCCATCTTGACTCAGACAATTTCAAATTGCAGATGGGTCATCCATTAGATTTTCTGTAAGAAAGCCGTGATGGGAAAGAAGCGAGTGCACCTCATTGATTTCCGCATACCACATCTGTATGGATGTCATATTAGTCCGTGTCGAGCCAATCTCGTATCAGTCCGTGTAAGTGTCATATTACAACGGTCCCTGAAAAAATTTGTAAATGTCCAAGAAGAACAGCAATAGGTCACTGAGCAGGCCAAGCAACATGGTGTAAAGTTGGAGAAGTTGGAAGTGGTTTACGCTAATAATTTGGAAGAAGTGGATGCGTCTATGTTGGATTTCAGAAGAACAGAGGATGAGGCTGTGGTCGTCTTCTATCTCTTTAAATGGATGATGTAAAGCAATATGTTAGGATTACACTTTGACATTGCAAATTCTGTTGAGCAACAATTTCAACGGTTATCTGTGCCTTTGGGCCCATGGGAGGAGGTGGTGGCGGCAGCGATGATGACGGAGGAGATTGCTCTTGGGCATTATTTGTAATCTGTGGATGAATGTCCATTAATTTTAATTTGTTGTGTATCAAAATATACTTCTATATGAAAAAGAGAAGGGCGTGACTAAAATTGAAATTTTGATTGGCTATTTATAAGTAGATGTATTAAAAATTAAAAAGAAAAAAAGAATAAGAAAACAATGTCGGATGTCGGATACTTTTAGGTTGGTTTTCAAACCTATCTAAAAATAAAATCTAAATTTTAATTTAATTAATTAACATAATTATTTTAAAAAGATAGTATCTAGTAAGGAATTTAAATTTTAATATTTATAATTTTTTATTTTTAAATTATTATTTTTTTATAAAAAATAAAATACAAAGTTTATTAAATGTTTTCAGATAACCGAACTAAGAACAAGTAAAATATACTATCATAGGATGAAATCAGTTTACAGCTTTACAGACTATCATATTGGTTTGAAAAGAAGAAAATTAATGTAAGCTATAGTAAAGATTTCTAAATATTTGATGGATTTAATTTGTAGTTTTTAATTTTTCATAAGACACAAATTTGGACATGACTTGAAAAGAACAACCATTTAGGGTTTGATGACTATTGAAAGGAAAAAAAGACATAAATATAAAAAAAGTTTCTTAATTAAAATTAAATAATTTTTTAAGTTTCTATCATTTTATTATAATTAATTAACTAAGTCTTTATTAGACAAAATTACTTAATAATCAATATTTTTTTCAATCAAAAATTTAATTGGATAAAAATAAATATTCAAAAATTTAATTAGATAAAAATAAATATTTAATGATTTAATTACATGAAAATAAATATTTAAAAATTCAGTTGAATGTAATAAAATATTAAGAACTTAGATAATTATTTAATTTTTATTAAAAACATTTTTTTATATTTAACCCAAGAAAAAACTTTTTGAACGATGCATAATTTTTTCTTTGTTTTGGTTGACCAATCCAAATTCACATTAAAAACAGGATAGATTACTTGTCGGACCAAAATTCGGAGTAATTAAGGGGTTGTGGTCAATTTTATGTTTTATATCATATATTTTTAAATATTTTATTTTATTTTTTTATTTAATTAAAGTTGAAAACACATATAAGAATTAGCATTTTGTTAAGAATATTAAAAAACAAAGGACCACGTAAAGAAGTAATTATGGGCATGGGTTGTGAAAGTGGCAGTGGTTTGAATCTAAGAAATGGCAGTTTTGATGATTTTTTTTTAATTTTTTTGCATTAAAATTGATATTGTTCATGCGCAATTACTGTTCACCCGCATAATAAATGTGATGAAAATATTTTCAATATATTGAAAACATGTTTTTTTCACTTTCAACAATTTTTAAAATTTTATTTTTAATTTTTATTTAAAAAAACCTATCAAACATAATTTTGTTTCTAATTTTTAAAAATGTAAAATTAAAAACATAAAAAATAAAATAAAAACATCTCCAGACGAGTTCTAAACTTTTCTTCGGTCATTCATGAATCATAGTTACGAAAGTTTACATATTTCATTAAAAAAAAGTGACATCTACAAGTACAACTATATTTTAATAAAAAATACTAACAAATAATTTTACTATTATTTAATTAAAAATATAAATTTGTTAGATTAATATATTTGATGCAAACAAGAAATTAATCCGTCTTAACATGTTTTATCATTATTAAAATATCACATCATTCAAATTGAAGATAAAAATCTTTATCAATTATTTTTAAATCATTTTATTTTTTAATAAAAATGCAAGAAAATATTCATTAAAATCAAATAATGAAAATCGGTGGAATTGAGAAAGTAGAAACATAAAATTTAAATTTCCACTGAAAGTAAACGTTTATATAGAAAATTTTGTACAGAAACAAAACAAAATGTGACTCATATTTGGATTGGAAAATTTATGGTCAATGAAAAGAAGATAGTTGTAGCAATTTCTAGGAAGGGGAGGTTACTTCAATGAACCCAAAAAGCAAAATGGAAAAAGACGGTTCAATGTTTAAACAGTTTGTGGGGACTGAGATGCTTTCGCTTTAATTTATTGGTCTGTCAATACCGCGTGAAGTGTGGGGACTGGGGACCACCACAACAACGAATGACGCGCTATTGCTTTTGCTGGAATAGTTTCATCATCTATTTGTATACTCAAGTTCATCCGTAGCTACATCCTTCAACCCCAAATTTCTACTAGTATTTGCCTACGGTGATGGCCTCTTCTGCTTTTCCGGTCTTACTAGACTGCGCTCGAGCTATTGAAGTTGGGGATCTGAAACTTGCCGATTCACTGCTTGGGCAGATCTGGACTCTTGCAGCTGACGAACCCGACGAAAAACAAAGGACGGTTGTGAAATACTTTGCAGAAGCTCTAGTTCGCGAGCGTACGGACTCCATCCTGACTTTGCCTATTTCAAATTGCAGACGACTCCTCCATTGTATTTACGGTATTGGGATGGTATTGATGAAGGGAGTATCGATGATGCCATCAACAACACCGTGATGGGAAAGAAGCGAGTGCACCTCATTGATTTCCGCATACCACATCTCTATTACACTGAAGACTTGTTTGATTTACTAACCGATGCTTTTGACGATCTCATATCAGTCCGTGTAAGTGTCATATTACCACCGTCTCTGAAAAAATTTGTAAATGTCCAAGAAGAAAAGGATTATATCACTGAGGCGGTCGCGCAATATAAATTTAAGTTGGAGAAGTTTGAAGTTGTTTACGCTAATAGTTTGGAAGAAGTGGGTGAGTCTATGTTGGATTTCAGAAGAACAGAGGATGAGGCTGTGGTCGTCTTCTATTTCTTTAAACTCTCTATGTTGCTGAGAGAGGCTGGAATATTGGAGAGAGAGTTGTTAAAGTTGAGGAATATAAACCCGGACTTTGTGATAATAAAAGAGTATGCTGCTAATCATAATCACTCCGATTTCATTAGACGCTTTGAGGACTCTTTTCAACATTACTCCCATGTTTTTGGTCTAGGTCTAGACAATAAAGAAGAGAATTGTTTAAGGCGACATATAAATAATATAGTGGGATGTGAAGGTAGGGATAGAATTGTGCGACACCATACTTTGGATCAGTGGCGATCCCACTTGGAAACAAATGGCTTTTTTCCATTTCCACTCAAGATGGACCAGATTAGCAGGCTTAGTGATTGCTATCGTGAGGACAATGGGTGTTTGGTTAGGATCGAGGAGAATTGCCCTCTATATTTCACATCGGCATGGAAACTCAAAGATGGGGAGCATCACTTCAATCCAATCGGCAATAATTTTGTTCAAGGTATTTTTCTATTTTGAATTATTCTCGACATGTTTAAAAAATACAGTTAGTAAAATTTACACTCCTCTCTAGTCATGATTTTGTAGCCCGTAATATAATTGTCTATATGTTTTTCTTTTTTAAGTTATAATTATTAATAGTTCATATCAATAATCAATAATAATAACTCTAAATCTGTTCAAAAAATAATAATAACTCTAATTGTCTGTAGTTAATATCAATAATCCCTTATATTATTTACATTTTTCACTTTCAATTGACCTTCTATTTATTGACATTTAGCGAGTAACTATTGTATGATGCAATTGTAGACTTTAATTGGGTTGAAAAAATTTGAATTGTATTTTGTATGGGCTCGAGTTTGATAGATGAATATGTTTTGTATAATAATGTGTTGGGCTTTCTATATGTTAATGAATTGTTAAAATTTATTATTCCCTTTGTTTTGAAATTATTATTCTTTATTAACTTTTTTTTTAAAATTAAATCAAATTTGATCATTATGTTTAATAAAATTATAAAATCAAAAAGCTTTTAAAAATAAGATTTGTAAACTTTGAATTTCAAAAATTTCAAAACATACTATTAATTTAATATAATACTTTAAAAAAATGAAGGTCAAAGTTAAGTTAGTTTGATAAAAAAAGTCAATAAGGGACAATTATTTTGAGAGGGTATGAGTATAAAAGATGATGAAATATACACAATTTAAACAGAAAACTTTTAGTTGTGGTAGCTTATTGCTATTTTTTTTAAAGGAATCTATTTATTATATATCATATTCTTTATGCTTTGGGCAGAGAGAAGAAGAGAAAAAAAAGGAAAAATGCAAGAAAAGAAAGGAAAAAGAAAAGTGAAGCAAAAGAAAGAGTTAAAACATAATTTTTATTTATTATTTGTAATAAAATAAAAATTAAATTTTTTAAAAATAATAATAATAGATAGAAATATAAAACTACATAAAAATAGAAAATTAAAATTAAAACAAAATCAAAATCAAAATCAAATCAAAATCATTTCATTAAAATTTATAATTGTTATACTTTTATTATTTTTTCTTTTGTTTTAGACGTTCTCACTAAAAGAAAAAAAAGAAACTTTATAAATTTCAATAAATTAAAAAATAATAAATTTGATTAAATAATTAATAAAAAATATAATGCTCATAACCTAGCACAAAAATCTAACAACAAAACATAATTGCAATATATGAAATATAATCTAAATATTTTTATAAAATAACATTTTATGAATTAGTTTTTAATTATTTTTACATAATAATAATAATCATATAAATACTAAAAACAATGAAAATTTTTGTTGAAAAACAATTCACCCCGACATAGCCTCGTACCTTTTTTTAATTAATAACTTTAATTTTCTCCAATGTTATAACAATTATGAAGTTCATTTATTGATTCTTCTCCATTAATTTAATAATATGATAATATAATTCTCCCTCTTTCTTATATTGTATCTCCTTGATTTAAAATAAACTAAAAAAACCAAAACTTTAATTTTAATGCATTTTATACGAAATTTTATTTTTTATAAATAACTGTTCCAAGTTTTTAATGTGAAATATAAAAATTCATGAAAAATAAATTTAAAATATTTAAAAAGACTATTAAGTGTTAAAACATTTTCAATATAATTTTTAAAAATATTTACAAAAAAGAAAAGATGGGCAAAAATAATAAGAGGAAAAAAACATAATTAAAATTATTCCTTGATTAGTGAAATTTTCTTGAACAAAATAAACTAAAAAATATATACTTAAAAATTTATCACTATTTAATCTGTCATCAAAATTTACCATGAATTTATGAGCGAGTGTAATTTACATAATTTATATCAATCAAACATTAACAAAAAAAAAGTTCATGAAATATTTATTTTAAAAATATAAAAAGATCACTAATATGGTTGGTATGAAGTTGACTTTTTTTCTTTTTTTTTTCTTGTTTTGTTTTATATATTACCAAAGAACAATGTTTTTAGGTAAAAATGATTGTTTTCTAAATCATGTAGAATGCATTTGTTGATAAAATTGTATTTTAAAAGTATAAAATAACGTTTGGAATGAAATAAGTAAAGGGAAATTGAATGCTATATTTTAAAATGACAATTTGAAAGTTAAAGAGTAGGCATTTGAATACCCTGGTTGGGTATTTGAATACCCACATTTTGGAAAGCAAACATCCGAATATCCTATGTTTGGCATTCGAATATCTACACTTTAAGACTAAAATATAAGCATGTTGGAATTCTTTCATTCCAAAAGTTGCATCAATTCATTTGAATGATGCTTTTACGTGGAAGGTGGTTTGAAACACCTTATGAGGTCATAAATATTTCTCTAAACACAATTTTAACAACCTTACATCTTTTCATTCTGAAAGATCAAAAACAGTTTTATCTTCCTATGCTCTTTTTTTTTTTTTTGGGTTCATGGTTCACATGAGTTCAAGAAAAACATGAAGTGCAATCATTTTCTTCTTCAACTTTAGGCATTTTTTCTTGGGTATAACGTCTCCAAGAATCCATTTGCATTGCAGTAGGGAGACTATTATCTTTAAGAAAATTTCTTGGAAGTGTCTTGCCCATATATCAATTTTTTCTTCTCTAATTCTGTATTTTTTGCATACTTTATTGATTCTGTTGCTACAACTATACCCAATATACAACAATTTAAGGATAATAAATCTCCTTCAATGGCAACATTATGTTCAAGTTCATGATCATGAAATGGAGTATATTTTATGGAAGGCTATTAAGAATGTTCTTGGTGTTGAACCAAAAATCATGAAGTTATTTTTTCAATAACTCTCTAACTTATTGTGGAAGTGACTGTGGAAGACTAAAATTGGTTTTCTCCCATGTTTTATTTCGAGTATGACATAAAGTCATTTTATTCGGATTTGTTCTATAAATCTTGAATTCAACAAGAGTAAGTATAGTTCAAAAATAAAAAAGCAAGCGGTAAGTGTCCTCAAGAGTTTAATGTTCCTGTACATTAAGGTTAGTAATTTACTTATTATAATTAATTTATATGGTGATATGTTTAATTGCATAATTAATGGCTTTAACATTTTCGTTTAAGATCATGGGCTAAAGGTTTTCAAAGAGAATATAGTTGATTGTCATTGATTGATTTTTTTTTACATAGTAGTCATTGATTGATTTGAGTGTTAGTTTATATGTTGGTATATGATCAAGGGAGGTGAAAGAAAGAGTGTCATAACCAAAATATTACTCATGAGATATTTTTAAAAGAAGTAATCAACTATGAAAATTGATTACTTAGAATATTTGTTGTGAAAACTAAGTTTTGGAAATAAAATACAAAAAAGCAACAAGTTGCCTAATCATGGCAATTTATTGTCTTAGAGTAACATTTTAATTTTTGGTCTGAACATTTGTACAATGCTGAAACGTTATCAAAAGGTATTCTTTCATTTTTAAGGAGTTGTCAGTGGCAACTATTGAGTTTCAAAAAAATATGAACTCAATACAAAATGGTTGACAAAAAAAACTAAAGTGATATATCTCTTGATCAAAAATACCAAAGTCAATGATGATGTTTATTCTTCTTTGAATAAAACTTCTAAATATGTTTGCCAATAATTAGAGGTATTGAGATTTACTTGGACATTTTATATATTCTTATAATGTTTTAAATATGATGAAAATTTGCTATGTGACTTTAGCATAATGATTATATTAAGATGATTGATTGATTGCACAATTGTATTTAAATATATTTGATTGAAGTTTATTCAAAAGATGGATATATTTTGAAGACTTATTATTTGATTTTTTTTTCATTTTACTGTGACTAGGTGTTTGATTAAAGGATCATGTACAAGTAAAATGAAAGGAAAGGTTGAAAAAACAACCTAACGAGAATTATGTGAGAAATCACAACTAGATGAAATGGTGTGAGAATGAACACAAAAAACATTGACATTGATTATACACTTCATTTGAATACAAAGATATTAGAAATTTATTGATGAAATATACTTAACAATGATATCATTAAAAGTATGTTATAAATTGGCTGTGTGACATATTGTTTATGATTATAGCTTCTTTAATTATGTCATATTCATATTTGAGATTGATACCCTTTTTTTGCATTATTATTTCTACCAATTATTCATGTGTTAAATAAATATATCATAAAAATATTAAATAACTGATTATATAAATGTCACATGTTATACATGTGTCATTAAGGATAATATAATAAAAGAATTTATTAAGTAATCTTAGATTCTGTAAATTGTATAAAAATCTTACATTTTCTAAAATCAACAAAACACAAGAATCATCTATTCCTTTTAAATTATTTTTTGTCAGAATTATTTACCTTCCCAATATTTAAAATCTGCGAACTAAACGCTTCTTAGGCTTAATATATGTACATCACTTTCTATGCATAATGAAGGCAAATCAGCGTTGATAACCAAACCACTTCGCTCTTCTCATTTACATCTCTTTATACTAGATCTAGACCTGATAATTTGTATATTCATGTCGTGTAACATATTAAAATTTATGTATTTATATTATGTTTTACATAAAAATTACGTGTCATAATTTGTGTCGATATAAAAAAATAAAATATAATTTTTTTTTGTTGTTATTAAACTCATATAGTTATTGATAAAATTTTAAATTGGGTTATCTCATGTCGTTTTTTATATTGCATTTGTATGATATCACCATATCGTATTTTAAATCACTAAATATCGTTAGATCGATAAGTTCTCTCTTCCCCCTACTTTATCTGTTTTTACAATCCGTTTGCGTTTTTCTTTTCTCATTGCCCTTTTATATATCCAAAATTTGGTTGATCGACTCGAGATTAACACTTGACAAGGAGACTAGGCAATTTTCCCTTCCATTCCCATTCTTTCATTATTCTTTTTCTCTTTTGCTTTTTCATTTTTCTTTCTAGTTTTGTTCTATTTTTTATTTTTCAATTTTTTTAATTTTAAAAAACTAAAAAATATTTAATTCAATATCTACAAAGAAATATTCTATTGGTATATATTTTGACTAATTTGAGTTTAAATTAAAAGTGTTGTGTTAAAAATTTATCAATTAGTTCAAAGATGATTAATTGATAAAATTTGATCAACAAATTAAAAAAATGGTAAATTGGATCATTGACCCTTAATTTTATGACAAAGAATCTACACATGTCATCATGCCTTTCTTAATTTATTGATATTTAGATTTATGATTATATTCGTTAATGATATTTTTATCAATTTTGTTATAGGTTTCAATCCAAGTCCTCTATTAGAAGATAAAGCACAACCTTTACAACCTATTTTGGAGGTATTAACTTTTGTTTCTTTTAGTTATCTTTTTCAAGTCTCCTAAACAAAACTAAACAAAACTAAAATTTTTACTTGGATTAATATGCAATTTGATCCTTAAATTTTATTATTTTTTATGATTTAGTATCGATAAAAAATTTATGATTAAGTATATCAATTTTCATTCTCATGCCATTTTTTTCCTTAAATACTAACTTTATTAATAATATGCTAATACAGCAATAAAACAACGAATAAGATCATAACACATAATGCATTTTCAGTGGCCATCTATATTTGCCACATCATTTTTTTATTAATATATTATCAATAGTATAAAGTGTTTGACGAAAATAAAATTAATATATTAAATCATGAATTTTTTTTTATAAATATCAAATTGTAAAAGTAATATAGTTCAAGAGTATAAATTGCATATTAATATTTTTTTTTCATTTTTACTTTGGTTTTAACTTTAAAAAGTTATCAATAGTTTGTATATTTTTTAATGAGCTAAGGTCTAAATATATTCTATTCTATCTTCGCTAAAAGAGTCAAATTTATCATTCATTTTTGGATCAGTGCAATTATAACATTATGCTTTTAATTTGATAAAAAAAATCAAAATTTAAAGGTGAAAAAAAATATTTTGGAAGAAAACAAGACAACGATCTTCAAAATAATAATTTTTACTATTAACTTTTGATTATTTTTAATTAAATTAAAATTATGATGTCAAAATTTTTAATATATATATATATATATTTATTGGTTGCTTCAAAGCATGCCAAAAGTTTTCTTATAGCTTTTTTTTGAAATAATAGCTTTTTAAGTACCAAAGAAAACATATAATTTTACAAAAGCATAATAGGGGCCGCCTGAATATTAAAGTAAATATTGTTAGGACTGAAAATTTAGGTAAAAGTATTAAACTTCAAGTCCTGTAGTTAGAGACATTAAGTTCCATGGTATTAAAATGAAAAAAGGAAGACTTTAACAGAAAGCTCCAATTTGAACTTTTACTATTATATATTTTCAATAAATATTCTCTTACAAGTTGCATACAGAATGGTCAAAATGTTAAAGATGGCAATGGTTACGGTATAAAAAGATATTCACATTATCCAATCTAATTAAGTAGGATTAGAGTATCTTATAAAAGTTTTGAGTAAGATACATATAATAAGTTTAGGGCATTTATTATTCGAATCTAATTATAAACAATGAAGTTTTTAACATTTACAAATCATTTAGTAAAATTTTTATATTATCTAAATATAAAATATATTTTTAAATTTATTAATTTAATTTTGTTAATAAAACATATAAAATTTTATTATTGAATTCGAATTGTGTTAGGTTCTTGTAATAAGTACTAGTAGATTTTTAACTAAATAAATGGAATCAGATTTTAATAGGATATTACTAAATGGTTTCACTGTATCTTAAAATTAGTAGATACTTTATCTATTGTCATTCCTTCAAAAATGTTAAGTTAAGGATGTATTGCTTTTTTTTAAATGTGTTATTTTGGATTTTTTATTTTTTGTTGTAATTCATTATTATCTATATTAACATAGGGTTTCAAATTAAATCAATTGGCTGCTTTGGCTGAGATATATGACATGTTAGAAGAGCTATGTTCTGAATATGAGCTTGAATTGGCTTTAACATGGACTAGTGAGGCTAATGTGAATGGAATTAGGTTCGATCCATACAAGAAACGTACTCTATTCATCCAAAGTACTTTTTGTTATGGGAAATTCTGAGTTTCTAACAGTTTTGGGAGAAGATATAGAAGGGTTTGCTAGGAAAGTGCTTCAATCAAGTGAGCACTTCCTTGTTGAGCCAAGTATTTTTGAGCTTATGAAACTTGACGATCCAAATGACGTTGAATGGTTATATCCTAGCGATTATGCTGCTGCTGCAATCTGTTTACAAAACCGTTACACCACTGATGACGTTTATGTAGTAGCATTCTTGTGGCCTGTATCTGAAACAGAGCCTGAAAAAGCAAAATCCTTGGCACTTCCTATCTTCAGTAACTTGACAAATATGAAGAAAAGGTTTGTAAAAGTAAGGGTTCAGGACACTGAAGGTGGGTCTTTGGAAGAAGCTATTTCGAACATTCCGCAGGTGACAATGCCTATGAGAAATCCTCCACCAGCTTCATCTACCAATGATTCTATATACTCAAACACAAGGGGTGGTCATGTAATGGAAATACAAGGGCTTAATGAGCAGGTAGCAATCTTAATTGTATTTACATGATCTGATGCTATATTATAGGCCTAGGGTCTAATGATAATAATATTTGCTTTTAGGGGGGAGTGATTCCAAATTTCCACCGACCATTACCTATGCATGCTTCAATAACGGCTGGAACAGGTGGAGTAGTATTGGAAACACCAGGGCCTCATGAACGGGTAATCTATTGTTCCTTTATCACTATATTCAAGGTTACAATTATATTAACTGCTCTTAATTTCTCCATAAAAATGTTGTATTAATTAATCTTTTTACACTTTAGTTATTCATTTTTTTACCTACAAATCTACCTTATTGTTTTAAAACATGAAAAGTTAACTGTTTAAAAATGACAGTGACTGTAAATAATTTGTTTTTTTTTCTTTTTCTAACTATGGATTTGTGCTCTTGTTTGCTTATTATGTTAGGAAAGTGGGAAACAAACTTCTTTTGGACCTATTGCAACTAATGAGAATGAGATGGTAAGGCCTAATGTAAATAACTTAGTAATCTCAAGTGCTAAAAAAAAAAAGTTGACATCTGATGTTTGGGAAGAATTTAGCAAGAAGAAAGAAAGGGATGGGAAAGTACTTGCTATATGTGTATATTGTGATAGAAATTTTGATGGTTCAAGTAAGAAAGGAACTACGCACCTAAGAAATCACTTGAAAAGATGTAAAGAAAGAGCAGCGAAAGTTGGGAAAGATGATTTAAAAAATGAAAGTGCCAATGAAGGTAATTCTTCATTTGATCAAGATAGGAGTAGCATGGATGTTGCAAGAATGATTATTAAGCATCAGTACCCATTGAATATAGTTGAGCATGAATTTTTCAGCATTCTTTTGAAAAATTTGCAACCAATGTTCAAACTTCAATCACAAGATGCTCTATCATCTGAAATAATTCGTGTCTACAAAGAAGAAAAGCGTAAACTCCTTCGATATTTTGATAAGCTATCATGTCGCTTTAATTTGATAATTAGTTTGTGGACACATGATCTTGAAAAGACTGTGTATTGTTGTTATGTTGTACAATTTATTGATGACAATTGGGAATTGAAGAAGAAAATTCTTGCTTTAAAAAGTTTAGGGAATCAATTTGAGAAAATGACTTTCGTTGAAAATTTCAAAAAGTTTCTTGTGGATTGGAATTTTGACAAGAAAGTTTGTTCCTTAACCATACATAATTCTTCTTCATGTTTCGAGATAGCTGAAGAAATAAGAAAGAGCTGGCAATGTTTTGTAGATCCATATCCTTCAAGCACATTTTTCATCAGTAGTGATGAATGTGTTTTTGGTCTCCTTGGTAAAGATAACTCAGATGAGAAGAATGTTGGAAAATCTATTGATGGTGCCATTAGAACTTCAAATGCATGTTTGCGGGACATTTTTGGCATCTACAAGAAACTGAGTCAATGGGATGGAAGAGGATATCCATTGATGAATGTAAAATCTGATAACAAGTGTTGGACATGTAGCTTGGTTTTGGCAATTGCACTTGTTCTTGATCCGCAGTTTAAATTTAATTTTGTGGAGTTCTCCTACAATGCAATCTATGGCAATGATGCAACCAGGAGTCACTTGAGAATGATTCGTAATACTCTCACTGATATTTTCAATGAATATACAAGTAATATGTCTAGTGGGACACTGTTCTTCGATGATACTAATTCATCGACATTGTTGAATGCTGAAGAAAATATAATGGAATCTTTTCATAGTTGGTACAATTCCAAAAGAAATACTGGAGCCTCATCGATGTCAGAAACTTGATAAGTATCTTTCTCAACCTATTAATTATTTCTTCCATCCAGAGTTTGACATATTGGTTGGTGGTGTGAACAAGCTTCTCACTTTCCTATTCTTGCGAGGATGGTTCGTGATATCTTAGCAATACCTGTGTCATCTATTATATCAGGTTCCACTTTCAATGAAAAAGTTTTGATGGACAATCCAATATTCAGTGGATTAGATCCTCAGATCATAGAGGCGATGATATGTGGCAGGGAGTGGTTAGAATCTCCTAAAGAAGGTAATATTGAATTAAGTTCTTATTATCATCTTATCTCCTATAGAAAATAAATAATAAAGTAGAGTAATATGGAAATAAGTCTATTATTGAAAAACCCCTTTATAGATGTGGGTCAAAACTCTGCAGTTTTAGTTAACATGGAACCAAGCTATATATTGATACAAACTGAAAACTTGGAAGACCAATACACTTTTAAAGAGGTATTAAAACTTTGAGTAAGTTAGGCGATGAAGCTTCTAACTCACTCAACAGCTATAGTTGTGCTATCTTGTTGAACTTGTATTCTGCATCATTGCAACATGATGTTCTCGTTAACTTATTGTCGCAGATGACAGAGTAAATCTTGCACCAATGCAGAACAGGGTATGTGCATATGGTATAATTGATCAATTGAATGTGTTTTGCTACATTATAACCTTGAATTCTGGAAATTTGAGTTTCTTTTATGCATTTTCATAAGATAGGCTAAAAGGAAGACGGTGGTGAAAGAGACTTATGCGGTGAAAAGTTGCAAGAAGGGGACAACAACATGGACAGAAAAGGTTACACTCAATAATTACCTTCATATTTTGTAAACCTATATGACGAATACTCAACCTAAAATCTTGGGCTAGTACTATATTTCTAACATCTCATAAATATGCCTAAAAAGATTACATATTTTCAGAATTGATTTATTATTAAATGTTTTTCAGAATTATTTGGACTTTTGTGATGTTCGGGCATATTTGGTGTCTCCTTTCACAGATAAAGAATTAGAGCATTTGAGAAAATGGCAAACTCATGCAATAAGTGGGTATGTACAATACATCATCTCAGTCTCAGTCATGATCATATGGCTTAATTAAGGGGTCATAATCATCAGAACAATAATGAAATTTGTTGTACTTGTTTTAAAGAGAATCTGTTGGACAAGATAAGATACGGGATAGTGCGTTAGCATCTTTGCTTATGATTCCTCCTAATGATGTTGATTATGAGAATGCACCAAATTACTACATTGAGGATACCGTAAGTATCCTTTCAAAATAGTACTTCTTTTTCATTTTTTTTCTTTAAAAAAATTACTTGAATTAGTGCCTTTATTGCATCTGTCTTGCCCATATTTGAAGGTTGTGAATCAGTTTTTCGTTTTACTTAAAAGAAGATATGAGAAATTCACACATAAGTACATGAAGCACCATTCATTCGATTCTTCTATTGCTGTGAGTACCTTAATTCATTCGATTCTTCTATTGCTGTGAGTACCTTAATTTATTCAAAATCTTAATTAAGTTATATATACAAGTTAGCTGGCATGATAATAACTTTTCAACTATATATGATGAATTCAGACTTACTTGATTGAGGGATCAAGGACTGAAGTTGAAGTGTTAAGTTGGTTTAAAAAAGAGGACTTCGAAGGCGTGAGCAAGGTAATTTTTTTTTCTATAGGGTAATTAGTTGTTCTAGTTTAATGCGTATATAATTAACACTATACTAGTAAGAAGAATTGAAACATTTTTTTCTGTCTGATGCAAGTTGTTTCTGCCAATATGTTTAAATAAACATTGGCTTCTTTTTTATGCTGACATTGATGATAAAAAATTGCTATGGTTGGATTCAATGAAAATTTCTCGAATGTCCAATGATTCAGTGAAGCATGTAATCCAACGGTGGTTTTTAGAGTTTCTATTGCCGTTATTGGGACATGATCTTAAGGATTGGTCATTTGAGGTCCCAAAAGATATTCCTATGCAAAAGAAGTAAGCAAAAAAAAATTTCTAATATGAGAGAAATAATGAAAATGAAGCTTTTGGTATTCATTTTGTGGTTTATAAAAGGTTCATCACCCATAGTTAATTACATAAACTTCGAATCTTTGCAGCTCTGTGGATTGTGCACTCTTTGTGATGAAATATGCAGACTGCCTCACACATGGCAATTATTTTCCTTTCACTCAAGATGACATGCCTCACTTTCGACATCGGACGTTTCTTGATCTATACTTTGGAAGTATATGTTTGGGAAGGAGCCAAGGTTATTAACTCTGCTAAAGGATTGGCATTTTAACGGGACATTATGTTTAATTTACATGGTTAATTTTTTTAATGTAATTTAAAACACATGTTTGCTGTATTGCTTAATCTAATTTAATGGCTATCCTATTTTTTTTATCTTGGATTTTTCTAATCTCAGTTTTAAATCCTAACAATGATCATTTTCTCGTTTTAAACCCGGACAGTCCAAATCTTTAAGATCATTTACCCATTGGATCACTCTCTCCTGAATCTGATTAAGGAAGATGAGGTCATTATCAACCTGCATAGCGTTATTGGTAGCGGGTATGTATCCATCCAACTTTGGTGTCTGCGATTGCATGTTTATACTCTGCAAACATTGATTGGTTTTTTATGGTGTTTTCTGGGCATTGTTTTATACATAGGTGGTCATTTATAGCTGGGAGATTATCAGATAGTGAATTACTGGAACACACATCTAAGAAGAAAGTTACTGAACATAGGTATTGATCCCGCGACTCACAGACCACTCAATGAGGCTGCTCAGATGTAACAACAATATCTTTCAGCGGTGCTAAACAAAAAGAGGAAGACAAGAATAATAACAGATAGATGAATTTGGGCAATGCCCTTTGCTACAATCTGCAGCCCATTTTATAATTAAAACTGAACCTTGTTCTTTTTAGAGTTAATTAGATTGTTAGAGATTCGGTACTTAAATTTTAAAAAAATATACAAATTGATATATAAAGAAATATATATACACTTTACAGACTAAATTTTTAATTATTTATCTTGTTAACCCACATTTAATATGTATTATTGGTATAATATATAAAAGCAAATCCCTTATAATAATTATATTATAATTAATTAATTATAATTTAAAATTTTATAAAATATATAAAAAATTTTGAATGAATCTCACACTTGATGCATTCATTTTGTAATATAATAAGTGATATATTTTTACATAATTTTTTATTATCGTTAAATGATCATAGATCTATAATAAAAAAATTACATATAACATACTCTCTATACATATATTTTGCACCTTCCAAAATTTTAGTTTAAAAAATAAATTCTACTTCTACACAATTTAAACACGAGTAATGAAATCTTTATTTCAAATAAATTACAGCATATCCTAATAATTCAGAGCCAAATAGCAAGTTAGAAAGTAAAGCATTTCCTATTTTATTTTGATAACCGAATATTTTGTCTCTTACTCTAGAGATTTCTTTGGGCAAAAATTATATTTCTAGAAGAGTTGCAACAAGCCGAAAGAAAGAAAGGAAAAGTTATCCTCACTCTAAGCCTCATGTTAAACTACGATTAAGTTTAGGTTATCAAATTACCATAGAGGGTATTTAATGGTAAAAGGGAATAGTGATCTTTTTTGCTCTTAGAACCTTTTAGCAAAGAACTAAGGGTATTTTTATCATTTGTACCGAACAAAGATTTAGAAACTCATGCAAGCTATGAAAAAAGAGCTAAAAACAAAAGCAATAGCCTTTGAAGTTGAGCTCAAATTTCTAGAGACCTTGCCCTTTACTGAAGAAATAGATAGAGTCATGCCTTTCAAGGGATTCAAAATGCCAACATTGAAAACCTATAACAGTACTTTTGACCCCTTTAATTATTTGAAACTTTATAAAACTAACATAATGATGCAAGGGGCAAACGAAGCTCTAGTGTGCAAAAGCCTAGCAACCACACTCAAGGGCATAGTTTGATCCTGGTACAATAGCTTGGAACCGAGGTAAACCATTACATTTGAAGAACTAAGCCACTCGTTGCCCAGGTTTGTGAGTAGTCAAAAAACGAAGAATACAACCCTAAGTTTGATGTCAATCCATGAATCTTTAAATAGCTATATCACAGATTTTAATGAGGTAGTTCTGCAAGTCAAAGACTTGGAATAGATAGCAACCATAGCCGTCTAGACAAGTGGACTCCACGACAAAAAGTATCATTTAAAGTTAACATTATCACTAGAACTGCTTAAAACTTTGGCTGACATCTTATTGATATCCAAGAAATACATAAATGTTAAAGCTACAATGAAAACTAACCAAGGTAAGAGAAACTCATCCCTTTTTTTCGGTGACCAAAGTAAAAGAGGCTCATCTCCTTTTTTTGATCATAAGAAAGGTAAAGATTTCTATGATCTTCCTCTAAAAGGGAGACGACATAAGGCTAGAAGCCTTAGTGGCAAAAAAAGCTATATTGCACTAAATATCGCATAAGAGAGGATTTTGATGCAACTTGAAAGAAACTCCAACCATGGATGGCCAAAGTCCTTAAAACAGAACACGATGAGGGATCCGACCAAAATATGTGCTTTCATAGAAATATAGGCCATAACATTGAATATTGTGTTGACCTAAAAAATGAGATTGTAGCTTTGATAAGAAGAGGTCAGCTAAGGAGATTTATGGGTCAGAGAAGATAAGACCAACCTAGGATGGACTATAAGCAAGATTGAAGAAGGCCCATCCGAAGTAGAGAGGAAAGATTGGAACATGGAAGAATGAAAGCCCATAGGGATGAGCCGAGTCAAGAAGAGGTCCTAATTGATAATAACAAGCCAATTGCTATGATGATTAATGTGATCACTAGGGGTAGCTTTACCTCAACTAAGAGAAAATTTAACCTAGACATAGTTACGGTTGTAGGCACCTCAGTAAAAAGAGAAAAAGACTAGAAAGATGAGTTAATCTCATTTAGCTCGTAAGATCTTGAAAGAATCCAACATCCACACGATGATGCTATAGTGATCATAGTCTTAGTGTACAACTACGTAGTCAAAATAATCTTATTTGATAATAGGAGTTCAATCAATGTCATGTATTATGGTTGCGTGAAGAAAATGAGAATTACTGAAGATCAATTAAAGCTTATCACCTCAACATTTGTAAGGTTTGGGAACGAGTAGGTACTAGTAAAAAGAATAATCAAGCTTTCAATCTCTTTAAAGATTAAACCAAAAACTATTACCTTAGTTATAAAATTCATGGTTATAGATGTCCCATTAGCTTATACTATAATATCTAGCTATTCTATAATGCAACTTATATGCTTAGCTCTCCATTTAAAAGTTAAAATCTCGACACCCAATAGGGTTGGAGAGGTCCGAGAAAATTAGTCTATGGTACAACAGTGTTATGTTACAATAATGAAGGGTACGATTGGAAAGTAAACGTGCAATTCAATAGAAATCGAGGTCAAAAGCAAAAAAGGACAACCACTAGAAAATGACAAGCAAAAAGTTACCAGCTAAAGTACATAATGTAAGATTGGCCTAATGAAAACGCACTCTTAAACCACTCTGAGCTTTTAAGCTCTAACAAAAAGAAAACTTTTGTTCTAGTTTTTACATTGTTTGAGGTAACTCCAAAGAAAACCAAGCTTTTAAGTTGATGCAAACAATCACATGTCATTTGGACTGAGCTAATATACTGGCCATAATATAGTGTAAAATGAAAAATACATACTAATTTCACTACATATATGTTTAACAAGTTATTCACAGTACACTGATCATCACATTGGGATTTGTTTTCATAGGAAATGATCCTGACCTAATTAAACAAAAAGAGATAATTGATTAAAGATCATATTCAGACAAAAATTGACCTGAGTCGATTGAAGACCTTAAAACAGTTCTATTATAGGATAGCATCCTTATAAAACATATACAGATCACAACTAAGCTTCAACATAAGGATCAGTTAATTCAACTCTTAAAAAATAATGCCAACCTGTTCGCTTAGACACCATTTGACATGCATGGTATTGATATCAAAGTGATAGTTGATAGATTGCATACTAACCCTGAGGTAAAATTAGTTCAACAAAAAGAAGAGAATTTTTATCGTGAAAAAACAACAGGCTATCGAGGGAGAGGTTGATAAATTATTACGAGCAGGCTTTATCAGGGAAGTTTACTATCCTGAATGGATAGCCAATATGATTAAGGTCAAAAAACAAAGTGGAAAATGAAGGATATATGTTAACTTTACCAACCTGAATAAAGCTTACCTAAAAAATAGCTTTTTTTCACCCTAGTATAGATCGATTGATGAATGATAGTACCGAGCATGGCCTTCTTAGTTTTATGGATACCCATTCTTGTTACAATCAAATCAAAATTTTAAAGGATAATGAGAAAAAAATAGCCTTTATTACTAAAAAAAGCCCTTACTATTATAAGATAATGCCCTTTGGATTGAAGAATGCAGAGATGACTTACCAAAAGCTAGTAATCAAGGAGTTTAAAAACTAGATCGGTTGCAATATGAAAGTGTATGTAGATGACATGATAGTTAAAAGTAAGAGTTTGATCGAGCACTTAGAAGACCTTAAAAAGACCTTCAACACCTTGAGAAGGTATAATATGAGCTTAACCTAAGCAAATATGCTTTTGGGGTCATGTTGGATAAGTTTTTCGATTACATGATTAACAAAATAAGGATAAAGGCAAACCCGAAAAAAGTTTAGGCAATCTTAAACATAAAAGTGCTTATCTCAATAAAAAAAGTACAAAGGTAGCTAAAAGAATAGCTGACTTAAGTAGATTCATGTCCAAGTCAACGAAACGATGTTTGTCATTCTTCAAAATCCTTAAGAACATCTTTAACTTCAAATGGACTCTTTAGTGCCAAAAAATTTTTAAAAGACTCAAAAAATACTTGTCATTTCTACCCATTCCATCCAATCTAAGACTCGGTGAGATCTTGCAACTATATATAACTAGCATAAATCGAACCATCAGCTCAATCCTAATCCAAAAGAAAGAAAGGAAATAAAGATTGATCTATTTTGTAAGCAAGGTATTAATAAGACTAGAAACTAACTATAGCGGCATAAAAAAGTTAGCTTATCCTATTGTTACCTCAGCAAAAAAACTTAGGCTATATTTCTAAACTCACACAATTCACATACGGACCGACCAATTATTGAGATAGGTCTTACAAAGGCTTGAAAAGTAAAAAAGGCTAATTCAATGAGTGATGGAATGCAGTGAATTTGACCTATATATATTACCCACGTTAACTTTAAATTCATAGGTACTAGCAGACTTTGTCACAGAACTTATTTTGGTATATCTTGAAAGATAATCCGAGACAAAAGAAAAAACTTCGGATAATAATGATTGAAAACTCTATGTTAACGGATCAGTCACAAGCCATAGTGGAGGAGTTAGCTTTATTCTAATCAACCTGGAAGGTCTACAGTACTTATACACCTTGATATTCAAGTTTAAAGCATCCAATAATAAAACAGAATATGAGACATTGATAGTTGGTCTAAAGTTGACAACTGAGCTAAATGTTTAACGTATAATCATGTATAGCAATTCTCAACTGGTGATTGGTCAGATAAATGAAAATTTTGAAGCTCGAAAAGATGGGATTCAAAAATATCTTGACAAAGCACTAGCCTTGGTGCTGACTTTAAGAAAGTCAAAGTGTAGAAGATATCAAGATCAAAAAATTCACTACCAGACACTTTGTCTAAGTTGGCTTTAGAAATAACAATGAAAAGCTCGAACTAAGTTCTAGTAAAATAGTTAACACATAAAAAACATCGAGGACAAGTTTATAGGACATACCATAAAGAAAGAAACCTGGATGACGCCAATCAAGAAGTACTTAACCACGATAGCACTATTTGAGGAAATAATCTAAGTTAAGGCATTGATGAGAAAGGCTTTTTGGTATACAATGATTGAAGAAAAATTGTACAATAAATCTTTTAACTTGCTTTACTTAAGATATGTTACGAAGAAAAAGCAAACTATATCCTACAAGAAATCCATAAAAGAATATGTGGAAATCACCTTGAACCTTGGTCATTGGCCTACAAAGTGCTTAGACAAGGCTATTATTAGCCTACCATCAGAAAGGATACAATCGAACTAATAAAAAGATTCGATAAGTGTTAAAGATTCAATAAGTGTTAAATATTCACTTACATGCAACATCTTCTTTCAACTAAGCTTATTTCTATCATCAGTCCATGGCTCTTTATGCAATGAAAAATGGATATCCTATGACTGTTTAGCCCAACCACTAATCAAAGGATATTTGTCTTAGTAGCAGTAGATTACTTCATCAAATGGCTTAAAGCTGAGGCTTTGGCTACCACCACAGAGGCCCAAGTCGAGAAATTCATTTGAAAAAATATAGTTTGTAGATTCAGTTTACCTTAATCTATAATAATGGATAATGACAAATAATTCAAAAATCAAAGGTTTAATGAATATTTAAACCTTTATATTAACCTTAGATTTATGTCGGTTGCCTACATTCAATCCAGCGGGCAGGCTAAAGCTACAAACAAGATAATATTAGAAGCTCTGAAAAAAAGATTCGATGTAGCAAAAAAAATTGGATTGATGAACTACCAAAGGTGTTATGGGCCTTGAGGATGACCATGAAGGTATCCTATTCCATTTAGCATTCGAAACAAAGGTTGTGGTATTTATTGAGATCTATCTTTCGAGCTTAAGAATTAAATTATGGTCAAAAGAGGGAAATAAGGAAATGCTTAGGGTTGACCTTGATCTCGTTAAAGAACAAAAGGATATAGCCTTCACACGGATAGCAACTTATTAGAAAAAATGGCCAATTATAATAATAAAAGAGTCTGACGTAGGCATATTTGGAAAGATAACTTGGTACTTAAAAAAGTAAAAATTTCAAGAATAGATTACGAAGGTGGCAAATTAGCCTCGACCTGAAAAGAACCATATGTTATTAAAAAGATTATCCATGACATGACCT
>NW_019168026.1:9736892-9823061 GCF_002303985.1 Durio zibethinus
TCCATATTTACTTATTTATTATTTATTTTCTTTAGGAGATAAGATGATAATAAAAACTTAATTCAATATTACTTACTTTCTTCAGGAGATCCTAACCAATCCCTGCCGCATATCATCGCCTCTATGATCTGAGGGTCTAATCCACTGAATATTGGATTGTCCATCATAACTTTTTCATGGAAAGTAGAACCTGATATAATAGATGACATAGGTATTGCTAAGATATCACGAACCATCCTCGCAAGAATAGGAAAGCTTGAAGCTTGTTCACACCACCAACCAAGTATGTCAAGATCTAGATTGGAAGAAATAGTTATAGGTTGACGAAGATACATATCAAGTTCTGATATTGATGAAGCTTCAGTATTCCTTTTGGAATTGTACCACCTATGGAAAGATTCCTTTGTATTTTCTTCAGTGTTCAACAATGTCGATGAATTATTATCATTGGAGAACAATGCCTCATTAGACATAATTCTTGCATATTCATCGAAAATATCAGTGAGAGTATCACGAATCATTCTCAAGTGAATCTTGGCATCACCATAGCCATAGATTGCCTTGTAGGAGAACTCCAAAACATCAAATCTAAACTGCGGATCAAGAACAGCTGCAATTGCCAAAACCAAGCTACATGTCCTACAATTGTTATCAAATTTCACATTCATCAATGGGTATCCTCTTCCATCCTGTTGACTTAGTTTCTTGTAGATACCAAAAATGTCCCACAAACATGCATTTGAAGTTTTAATGGCACCATCAATAGAATTTTCAACATTCTTCTCACCTGAGTTATCCCTACCAAGGAGACCAAAAATACATTCATCACTACTGATGAAAAATGTGCTTGAAGGATGTGAAGCTACAAAACACTGCCAGCTCTTTCTTATTTCTTCAGCTATCTCGAAACATGAAGAGGAATTATGTATGGTTAAGGAACAAACTTTCTTGTCAAAATTCCATTCCAGAAGTAACTTTTTGAAATTTTCAAAGAAAGTCATTTTCTCAAATTGATTCCTTAAACTTTTTAAAGCAAGAATTTTCTTCTTCAATTCCCAATTGTCATCAATAAATTGTACAATATAACAACAATACACAATCTTTTCAGGATCATGTGCCCACAAACTAATTGTTAAATTAAAGCGACATGAGAGCTTATCAAAATATTGAAAGAGCTTATGTTTTTTCTCTTTGTAGACATGAATTATGTCAAATGATAGAGCTTCTTGTGATTGAAGTTTGAACATTGGTTGCAAATTTTTCAAAGTATTGGTAAAAAATTCATCCTCAACTATTTTCAATGGGAACTGATTCTTAATAATCATTCTTGCAACATCCATCCTACTCCTATCTTGATCAAATGAAGAATTACCTTCACTAACACTTTCATTTTTTAAATCACCTCTCCCAACTTTGGCTGCCCTTTTTTTACATCTTTGCAAGTGATTTCTTAAGTGAGTAGTTCCTTTCTTGCTTGAACCATCAAACTTTGTACCACAATCTACACATGTAGCAAGTTCTTTCCCATCCCCATCTTGCTTCCAGCTAAATTCTTTCCAAACATCAGATGTCAACTTTCTTCTTTTAGCATTTGAGATTAGTAAATTATTTACATTTGCTTTTACTATCTCATTCTCATTATTTGCAATTGGCTCAAAAGAAGTTTGTTTCCCATTTCCCTAATATAATAAGCAACCAAGAGCACAAATCCATAGTTAGAAAAAAAAATTATTTACAGTCACTGTCATTTTTAAACAGTTAGTTTTTCATGTTTTAGAACATTTAGAATGATTTGTAGGTAAAAAAGTGAATAACTAAAGTGTAAAAAGGTTAATTAATATAACATTTTTATGGAGAAATTAAGAGCAATTAATATAATTGTAACCTTGAATATAGTGATAAAGGAACAATAGATTACCGGTTCATGAGGCCCTGGTGTTTGCAATACTACTCCACCTGTTCCAGCTGTTGTTGAAGCATGCATAGGTAATGGTGGGTGGAAATTTGGAATCACTCCCCGCTAAAAGCAAATATTATTATCATTAGACCCTAGGCCTAGAATAATATAAGTATCAGATCATGTAAATACAATTAAGATTGGTACCTGCTCATTAAGCCCTTTTGTTACCATTACATGACCATCCCTCGTGTTTGAATATATAAAATCAGTGGTAGACGAAGCTGGTGGAGGATTTATCATAGGCACTGTCACCTGCGGAATGTTCGAAATAGCTCCTTCCTGAGACCCAATTTCAGTGTCCTGAACCCTTACTTTTACAAACCTTGTCTTCATATTTTTCAAGCTATTGAAGATACGAAGTGCCAAGGATTCTGCTTTTTCAGGCCTAGTTTTACATGGACGCCACAAGAATGCTACTACATAAACATCATCAGTGGTATAACGGTTTTGTAAACAGATTGCAGCAGCAGCACAATCGGCAATACAAAACCATTTAACACTCTTTGGATGGTAAAGTTTCATAAACTCAGAAATACTTGGCTTAACAAGGAAGTGCTCACTTGATTGAAGTGCTTTCCTAGCAAACCCTTGTAAAAGTTGAAGTACTTCATTTCTTCCAATCAACGATGGATCCTCATGATCATCAAAATAACAAAAAGTACTTTGGAAGATTAGAGTACGTTTCTCGTATGGATCTAACCAAATTTCATTCATATTATCCTCATAAGTCCATGTTAAAGCCAATTCAATCTTATTTTCAGAACATAACTCTTGTAACATGTCATGTATCTCAGCCAAAGCAGCCAATTGATTTAATTTGAAACCCTGTGTTAATATAGAAATAATGAATTACAACAAAAAATAAAAAAGCCAAAATAACACATTTAAAAAAAAAAAAAAGCAATTCATCCTTAAATTAACAATTTTTGTAGGGATGACAACAGATAAAGTATCTACTAATTTTAAAATACACGGAAGCCATTTAGTAATATCCTATTAAAATCTGATTCTATTTATTTAGTTAAAAATCTACTGGTACTTATTACAAGAACCTAACACAATTTGAATTCAATAATAAAATAAAATAAAATTATTTTATATGTTTTATTAATAAAATTAAATTAATAAATTTAAAAATATATTTTATATTTAGATAATTTAAAAATTTTACTAAATGATTTATAAATATTAAAGAATTCATTATTTATAATTATATTCGAATAACAAATGCCCTAAGCTTATTATATGTGTCCTACTCAAAACTTTTATAAAATACTCTAATCCTATTTAATTAAATCAAATAATGTCGAATATCCTTTTATGCTGTACCCATTGCCATCTTTAACATTTTGACCATTTTGTATGCAACTTGTAAGAGAATATATATATATATATATATATATATATATATTGACAATGTATAATAGTGCAAATTCAAATTGGAGCTTTTGGTTAAAGTCTTCCCTTTTTCATTTTAATACCATGGAACTCAATG
This sequence comes from Durio zibethinus, assembly GCF_002303985.1. Next base: position 9,740,348 of record NW_019168026.1, read on the forward strand.
TCGGTAACTACAGGACTTGAAGTTTAGTATTTTTACCTAAATTTTCAGTCCTAACAATATTTACTTTAATAGTCAGGCGGCCCCTATTATGCTTTTGTAAAATTCTATGTTTTCTTTGGCACTTAAAAAACTATTATTTCAAAAAAAAACTATAAGAAAACTTTTGGCATGCTTTGAAGCAACCAATAAATAAACATATATATTAAAAATTTTGACATCATAATTTTAATTTAATTAAAAATAATCAAAAGTTAATAGTAAAAATTATTATTTGAGGATCGTTATTTTGTTTTCTTCCAAAATATTATTTTTAACCGTTAAATTTTGATTTTTTTTTCCCAAATGAAAAGCATAATGTTATAATTGCACTGATCCAAAGATAAATGAAAATTTTGATTCTTTTAGCGAAGATAAAACAGTATATATTTAGACCTTAGCTCATTAAAAAATATACAAACTATTGATAACTTTTTAAACTTAAAACCAAAGTAAAAATAAAAAAAATATATTAATATGCAATTTTATACTCTTGAACTATATTACTTTTACAATTTGATATTTATATAAAAAAATTCACAATTTAATATATTAATTTTATTTTCATTAAACACTTTATAATATTGACTAACGATATTACTAAAAAATATGATGTGGCAGATATAAGTGGCCACTGAAAATGCATTATGTGTTATGATCTTATTTGTTGTTTTATTGCTATATTAGCATATTATTAATAGAGTTAGTATTTAAGGAAAAAAAATGGTATGAGAATGTAAATTGATATACTTAATCGTAAATTTTTTATAGATATTAAATCTTGAAAAATAATATAATTTAAGGATCAAATTGCATATTAGTCCAAGAAAAAATTTTAGTTTTGTATTGTTTAGGAGACTTGAAAAGATAACTAAAAGAAAGAAAAGATAATACCTCTGGAAAAGGTTGTAAAGGTTGTACTTTATCTTCTAATCGAGGACTTGGATTGCAACCTATAACACAATTGATAAAAATATAATTAACGAATATAATCATAAATCTAAATATCAATAAATTAAGAAAGACATGATGATATATGTAGATTCTTTATCATAAAATTAAGGGTCAACGATCCAGTTTACCATTTTTTTAGTTTATTGCTCAAATTTTATCTATTAATCATCTTTGAATTAATTGATAAATTTTTAACACAACACTTTTAATTTAAAACCCAAATTAGTCAAAATATATGCCAATAGAATATTTCTTTGACATATTAGAAAACAAATTAAATATTTTTTAGTTTTTAAAAATTATAAAAAATTGAAAAATAAAAAAAAAACAAAACTAAAAAGAAAAATGAAAAAGCAAAAGAGAAAAAGAATAAGGAAAGAATGGGAATGGAAGGGAAAATTGCCTAGTCTCATCGTCAAGTGTTAATCTTGAGTCGATCAACCAAATTTTGGATATATGAAAGGCAATGAAAAAAGAAAAACACAAACGGATTGTAAAAGGAGAGAAAGTAATGGAAGAGAGAACTTATCGATCTAGTTAGATCTTGTGATTTAAAATACAACATGGTGGTACAATACGAATACAATATAAAAAATAACATGAGGTGACTCAATTTAAAATTTTATCAATAACTATATATGAGTTTAATAAAAATAAAATATATATATTTTATTTTATTATATCGACATGAATTATAACACATAATTTTTATGTAAAACATGGTATAAATACATAAATTTTAATATTTTACATAACATGAATATACAAATTATCAAGTCTAGATCTAGTATAAAGAGATCTAAATGAGAAGAGAAACGCGGTTTGGTTATCGACACTGATTTACCTTCATTATGCATAGAAAGTGATGTACATATATTAAGCCTAAAGGGCGTTTAGTTCGCAGATTTTTAAATATTGGGAAGTTAAATGATTCTGGCGAAAAATGATAGTTAAAAGGAATATGTGATACCTGTGTTTTGTTGATTTTAGGAAATGTAAGATTTTTATATAATTTGTAGAATATAAGATTACCTAATAAATTCTTTTATTATATTGTCCTTAATGACATATGTATAACACATGACATTTATATAGTCATTTATTTAATATTTTATAATATATTTATTTAACACATGAATAATTGATAGAAATAATAATGAAAAAAAAGAGTATTAATCTCAAACATGAATATGACATAATTAAAGAAGCTATAATCACAAACAATGTCACATAGTCAATTTATAGCATACTTTAATGATATCATTGTTAAGTATATTTCATCAATAAATTGCTAATATCATCGTATTCAAATGAAGTGTATAATCAATGTCAATGTTTTTTGTGTTCATTCTCACACCAATTCATCTAGTTGTAATTTCTCACATAATTCTCGTTAGGTTGTTTTTTCAACCTTTCCTTTCATTTTACTTGTACATGATCCTTAATCAAACACCTAGTCATAGTAAAATGAAAAAAAATCAAATAATAAGTCTTCAAAACATATCCATCTTTTGAATAAACTTTAATTAAATATATCTAAATACAATTGTGCAATCAATTAATCATCTTAATATAATCATTACGCTAAAGTCACATAGCAAGTTTTCATCATATTTAAAACATTATAAGAATATATAAAATGTCCAAGTAAATCTCAATACCTCTAATTATTAGCAAACATATTTAGAAGTTTTATTCAAGGAAGAATAAACATCGTCATTGACTTTGGTATTTTTGATCAAGAGATATATCACTTTAGCTTTTTTGTCAACCATTTTGTATTGAGTTCATATTTTTTTGAAACTCAATAGTTGCCACTGATAACTCCTTAAAAATAAAAGAATACCTTTTGATAACGTTTCAGCATTGTACAAATGGTCAGACCAAAAATTAAACTGTTACTCTAAGACAATGAATTGCCATGATTAGGCAACTTGTTGCTTTTTTGTATTTTATTTCCAAAACTTAGTTTTCACAACAAATATTCTAAGTAATCAATTTTCATAGTTGATTACTTCTTTTAAAAATATCTCATGAGTAATATTTTGGTCATGAAACTCTTTCTTTCATTTCCCTTGATCATATACCAACGTATAAACTAACACTCAAATCAATCAATGACTACTATGTAAAAAAAAAATCAATCAAAGACAATCAACTATATTCTCTTTGAAAACTTTTAGCCCATGATCTTAAACGAAAATGTTAAAGCCATTAATCATGCAATTAAATATATCACCATATAAATTAATTATAATAAGTAAATTACTAACCTTAATGTACAGGAACATTAAACTCTTTAGGACACTTACCGCTTGCTTTTTTGTTTTTGACTATACTTACTCTTGTTGAATTCAAGATTTGTAGAACAAATTCGAATAAAATGACTTTATGTCATAGTCGAAATAAAACATGGGAGAAAAACCAATTTTAATCTTCCACAATAAGTTAGAGAGTTATTGAAAAAATAACTTTATGATTTTTGGTTCAACACCAAGAACATTCTTAATAGCCTTCCATAAAATATTCTCCATTTCATGATCATGAACTTGAACATAGTGTTGCCATTGAAGGAGATTTATTATCCTTAAATTGTTGTATATTGGGTATAGTTATAGCAACATAATCAATAAAGTATGCAAAAAATACAGAATTAGAAAAGAAAAAATTGATATTTGGGCAAGACACTTCCGAGAAATTTTCTTAAAGATAATAGTCTCCCTACTGCAATGCAAATGGATTCTTGGAGACGTTATATGTGGAGACCCGCACCCAACTTGCGAGTTATTGTCCGCTTTAACCTGAAGGTCTCATGGTTTTGTCCCACAAAAGACACCTCACAAGTTGAGATTAAGTCTCTACATATATATCATTCCTTATTCACACATCATTCTGATGTGGGATTGGGGGTGTTACAATCTCCCCACCTTTAATGCTTGACGTTCCTGTCAAGCCGAGTCCATCCACAGGACCAATATCACACCAGACTATCGTGTAGGACTTAGTGACTCTTACGACTGTGAACTAGTGACCGCTCTGATACCATTTATGGAAACCTGCACCCAACTTGAGAGGTATTATCCACTTTGACTCGAAAGTCTCACGATTTTGTCCCACAAAAGGTATTTCACAAGTTGAGATTAAGTCTCTACATATATAGCATTCCTTATCCACACATCATCCTGATGTGGGATTGAGAGCGTTACAATATACCCAAGAAAAAATGCCTAAAGTTAAAAAAGAAAATGATTGCACTTCATGTTTTTCTTGAACTCATATGAAACATGAACCCAAAAAAAAAAAAAAAAAGAGCATAGGAAGATAAAACTGTTTTTGATTTTTAAGAATGAAAAGATGTAAGGTTGTTAAAATTGCGTTTAGAGAAATATTTATGACCTCATAAGGTGTTTCAAACCACCTTCCACGTAAAAGCATCATTCAAATGAATTGATGCAACTTTTGGAATGAAAGAATTCCAACATGCTTATATTTTAGTCTTAAAGTGTAGATATTCGAATGCCAAACATAGGATATTTGCTTTCCAAAATGTGGGTATTCAAATGCCCAACCAGGGTATTCAAATGCCTACTCTTTAACTTTCAAATTGTCATTTTAAAATATAGCATTCAATTTCCCTTTACTTATTTCATTCCAAACGTTATTTTATACTTTTAAAATACAATTTTATCAACAAATGCATTCTACATGATTTAGAAAACAATCATTTTTACCTAAAAACATTGTTCTTTGGTAATATATAAAACAAAAACAAAAAAAAAAAGAAAAAAAGTCAACTTCATACCAACCATATTAGTGATCTTTTTATATTTTTAAAATAAATATTTCATGAACTTTTTTTTTGTTAATGTTTGATTGATATAAATTATGTAAATTACACTCGTTCATAAATTCATGGTAAATTTTGATGACAGATTAAATAGTGATAAATTTGATCTTTAATCATTAATTTAAATTTCATTATATTGAAGCTTTGGGGGTTTTTAAGTATATATTTTCTAGTTGATTTATTCAAGAAAATTTCACTAATCAAGGAATAATTTTAATTATATTTTTTTCCTCTTATTATTTTTGCCCATCTTTTCTTTTTTGTAAATATTTTAAAAATTATATTGAAAATGTTTTAACACTTAATAGTCTTTTTAAATATTTTAAATTTATTTTTCATGAATTTTTATCTTTTCACATTAAAAACTTGGAACAGTTATTTATAAAAAATAAAATTTCGTATAAAATACATTAAAATTAAAGTTTTGGTTTTTTTAATTTATTTTAAATCAAGGAGATACAATATAAGATAGAGGGAGCATTATATTATCATATTATTAAATTAATGGAGAAGAATCAATAAATGAACTTCATAATTGTTATAACATTGGAGAAAATTTAAGTTATTAATTAAAAAAAGGTACGACGCTATGTCGCGGTGAATTGTTTTTCAACAAAAATTTTCATTGTTTTTAGTATTTATATGATTATTATTATTATTATGTAAAAATAATTAAAAACTAATTCATAAAATGTTATTTTATAAAAATATTTAGATTATATTTCATATATTGCAATTATGTTTTGTTGTTAGATTTTTGCGCTAGGTTATGAGCATTATATTTTTTTATTAATTATTTAATCAAATTTATTATTTTTTAATTTATTGAAATTTATAAAGTTTCTTTTTTTTTTCCTTTAGTGAGAACGTCTAAAACAAAAGAAAAAAATAATAAAATTATAACAATTATAAATTTTAATGAAATGATTTTGATTTTGTTTTAATTTTAATTTTCTATTTTTATGTAGTTTTATATTTCTATCTATTATTATTATTTTTTAAAAACTTAAATTTTATTTTATTACAAATAATAAATAAAAATTATGTTTTAATTCTTTCTTTTGCTTCACTTTTCTTTTTCCTTTCTTTTCTTGCATTTTTTCTTTTTTTTCTCTTCTTCTCTCTACCCAAAGCATAAAGAATATGATATATAATAAATAGATTCCTTTTAAAAAAATAGCAATAAACTACCACAACTAAAAGTTTTCTGTTTAAATTGTGTATATTTCATCATCTTTTATACTCATACCCTCTCAAAATAATTGTCCCTTATTGACTTTTTTTTATCAAACTAACTTAACTTTGACCTTCATTTTTTTAAAGTATTATATTAAATTAATACTATGTTTTGAAATTTTTGAAATTCAAAGTTTACAAATCTTATTTTTAAAAGCTTTTTGATTTTATAATTTTATTAAACATAATGATCAAATTTGATTTAATTTTAAAAAAAAAGTTAATAAAGAATAATAATTTCAAAACAAAGGGAATAATAAATTTTAACAATTCATTAACATATAGAAAGCCCAACATATTATTATACAAAACATATTCATCTACCAAACTCGAGCCCATACAAAATGTAACCCAAATTTTTTCAACCCAATTAAAGTCTACAATTGCATCATACAATAGTTACTCGCTAAATGTCAACAAATAGAAGGTAAATTGAAATTGAAAATTGTAAATTGAAAGTGAAAAATGTAAATAATATAAGGGATTATTGATATTAACTATAGACAATTAGAGTTATTATTATTTTTTGAACAGATTTAGAGTTATTATTATTGATTATTGATATGAATTATTAATAATTATAACTTAAAAAAGAAAAACATATAGACAATTATATTACGGGCTACAAAATCATGGCTAGAGAGGAGTGTTAATTTTACTAATTGTATTTTTTTAAACATGTCGAGAATAATTCAAAATAGAAAAATACCTTGAACAAAATTATTGCCGATTGGATTGAAGTGATGCTCCCCATCTTTGAGTTTCCATGCCGATATGAAATATATAGGGCAATTGTCCTGGATCCTAACCAAACACCCATTGTCCTCACGATAGCAACGACTAAGCCCGCTAATCTGGTCCAGCTTGAGTGGAAATGGAAAAAAGCCATTTGTTTCCAAGTGGGATCGCCACTGATCCAAAGTATGGTGTCGCACAATTCTATCCCTACCTTCACATCCCACTATATTATTTATATGTCGCCTTAAACAATTCTCTTCTTTATTGTCTTCTTTATTGTCTCGACCAAAAACATGGGAGTAATGTTGAAAAGAGTCCTCAAAGCGTCTAATGAAATCGGAGTGATTATGATTAGCAGCATACTCTTTTATTATCACAAGGTCCGGGTTTATATTCCTCAACTTTAACAACTCTCTCTCCAATATTCCAGCCTGTCTCAGCAACATAGAGAGTTTAAAGAAATAGAAGACGACCACAGCCTCATCCTCTGTTCTTCTGAAATCCAACATAGACTCACCCACTTCTTCCAAACTATTAGCGTAAACCACTTCCAACTTCTCCAACTTAAATTTATATCGCGTGACCGCCTCAGTTATATAATCCTTTTCTTCTTGGACATTTATAATTTTTTTCAGAGACGGTGGTAATATGACACTTACACGGACTGATATGAGATCGTCCAAAGCATCAGCATAAGCATCGGTTACTAAATCAAACAAGTCTTCAGTGTAATAGAGATTTGATATGCGGAAATCAATGAGGTGCACTCGCTTCTTTCCCATCACGGTGTTGTTGATGGCATCTCCGATACTCTCATTAGCAATACCATCCCAATACTGTAAATGCAATGGAGGAGTCATCTGCAATTTGAAATAGGCAAAGTCAGGATGGAGTCCGTACGCTCGGCGAACTAGAGCTTCTGCAAAGTATTTCACAACCATGCTTTGTTGTTTGTCGGGTTCGTCAGCTGCAAGAGTCCAGATCTGCTCAAGCAGTGAATCGGCAAGTTTCAGATCCCCATCTTCAACAGCTCGAGCGCAGTCTAGTAAGACCGGAAAAGCAGAAGAGGCCATCACTGTAGGCAAATACTAGTAGAAATTTGGGGTTGAAGGATGTAGTCACCGATGAACTTGAGAATACAAGTAGGTGACTAAATTATTCCAGCGAAAGCAATAGCGCGTGATTCATTGTTTGTGGTGGTCCCCAGTCCGCACACCGCACTCGGTGTTGACTGACCAATAATTAAAGCCAAAGAATCCAATTCCCACCGACTGTTTTTAATGTGAATTTGGATTGGTCAACCAAAACAAAAGTAAAAATTATGCACAGTTCAAAAAGTGTTTTCTTGAGTTAAATATAAAAAAATGTTTTTAATAAAAATTAAATAAAAGATGGAGATTGGGCAGGGCTGGGATTGGAATTCTGAACACAAGCCTGCCCATAACACGATAATAAAATATTTATTTAATTAAAAAATTAAGATTTTAGGTAAAGGGTTGGGTCTAAGATTTAGATAAATTATTTACTCGCCATAGAAAATTGTAGAAAATAGATAACAGGATCTAATAAGCAAATTACAATTGGACTTGCTTCATTTTGACATTTCCAACGTGTTCCGACTGCAGACTGAAGCTTCCATGCTCACTACTTCTTCACCAGCAGACTCAGAAGCGGAGCTTTGTAACTCCAACCAATTGTCTAGAGATGGATCACCATCTGGTATTTCAACAGGTCAGTTTCAAGTTAGATAAATAATAACAACAACAATAATAATAATAATAACAATAAGTATCATAAACTACCATTTAGGTCGGAATCTTTGGCATAGTCTCCAGTACTATTAGTTTCTTCAGAATTCCAATTTTTCGAAATTTTAACCAGAGAAATACTCTCTTTCTCGTCCATCTTCCTTTTACTTTTAGCCTATGAAATTAAAATGCATAAAGGTAACTCAGTCTTCCGAAATTCCTGGTTATAGTATAGGTAAAACATTTAATCCAGATCACCATTATCATGTGCGCCTACCTTATTTGGCAATGGTGCATGTTTTGCTCTGTCATCTGAGACAGCAAATGATCTTACGTAAGTGATAAGAGTATGTAACTCGAAACAAATTAAATCATCTAGCTAAGGACATTCAAAGCTTACTCTTTGAGCAAAGTACCATACATCAATCAACCAAATTGTCAACTGCGATAATAACAAAGTTAAGCCATGTGGTTTACATGCATCCTACTTACTCTAGGTTTATTATTATTATTATCTTAATTAGGGATATCAATAAGGTATGAAATGGATAAGACATTGTCATCCCATTTTTATCTATAATTTTTTATATTATCTTCATCTTTGTTCCCGAACTAATATTTTAAATTTATCACACCACTATTATTGTAAAGATTTAATGGGTATAGATAATCTTAATAACTTATTAAAAAATAAAAAATTATTTTAATTTTTTATCTTGCACATTTATTCTAATTTTTTATAAATAAAAATATATTAGATCTAATTAATTTAAAATAAAAAATTTATAAGATTAAATAAAAAATCTATTTTTTCGGTGCAAAGGAGTGGTCAAACCACTTAAATTCTAGAGGTTCTAGGTCCTGCTACTCCTAGGATATCTTTCCCTTAAGGAGGGTTAGCCAAAACATAATGAGTACAATCCTCACTAAAGCCCAGCTAGCCATTTAATCAATACAAAAGTTCATCTCTAAAGATATGAATAATCTTACAAAAATAAAGAATCTATTTATTATATATATGTATATAAATATATAAGGTACAAGCATAGATACAAAGTGGTTGCTACATTACTCGTCCTATACTCAATAAAAATTTTAAAATTATATTCATTCCATTACTCATCCCAAAATTTAGTGTCCATTCTCATCTCCACAGAATAAAAAATCAGATTTCTTATAAAATATGAGTAAAATTGACATACTTAAATTTGATAAATAATTCAAAGTGTTTTAAACAAGTAACATTCAAATCAATGAGATTTATTAACTCATTTTGTGAATTTTGTTGACAGTTAAATTAAATTTTTTTTTGGGATTAATCAAACTTAATTTGTATTTGTAATGTTTTTTCTACATCAACAGGATAAAAAGATTAAGATATGTCTCATTAAATTGTATTTTAAAAAATTAACCATGCAAATTAAAATTATGTCACATTAAAAGGCCAATCCTTAAGCAAGAGTTAATAACCTTGGCTCCCTCCCAAACATACACTTCCATGGTATAGATCAAGAAACGTCCGGCGTCGAAAGTGAGGCATGTCATCTTGAGTGAAAGGAAAATAATTGCCATGTGTGAGGCAGTCTGCATATTTCATCACAAAGAGTGCACAATCCACAGAGCTGCAAAGATTCGAAGTGTATGCAAGTAACTATGGGTGATGAATCTTTTTATGAACCATAAAATGAAAACCAAAAGCTTCATTTTCATTATTCCTCTTAAATTAGAATAGAATATTTGCTTACTTCTTTTGCATAGGAATATTTTCTGGGACATCAAATGACCAATCCTTATGATCATGTCCTGATAACGGCAATAGAAACTCTAAAAACCATCGTCGGATTATATGCTTCTCTGAATCATTGGACATTCGAGAATTTTCGATTGAATCCAACCATAGCAATTTTTTATCATCAATGTCAGCATAAAAAAGAAGCCAATGTTTATTTAAACAAATTGGCAGAAACAACTGCATTGACAGACAAAAAAAAATGTTACAATGCTTCTTACTGGATTATGTTATAATATGCATTATAAACTAGAACAACTAATTACCCTATAGAAAAAAAAAAAACATTACCTTGCTCACGCCTTTAAAGTCCTCTTTTTTAACCCGACTTAACACTTCATCTTCAGTCCTTGATCCCTTAATCAGGAAATCCTGAATTCATCATATATAGTTGAGAAGTTATTCTCATGCCAACTAACGTGTATATGGAACTTAATTAAGATTTTGAATAAATTTAGGTACTCACAGCAATACAAGAATCGAATGAATGGTGCTTTATGTACTCATGTGGGAATTTCTCATATCTTCTTTTAAGCAAAACGAAAAACTGATTCACAACCTTCAAATATGGGCAAGGCAGATGCAATAACGGCATTAATTCAAGCAATTTTTTAAAGAAAAAAAATGAAAAAGAAGTACTATTATGAAAGGATACTTACAGTATCCTTAATATAGTAATTTGGTGCATTCGTAGAATCAACATCATGTGGAGGAATCCTAAGCAAAGGTACTAACGCACTAAGCGGTATCTTATCTTGTCCAACAGATTCTCTTTAAAACAAATACAACAAATTTCATTATTATTATGATGATTATGACCCCTTAATTAAGCCATATGATCATGACTGAGACTGAGATGATGTATCATACATACCCACTTATTGCATGAGTTTGCCATTTGCTCAAATGTTCTCTTTCTTTCTCCGTGAAAGGAAACCTCAAATATGCCTCAACATCCTACAAAAGTCGAAACAATTTTGAAAACCCCTAAATAATAAATCAATTCTGAAAATACGAAATTTTTTTAGGCATATATATGAGATGTTAGAAATATAGTACTAGCCTAAGCTTTTAGGTTGAGTTTTCCTCATATAGCTTTACAAAATGTGAAGGGAATTATTGAATGTAACCTTTTCTGTCCATATTGTTGTACCCTTCTTGCAACTTTTCATCACAAAAGTCTCTTTCTCCTCCATCTTCCTTTTAGCCTATCAAATGAAAATGTATAAAAGAAACTCAATTTTTCAGAATTCAAGGCTATAATGTAGCAAAACACATTCAATTGATCAATTATACCATATGCACATACCCTGTTCTGCATTGGTGCAAGATTTACTCTGTCATCTGATGACAATAAGTTAAAAAGAACGTCATGTTGCAATGATGCAGAATACAAGTTCAACAAGATAGCACAACTATAGCTGTTGAGTGAGTTAGAAGCTTCATCTTGCCGAATTTACTCACAGTTTTAATACCTCTTTAAAAGTGTATTGGTCTTCTAAGTTTCCTGTTTGCATCAATATATAGCTTGGTTCCATGTTAACTAAAACTGCAGAGTTTTGACTCACATCTATAAAGGGGTTTTTCAATAATAGAACTTATTTCCATATTACTTTACTTTATTATTTATTTTCTATAGGAGATAAGATGATAATAAGAACTTAATTCAGTAGTACCTTCTTTAGGAGATTCTAACCAATCCCTGCCGCATATCATCGCCTCTATGATCTGAGGATCTAATCCACTGAATATTGGATTGTCCATGAAAATCTTTTCATTGAAAGTGGAACTTGATATAATAGATGACACAGGTATTGCTAAGATATCACGAACCATCCTCGCAAGAATAGGAAAGTGTGAAGCTTGTTCACACCACCAACCAAGTATGTCAAAGTCTGGATTGGAAGAAATAATTATAGGTTGAGAAAGATAATTATCAAGTTCTGACATCGATGAGGCTTCAGTATTCCTTTTGGAATTGCACCACCTATGGAAAGATTCCATTGTATTTTCTTCAGCATTCAACAATGTCGATGAATTAGTATCATCGAGGAATAGTGTCCCACTAGATATATTACTTGCATATTCATAAAAAATATCAGTAAGAGTATTACGAATCATTTTCAAATGAATTTTGGCTGCTTCATCGCCATAGATTGCATTGTAGGAGAACTCCACAAAATTAAATTTAAATTGCGGGTCAAGAACAACTGCAATTGCCAAAATCAAGCTACATGTCCAACACTTGTTGTCAAATTTCACATTCATTAATGGATATCCTCTTCCATCCCGTTGACTCAATTTCTTGTAGATGCCAAAAATGTCCCGCAAACATGCATTTGAAGTTCTAATGCCACCATCAATAGATTTTTCAACATTCTTCTCACCTGAGTTATCCTTACCAAGAAGACCAAAACTACATTCATCACTACTGATGAAAAATGAGCTTGAAGGATATGAAGCTACAAAACACTGCCAGCTCTTTCTTATTTCTTCAGCTATCTTGAAACATGAAGAAGAAGTATGTATGGTTAAGGAACAAACTTTCTTGCCAAACTTCCAATACTCAAAGAACTTTTTGAAATTTTCAATGAAAGTCCTTTGGTTAAATTGATTCCCTAAATTTTCTAAAGCAAGAATTTTCTTCTTTAATTCCCAATTGTCATCAATAAATTGTACAGTATAACAACAATAAGCAGTCTTTTCAAGATCATGTACCCACAAACTAATTGTCAAATTAAAGCGACATGAGAGCTTATCAAAATTTTGAACGAGCTTACGTTTTTCCTCTTGGTAGACATGGATTATGTTAGATGATAGAGCTTCTTGTGATTGAAGTTTGAACATTGGTTGCAAATTTTTCAAAAAAATACTGAAAAATTCATACTCAACCATATTCAATGGGCACTGATGCTTAATAATCATTCTTGCAACATCCATGCTACTCTTATCTTGATCAAATGAAGAATTACCTTCGCTAGCACTTTCATTTTTTGAATCACCTCTCCCAACTTTGGTTGCTCTTTCTTTACATCTTTTCAAGTGATTTCTTAGGTGGGTAGTTCCTTTCTTGCTTGAACCATCAAACTTTCTATCACAATATACACATATAGCAAGTTCTTTCCCATCCCCATCTTTCTTATTGATAAATTCTTCCCAAACATCAGATGTCAACTTTTTTCGTTTGGCACTTGAGATCAGTAAGTTATTTACATCTGCTTTTACCATCTCATTCTCATTTTTTGCAAGTGGTTCAAATGACGTTTGTTTTCCATTTCCCTAACATAAGCAAAAATCCATAGAAAAAAATAAATTATTTACGGTCAGTCATTTTTAAATAGTTAGCTTTTCATTTTTTAGAACAAATAGATTCATTTGTAGTTAACAAAATATTTATAATTAGTACAACATTTCTATGGAAAAATTAAGAATAGTTAATACAATTGTAACCTTAAATAAAGTGATAAGGGAACAACAGATTACCTGCTCAAGAGGCACTCCCCCTGTTCCAGCTGGCGATGAAGCATGCATAGGTAGTGGTGGGTGCAAATTTGGAATCACTCCCATCTAAAAGCAGATGTTATTATCACACGTGAATGCTAATTTATGAATGACCTTAGAATAATATAAGTATCAGATATTGTAAATACAATTAAGATTGAATGTTACCGGCTCATTAAACTCTTGTATTTCCATTACATGATCATCCCTTGTGTTTGAGTCTAGCAAATCATAGGTAGATGAAGCAGGTAGAGGTTTCTCATAGGCACTGTCACCTGCGAAAAGTTTGAAATAGCTTCTTCTGGAAACCCAACTTTAGTGTCCCGAACCGTTACTTGTACAAACCTTTTCTTCATATTTTTCAAGTCATTGAAGATACGAAGTGCCAAGGATTTTACTTTTTCAGACTCTGTTTCAGATGCAGGCCAAAAGAATTCTACTACATAAACATCATCAGTGGTATATCGGTTCTCTAGACAGATTGCAACAACAGCTTGATCGTTAATACGAGACTCTCCAGAATATGGAAAGTCAGATTTCTTAAAACATGGTTCAAAATGGAAGTGCTCACTTGATTGAAGTGCTTTCCCAGCAATAGCTTCCCCTTCTATAAATTGAAGTCTTTCACAATGTCCAATAACCGTTTCAGACCAGAAACATTGCCCATAACAACAAGTACTTTGGATGAATAAAGCACGTCTCTTGTATAGAATTTTATTCACATTAGTCCCACAAGCCCATGTTAATGCCAATGAAAGCTTATATTCTAAACATACCTCTTCTAACATATCATATATCTCAGCCAAAGCAGCCATTTGATTTAAATTGATTCCCTGTGTTAATATAGATAATAATGAATTACAACAAAAAGAAAAAATAAAAAATAACACATTTGAAAAGACAAACGCAATACACCCTTAAATTAACACTTTTTGTAAGGATGACAATGCATAGGATATCCACTAATTTTAAGATACTCATATCCAAATTCAATTATCAAATATAATATCCATACTGAACCCATTTGGTAATACCCTATTAAAATCTGATTCCATTTATTTAGTTAAAAATATATCGGTATCTATTAAAGAACCTAACCCATTCCAAATTCAATAATAAAATAAAATAGAATTATTTTATATGTTTTGTTAATAAAATTAAATTAATAAATTTAAAAATGTATTTTATAATTAGATAATTTAAAAATTTTACTAAATAATTTGTAAATATTAAAAAATTCATGATTTATAATTGAATTCGAATAACAGATGCCCTAAACTTACCACATGCATCCTACTCAAATCCTTTACAAAATACTCTAATAATACTTAATCAGATCGAATAGCATTGGATATCCGCTTATACCCTATCCATAGCCATCTTTAACTTTTTGGCCATTTTGTATGCAACTTCTAAGAGTGACAATATATAATAGTGCAACTTCAAATTGGAGCTTTTTGTTAAAGTCTTCCCTTTTTCATTTTAATACCATGGTACTTAATGTCTCTAACTACAAGGCTTGAAGTTTAATAATTTTACCTAAATTTTCAGTCCCAACAACATGTACTTTAATATTCAGGCGGCCCCTATTATGCTTTTGTAAAATTCTATGTTTGTTTTGGTACTTAAAAAACTATTATTCCAAAAAAAAAAACTAAAATAAAACTTTTGGCATGCTTTGAAGCAACCAATAAATATATATTATAAATTTTGACATCGTAATTTTACTTTGATTAAAAAAATAATCAAAAGTTATTAGTAAAAATTATTATTTTGAAGATCATTCTCTTATTTTCTTACAAAATAATTTTTTCACCGTTAAATTTTGATAATTTTTTTTATCAAATTAAAAGCATAATGTTATAATTGCACTAATCCAAAGATGAATGATAAATTGATTATTTTAGTGAAGATAAAACAGTATATATTTAGACCTTAACTCATTAAAAAAATACAAACTATTGATAACTTTTTAAAGTTAAAACCAAAGTAAAAATTAAAAAAGGCTAATATGCAATTTATACTCTTGAACTATATTACGTTTACAGCTTTATATTTAAAAAGAAAAATCACAATTTGAGATCTTAATTTTGTTTTTGTCAAACACTTTTTAATATTGACGAATGGTATTAATTAAAAAGATGATGTGGCAAATATAATTGCCACTGAAAATGTGTTGTGTTATGATCTTATTTGTTATTTTATTAATATATTAGCATATTATTAATAGAGCTAGTATTTAAGGGCAAAAATGTATGACGATGAAAATTGAGATACTAAATTGTAAATTTTTATAGGTACTAAATCATGAAAAATAATATAATTTAAGAATCAAATTGCATATTAGTCCAAGTAAAAATTTTAGTTTTGTATTGTTTAGGAGACTTGAAAAAGATAACTAAAAGAAAGAAAAATTAATACCTCTAGAAAAGGTTGTAGAGGTTGTACTTTACTTTCCATTAGAGGAGTTGGATTGAAACCTATAAGAAAATTGATAAAAATATCATCATTAATGAATATAATCATAAATCTAAATAATAATAAATTAAGAAAATAATTGATGATATATGTAGATTCTTTATCATAAAATTAAGGGTCAACGATCCATTTTATCATTTTTTTAGTTTATTGATCAAATTTTATCAATCAATCATCTTTGAACTGATTGATAAATTTTTAACACAACACTTTTTATTTAACCCCAAATTAGTCAAAATATATACCAATAAAATATTTCATTGTCATACTAGTGAAAGAATGAAATATTTTTTAGTTTTTTAAAAATTAAAAAACTGAAAAATAAAAAATAAACAAAACTAGAAAAAAAAAAAAAGAAAAGCAAAGGAGAGAAAGAATAAAGAAAGTATAGGAATGGAAAGGGAAATTGCTTAGTCTTGTCGTCAAGCGTTAATCTAAAGCCAATTGACCAAATTTTGGATGTATGAAAAGGCAATGAAGAAAGAAAAAAGCAAATGGATTGTAAAAGGAGAGAAAGTGGGAAAAGAGAGAACTTATAGATCTAGCTAGATCTAGTGATTTAAAATACGATACGATAACAAGATATGAATACGATACAAAAAAAGATGTGAGGTGACCTAATTTAAAATTTTATCCATAACTATATATGAGTTTAACAAAAACAAAAAAATGTATTTTATATTTTTGTGTCGACACAAATTATGACACGTAATTTTTATGTAAAACATAATACAAATACACGAATTTCAATATTTTACACAACAAAATATATGAATTATCATATCTAGATCTAGTATGGCGAGATGGAAATGAGAAGAGTAAAATGGTTTGGTTATCTACGCTAATTTGCTTTGATTATGCTTAGAAAGTGAGGTAAATATTTTAAGCCTAAGGAGCATTTAGTTCAAGGATTTTTAGATATTGGAAGGTAAATGATTCTGCTGAAAAATGATAGTTAAAGGGAATAGATGATTCATGTATTTTGTTGATCTTAAGAAATATAAGATTTTTATATAATTTGCGAAATCTAAGATTACCTAATGAATTCTTTTACTATATTGTTTTTGATGACACATATATAACATGTGACATTTATATAATCATTTATTTAATATTTTTATAATATATTTATTTAACATATGAATAACTTATAGAAATAATAATGAAAAAAAAAGCATTAATCTCAAACATGGATGTGACATGATTAAAGAAGCTATAATCATCACAATATATTTCTCAAGATTATTCATGTATCATAATGCATGTATTTCTCAAAATTTAATACCAAATCAAAATGCATAATTTTAAAACTTAGTCATGCAGTAAATCATAGTTGCGAACTATGATCACAAATATGTTTAACAATATAATTCATTTTCTCCTTTCTAATTCCAAGATTTATAAAACATTAAACATATGCATAATTACACCAAGCAACTATGAAATATTCTAAAATATTTTTTAGAACATTTATCTATCAAAGTCATAATTAATGACTAACAAGAGAAAACCACTTATGAATTCATATGCTAAATTTACTTAACAATTTATCACCTGTTTTATACTATCAACTATAATTTTCAAATTAATGAACATGTATTATGCTAATCATCATAAATATGCATAAACAATTTATTGATCTTCAAACAATGTCATTTTACAATTTATCAAATACTTTACACTATCAATTATCAATGAATGCGTTAATCATAAACAATGTCACATAATACTTTAATGACATCATTGTTAAGTATATTTCATCAATAAATTTCTAATATAATTGTATTCAAATGAAGTGTATAATCAATGTCAATGTTTTTTGTGTTCATTCTCACACCAATTCATCTAGTTGTGATTTCTCACATAATTCTCGTTAGGTTGTTTTTCAACCTTTCCTTTGATTTTACTTGTGCATGATCCTTTGATCAAATACCAAGTCACAATAAAATGAAAAAAAAATCAAATAATAAGTCTTCAAAACATATCCATCATTGGAATGAACTTCAATCAAATATATTTAAACACAATCATGCAATCAATCAATCATCTCAATATAATCATTATGCTAAAGTCACATAGCAAATTTTCATCATAGTTAAAACATTATAAGAATATATAAAATGTCCAAATAAATTTCAATACCTCTAATTATTAGCAAACATATTTAGAAGTTTTATTCAAAGAAGAATAAACATCGTCATTGACTTTGGTATTTTTGATCAAGAGATATATCACTTTAGTATTTCTGTCAACCATTTTGTATTGAGTTCATATTTTTGTTAAACTCAATAGTTGTCACAACTCCTTAAAAATGAAAGAATACCTTTTGATAACATTTCAGCATTGTACAAATGTTCACACCAAAAATTAAAATGTTACTCTTAAGATAATAAATTGCAATGATTAGGCAACTTGTTGCTTTTTTGTATTTTATTTCCAAAACTTAGTTTTCACAATAAATATTCTAAGTAATCAATTTTCATAGTTGATTACTTCTTTTAAAAATATCTCATGAGTAATATTTTGGTCATGAAACTCTTTCTTTCACTTCCCTTGATCATATACCAACATATAAACTAACACTCAAATCAATCAATGACTACTAAATAAAAAAAAAAATCAATCAATAACAACCAACTATATTCTTTTTGACAACCTTTAGCCCATGATCTTAAACGAAAATGTTTAAGCCATTAATCATGCAATTAAACATATCACCATATAAATTAATTGTAATAAGTAAATTACTAACCTTAATGTACAGGAACATTAAACTCTTTAGGACACTTACCATTTGCTTTTTTATTTTTTAACCATACTTACTTTTGTTGAATTCAAGATTTGTTGAACAAATTCGAATAAAATGATTCTATGTCATAGTCAAAATAAAACATGGGGGAAAACCAATTTTAATCTTCCACAATCATTTCCACAATAAGTTAGAGAGTTATTGAAAAAATAACTTTATGATTTTTGGTTCAACACCAAGAACATTCTTAATAGCCTTCCATAAAATATTCTCCATTTCATGATCATGAACTTGAACATAATGTTGCCATTGAAGGAGATTTATTATCCTTAAATTGTTGTATATTGGGTATAGTTATAGCAACATAATCAATAAAGTATGCAAAAAATACAGAATTAGAGAAGAAAAAATTGATATTTGGGCAAGACATTTCCAAGAAATTTTCTTAAAGATAATAGTCTCCCTACTGCAATGCAAATGGATTCTTGGAGACGTTATACCCAAGAAAAAATGCCTAAAGTTGAAGAAGAAAATGATTGCACTTCATGTTTTTCTTGAACTCATGTGAACCATGAACCCAAAGAAAAAAAAAAGAGCATAGGAAGATAAAACTGTTTTGGATCTTTAAGAATGAAAAGATGTAAGGTTGTTAAAATTGTGTTTAGAGGAATATTTTTGACCTCATAAGGTGTTTCAAACCACCTTCCTAAAAGCATCATTCAAATGAATTGATGCAACTTTTGGAATGAAAGAATTCCAACATGCTTATATTTAGTCTTAAAGTGTAGATATTCGAATGCCAAACATGGGATATTCGGATGTTTGCTTTCCAAAATGTGGGTATTCAAATACCCAACTAGGGTATTCAAATGCCTACTCTTTAACTTTCAAATTGTCATTTTAAAATATAGCATTCAATTTCCCTTTACTTATTTCATTCCAAACGTTATTGTATACTTTTAAAATACAATTTTATCAACAAATGCATTCTACATTATTTAGAAACAATCATTTTACCTAAAAACATTGTTCTTTGGTAATATATAAAACAAAAAAAAGAAAAAAAAAGAAAAAAAAGTCAACTTCATACCAACCATATTAGTGATCTTTTTATATTTTTAAAATAAATATTTCATGAACTTTTTTTTTGTTAATGTTTGATTGATATAAATTATGTAAATTACACTCGTTCATAAATTCATGGTAAATTTTGATGACAGATTAAATAGTGATAAATTTGATCTTTAATCATTAATTTAAATTTCATTATATTGAAGCTTTGGGGGTTTTTAAGTATATATTTTCTAGTTGATTTATTCAAGAAAATTTCACTAATCAAGGAATAATTTTAATTATGTTTTTTTCCTCTTATTATTTTTGCCCATCTTTTCTTTTTTGTAAATATTTTAAAAATTATATTGAAAATGTTTTAACACTTAATAGTCTTTTTAAATATTTTAAATTTATTTTTCATGAATTTTTATCTTTTCACATTAAAAACTTGGAACAGTTATTTATAAAGAATAAAACTTTCATATAAATAGCATTAAAATTAAAGTTTGGTTTTTTAATTTATTTTAATCAAGGAGATACCATATAAATAGAGGGAGCATTATATTATCATATTAATTAAATTAATGGAATGGAAGAAATCAATAAATGAAACTTCATCAATTGTTATAACATTGGAGAAAAATTAAAGTTATTAAATTAAAAAAAAGGTATGACGTGAATTGTTTTTTCCCCAAAACATTTCATTGTTTTTAGTAATTTATATGATTATTATTATTACGTAAAAATAATTAAAAACTAATTCATAAATGTATTTTATAAAAATATTTAGATTAAATTCATATATTGGCGGCATTATGTTTGGTTGTTAGATTTTTGTGTTAGGTTAATGAGCATTATATTTTTTATTAAATTATTTAATCAAATTATTATTTATTTAATTTATTGAATTATAATCTTTTTTAGTGAGAACGTCTAAAACAAAGAAAAAAATAATAAAAGTATAACAATTATAAATTTTAATGAAATGATTTTGATTTTGATTTTTTTTTAATTTTAAATTTTCTATTTTATGTAGTTTTATGTTTCTATTGGGAATTATTGGTTTTTTAGATTTTTAGTTTTATTTTATTACAAGTAATGGGGAATAACAAATTATGTTTTTTAAATCTTTCTTTTGGCTTCCCTTTCTTTTCTGTTCTTTCTTTCATTTCTCCTTTTTTTTCTCTTATTCTCCTGCCCAAAGCATAAAGAATATGAGATAATAAATGGATTCGCTTTAAAAAAAATAGCATAAACTACCGCAACTAAAAGTTTCTGTTAAATTGTGTATATTTCATCATCTTTTATACTCATACCCTCTCAAAATAATTGTCCCTTATTGACTTTTTTTTATCAAACTAACTTAACTTTGACCTTCATTTTTTTAAAGTATTATATTAAATTAATAGTATGTTTTGAAATTTTTGAAATTCAAAGTTTACAAATCTTATTTTTAAAAGCTTTTTGATTTTATAATTTTATTAAACATAATGATCAAATTTGATTTAATTTTAAAAAAAAAGTTAATAAAGAATAATAATTTCAAAACAAAGGGAATAATAAATTTTAACAATTCATTAACATATAGAAAGCCCAACACATTATTGTACAAAACATATTCATCTATCAAACTCGAGCCCATACAAAATGCAACCCAAATTTTTTCAACCCAATTAAAGTCTACAATTGCATCATACAATAGTTACTCGCTAAATGTCAATAAATAGAAGGTCAATTGAAAGTGAAAAATGTAAATAATGTAAGGGATTATTGATATTAACTATAGACAATTAGAGTTATTATTATTTTTTGAACAGATTTAGAGTCATTATTATTGATTATTGATATGAACTATAGATAATTATAACTTAAAAAAGAAAAACATATAGACAATTGGCTAGAGAGGAGTGTTAATTTTACTAATTTTATTTTTTAAAACATGTCGAGAATAATTTAAAATAGAAAAATACCTTGAACAAAACTATTGCCGATTGGATTGAGTTTCCATGCCGATATGAAATACATAGGGCGATTCCCCTGGATCCTAACCAAACATCCATTGTCCTCACGATAGCCAGCACCAAGCCTCCTACTCTGGTCCAGCTTGAGTGGAAATAGAAAAAGGCCATTTGTTTCCAAGTGGGATCGCCACTGATCCAAAGTATGGTGTCGCACAATTCTATCCCTACCTTCGCATCCCACTATATTATGTATATGTCGCCTTAAACAATTTTCTTCTTTATAGTCTAGAAATGGACGAAAAACATGAGAGTAATGTTGAAAAGAGTCCTCAAAGCGTCTAATGAAATCGGAGTGATTATGATTAGCAGCATACTCTTTTATTATCACAAGGTCCGGGTTTATATTCCTCAACTTTAACAACTCTCTCTCCAATATTCCAGCCTCTCTCAGCAACATAGAGAGTTTAAAGAAATAGAAGACGACCACAGCCTCATCCTCTGTTCTTCTGAAATCCAACATAGACTCACCCACTTCTTCCAAACTATTAGCGTAAACAACTTCAAACTTCTCCAACTTAAATTTATATTGCGCGACCGCCTCAGTGATATAATCCTTTTCTTCTTGGACATTTACAAATTTTTTCAGAGACGGTGGTAATATGACACTTACACGGACTGATATGAGATCGTCAAAAGCATCGGTTAGTAAATCAAACAAGCCTTTAGTGTAATTGAGATGTGGTATGCGGAAATCAATGAGGTGCACTCGCTTCTTTCCCATCACGGTGTTGTTTATGGCATCTCCAATATACTCATTAGCAATACCATCCCAATACTGTAAATACAATGGAGGAGTCATCTGCAATTTGAAATAGGCAAAGTCAGGATGGAGTCCGTACGCTCGGCGAACTAGAGCTTCTGCAAAGTATTTCACAACCGTGCTTTGTTGTTCGTCGGGTTCGTCGGGTTCAAGAGTCCAGATCTGCTTAAGCAGTGAATCGACAAGTTTCAGATCCCCATCTTCAACAGCTCGAGCGCAGTCTAGTAAGACCGGAAAAGCAGAAGAGGCCATCACTGTAGGCAAATACTAGTAGAAATTTGGGGTTGAAGGATGTAGTTACCGATGAACTTGAGAATACAAGTAGGTGACGAAATTATTCCAGCGAAAGCAATAGCGCGTGATTCATTGTTTGTGGTGGTCCCCAGTCCGCACACCGCACGCGGTGTTGACTGACCAATAATTAAAGCCAAAGCATCCCATTCCCACCCACTGTCTGAACATCGAATCTTTTTTTTTATTTTGCCTTTTTGGTTCATCTAAGTAACCTACCCTTCCTAGAAATTGCTACAAGGATTACCGCTACCATCATTTTTTCATTGACCATATTTTTTCTAATCAAAATATGAGTCATATTTTGTTTTGTTTCTGTACAAAATTTTCAATATAACCGTTTACAGTCAGTGGAAATTTGAATTTTATATTTCTACTTTCTAAATTCCACCGGTTTTCGTTATTTGATTCTAGTTTTAATGAATTTTTTTTTTGCATTTTTATTAAAAAAATGAAATTATTTAAAAATAATTGATAAAGATTTCGATCTTCAATTTGAACAATGTGATATTTTAATAATGATAGAACAAGTTAAGGCGGGATAACTTTGTGTTTGCATCAAATATATTAATCTAACAAATTTATATTTTTAATTAAATAATAGTAAAATTATTTGTTAGTATTTTTTTATTAAAATATAATTGTAGTTGTAGATGTCTCTATTTTTTTAATAAAATATGTGAATTTTCATAACTATGATTCATGAATGATCGAAGAAAAATTTAAGACTCGTCTGAAGATGTTTTTATTTTTATTTTTTATGTTTTTAATTTTACATTTTTAAAAATTAAAAATAAAATTATGTTTGATAGGTTTTTTGAAATAAAAATTAAAAATAAAATTTTAAAAATTGTTGAAAGTGAAAAAAACATGTTTTCAATATATTGAAAATATTTTCATCACATTTACTATGCGCGTGAACAATAATTGCGCATGAACAATATCAATTTTAATGCAAAAAAATTTAAAAAAAAATCATCAAAACTGCCATTTCTTAGAGCCAAACCACTACCACTTTCACAGCCCATGCCCATAATTACTTCTTTACGTGGTCCCTTGCTTTTTAGTATTTATAACAAAATGCTAATTCTTTTATGTGTTTTCAACTTTAGTTAAATAAAAATAAAATAAAATATTTAAAAATATATAACATAAAACATAAAATTGACAACAACTCCTTAATTACTCCGAATTTTGGTCCGACAGGCAATCTATCCTGTTTTTAATGTGAATTTGGATTGGTCAACCAAAACAAAAGAAAAAATTATGCACAGTTCATAAAGTGTTTTCTTGAGTTAAATATAAAAAAATGATTTTAATAAAAATTAAATAATTATCTAAATTCTTAATATTTTATTACATTCAACTAAATTTTTAAAATTTATTTTCATGTAATTAAATCATTAAATATTTATTTTCATCTACTTAAAATTTTAAATATTTATTTTTATCTAATTAAATGTTTTATTGAAAAAAAATTGACGATTAAGTAATTTTGCCTAATAAAGACTTAATTAATTAATTATAATAAAATGATAGCAACTTAAAAATTATTTAATTTTAGTTAAAATTTTTTGTATATTTACGTCTTTTTTTCCTTTCAATAGTCATAAGTCCCTAAATGGCTGTCCTTTTCAAGTCATTCCCACTTTAGTGTTGTATGAAAAATTAAAAACTATAAATTAAGTCCATCGGATCTTTGGAAATCTTTACTATAGCTTACATTAATTTTCATTTTTTCAAACCAATAAGATAGTCTGTAAAGTTGTAAACTGATTTCATCCTATGATAGTATATTTTACTTGTTCCTAGTTCGGTTATCTGATAACATTTAATAAACTTTGTATTTTATTTTTTATAAAAAATTATAAATATTAAAATTTAAATTTAAATTCCTTACTATATACTATCTTTTTAAAATAATTATGTTAATTAATTAAATTAAAATTCAGATTTTATTTTTAGATAAATTTGAAAACCAACCTAAAAGTATCCGACATCCAACATTATTTTCTTATTTTTTTTCTTTTTTTCTTGTTTCTTGTTCTAATTTCTTTTTAATTTTTAATACACCTACTTATAAATAACCAATCAAAATTTCAATTTTAGTCACGCCCTTCTCTTTTCCATATAGTAGTATATTTTGATACACAACAAATTAAAATTAATGGGCATTCATCCACAGATTACAAATAATGCCCAAGAGCAACCTCCTCCGTCATCATCGCTGCCGCCACCACCTCCTCCCATGGGCCCAAAGGCACAGATAACCGTTGAAATTGTTGCTCAACAGAATTTGCAATGTCAAAGTGTAATCCTAACATATTGCTTTACATCATCCATTTAAAGAGATAGAAGACGACCACAGCCTCATCCTCTGTTCTTCTGAAATCCAACATAGACGCATCCACTTCTTCCAAATTATTAGCGTAAACCACTTCCAACTTCTCCAACTTTACACCATGTTGCTTGGCCTGCTCAGTGACCTATTGCTGTTCTTCTTGGACATTTACAAATTTTTTCAGGGACCGTTGTAATATGACACTTACACGGACTGATACGAGATTGGCTCGACACGGACTAATATGACATCCATACAGATGTGGTATGCGGAAATCAATGAGGTGCACTCGCTTCTTTCCCATCACGGCTTTCTTACAGAAAATCTAATGGATGACCCATCTGCAATTTGAAATTGTCTGAGTCAAGATGGAGCCCGTACGCTCGGCGAACTAGAGCTTCCGCAAAGTATTTCACAACTTTGCTTTGTTGTTCGTTGGGTTTGTAAGCAGCAAGAGTCCAGATCTGCTCAAGTAGTGAATCGGCAAGTTTCAGATCCCTATCTTCAATAGCTCGAGCGCAGTCTACAAGACTTCCAAGCAGAGAGACTCATCACTGTAGGCAAATACTGGTAGAAATTTGGGGTTGAAAGAGGATGTCGTACCGATAAACTTGAGATACAAAAGTCCAGCGAAAAGCAAGTAGCGGCGTGATTTTGGTTTATGGTGGTCCCAGTCCACACCGCCGGGGTTTTGACAGGACCAATGAATTAAAGCCAAACATGAGCCCTCTTTCTCCACTTTGCTTTGTTTTTGGTTCATCGAAAGTAAACCTCCCTTCGCTAGAAATTGCCTACAACAACTACTACTTTCTTTTTTTCCTGACCATAAATTTTCATCAAAATATGAATCACATTTTGTTTTTGTTTCTGCACAAATTTTCAAAAATAACGGTTTACTTCCACTGGAAATGTTGAATTTTATGTTTCTTACTTTCCTCAATTCCACCGATTTTCGTTATTGGATTCTCAATTTTAATGAAATTTTTTTCTTCGGCATTGTTTATTAAAAAACGACATAATTATAAAAATAATTGATAACAGATTTTTATCTTAATTGATGATGTTGGTATTTTAATAATGATAGAAACTATACAGGGTGCATTAATTTCTTGTTGCATCAAAATATTAATTTAACAAACTTATTATTTTAATTAAATAATAAAAATGTTTGTTTGTACTTTTTAATTAAAATATAGTTATAGATGTCAATTTTTTTATAACATTGTGAAATTTTTTAACTCTGATTCATTAAGGACAAAAGAAAAGTTTTAATTGCTCCATTTTTGGTCCAACAGCAATCCATTCTGTTTTTAACATGAATTTGGATTGGTGAACCAAAACAAAGAAAAAATTATGCATTATCCCAAAAGTTTTTCTTGGGTTAAATACAAAAAAAAAAGTCTTTTAACAAAATTAAATAATTATTTAAGTTTTTATTATTTTATACATTTAATTAAATTATTAAATATTTATTTTAATCTAATTAAAATTTCAATTGAAAAGAAAATGACGCTTAAGTAATTTTGAATAATAAAAATTCAATTAATAAAAATAAAATTTGAGAATTTAATTAATTATAATAGTTTGAAAAGATAATTTAATTTTAATTACTAAAACTCGTTTTTTTTTTATATTTATGGCTTTTCTTTCTTTCTATAGCCATAAGACCCCTAAATTGTCGTGCTTTTCAAGTCATGCTCACGTTTGTGTTGTATGAAAAATGAAAAATTACTTTTTTTGGAAAAATAAATTTGGGTTAAGGGGGTTGTTTAGTCCTTAAGTCAAGATAAAATATATCGTATTTTAACAGTTTAAAATATAAAATTGTAAGTTATACATTCAAGATGATTTTAACAAATGATCATTGATAAAATTCAAATTCAAAATTTTTTATTACAAACCTTAACCAATTAAGTTCATTGGATCTTTAAATGAAAAACATTTAATAAGTTTTGTATTTTTTATAAAAACTTTATAATTTGAGAATAAAAAAATTAAAAAAATTAAAATTTAAACTCCTTACTTAATATTATCTTTTTTAAATAATTATATTAACTAATTAAATTAAAATACGGATTTTATTTTTAAAAATCTTTGAAAAACTAATTTAAAAGCATTCGACATCCATATTGTTTCTTTTCTTCTCTTTTTTTTTTTGTTTCTTAGTCTAATTTTTTAATTTTTAATACATCTACTTATAAATAGTCAACCAAAACTCCAATTTTAGTCACGCTCTTCTCTGTTCCACATAGTAGGATACTTTGATACACAACAAATTAAAATTAATGGACATTCATCCACAGATTATAAATGATGCCCAAGAGTAACCTCCTCCATCATCACCGCCATGGCCTCCACCTCCTTCCATGGGCCTAGAGGCACAGATAGCCGCCGCAATTGTTGCTCAACAGAATTTGCAATACTAACATTTTGCTTTACATCATCCATTGAGATAGTTTTCCAGTTTGCAAAATCGCAATCCAAACTCTCTCCATCCCTCAAGTTAGTCCTTTTTCAAACTTATTCACATTTTGCTTTTTGTTGCAACATTCATCAATCGGAGGTTTGGCAAGATATCCAAATTGTTGGAGAAAGTAGCAATCATCCTTGCAGCAGTAACATTCATTTTCAGTACCATTGCTGTCCCTCTCCATTAATCAATTTATTATCTTTTGCGATTCACAAGTAGTACCATATAGTAACAGCATCAAGTTTAGTCTTATTGCAACATGCTTGCCAATGCCAACCGCCATATGATCTAACGATTGGGTTTAATCTACGACAGTTCAAGTAAAACAAATAAAGTCTTAATAACTTACTATAATGTATATTTTATTTCACCATTCAAATGAACAGCATGTTTGTTATGTCTAAAGATTGATATTCAATTAAAAAATAGGGAGAATATTGATTGCATAGATCAATATATAACAGGAAAGGAGCTTCTATTTAATACACTCTTAGTGAGATTTTTTAATTCTAAAATTAATAAACTAACATATATCTTATTTGTTAACATAAGTTGGGAGGCATAGATAAAAAAAAACAATATATATAATAAACTTTTAAATTATGTAACAATTTAGTCTAGATTTGTGTAGAAAAAAATATATCAAAAAATCGACAAAACATATTCAAATTGCATTGTTCGATTCATTATTTTTGAATCGAAAAGTATTGACTTGAATAGATACTAATTTATGATAAATTTATAAATTATAAGTTATGATATTATTGATTATTTAAACGAAGAGTATTAATTAATATATTAATCAAAGTTTAAA
Organism: Durio zibethinus; assembly: GCF_002303985.1. Next base: position 9,769,174 of record NW_019168026.1, read on the forward strand.
ATTGTTAAGATTAATTTCTTTTCTATTAAAATATAATTCCCGTCTCTTTCACTTAATGGTTAACTTAGTAGGATATAAAAGTTTTGGTTTCTCTTCTTCTCTGTTTTCTCAAATCTTTACATTGAATTTTAAATTCCTTTGATTAATTCAACTAAACTTAATCAATTGAAAACTATCAAACCCAAAATTTATATATGATTTTGACGTGAAATTATTGTCTTTGTTTGGAAATTAATAATAAAGAAAGAGGGGCTGAATGGTGGTTGAAAAAAAGACAAGAAAAATGAGGTTTTGTTTGGCTGTAAGATTATTCCCTTATCATTCTTTATTTAAATCTGAGTTAAATGAGAATCAAATGATTGGGCTTTCTGTTGAATAGAAATTTAATTCCTTTGTATTGTATAGTTTTTTATTGAATGAAAACTTAAATACAATCACAAAATTCAAATAGAAATTAAATTATTTAGTTAAAATATTTAAAAACAAAACTTATGTATTTATTATGAACTAGGCTTTTTGTGATTATGATCAAGACACAACAAAAGATTTTTTGAACCAAATTGACTAAAGTAAAATACAATCTGATTTTGGGAAGAATCCATTTCTGTGGCATATTGATAAAGTACATACATAACAACTATATATGCACTAGCTCTACTAGAATCATGGATGAATGTTTCCACACAAGAATTTTCAAATCACTATAACAAACAAGGAAAGGAAACATAGAGTCCATGTAGCAAATTTTAGGTTCAACGGAAAAGCAAATGTAATGGCATGGCAAAATGCAGCTGCGGCTAGGAGCAGAGCAACTTTTTCTAACATTATGGAAGTTCTGGCATGTTTTTGGCAGATAAAAAATGCAACCAAGTGAAGGGCAAATGTAAGCAAGACAGCAAATGAAAGCAACGCAAAGGAAGAAGGGAACTCCTTTGGTTCGTCAGTTTGTGAACACTGGAGGGAGATTCCAAGCGCAAAAGTAAAGCAAAATGTCGAGTTTTGCCTGGCATCCTTTCCAGATTCCAATCAAGATGAAAAATAAAAATAAATCAAGGGTAAGTACAATCATCCTTATTGCCTTCCCACCTCCTTATGCTTTTCTGGCCTGCTCAAAGAAAGATGGAGATTAGGCAGGGCTGGGATTAGAATTCTGAACACAAGCCTGCCCATAACACGATGATAAAATATTTATTTAAGTAAAAAAATTAAGATTTTGAGTAAAGGGTTGGGTCTAATATTTAGATAAATTATTTATTCGCCATAGAAAATTGTAGAAAATAGATAAGGGGATCTAATAAACAAATTACAATTGGACTTACTTCATTTTGATGTTTCCAACATGTTCCGACTGCACACCGAAGCTTCCATGCTCTCTGCTTCTTCACCAGCAGACTCAGAAGCGAAGCATTGTAACTCCAACCAATTGTCTAAAGATGGATCACCATCTGGTATTTCAACAGGTCAGTTTCAAGTTAGATAAATAATAATAACAATAATAATAAGTATCATAAACTACCATTTATGTCGAAATCTTTGGCATTGTCTTCAGTACTCTTAGTTTGTGCAGAATTCCAATCTTTCGAAATTTTAACCAAAGAAGAACTGTCTTTCTCGTCCATCTTCCTTTTACTTTTAGCCTATGAAATTAAAATGCATAAAGGTAACTCAAGTCTTCCGAAATTCCTGGCTATAGTATGGGTAAAACATTTAATCCAGATCACCTTTTATCATATGCGCTTACCTTATTTTGCAGTGGTGCATGATTTGCTCTGTCATCTGAGACAGCAAATGATCTCAGGTAAGTGATAAAGAGTATGTAACTCCAAACAAATTAAATCATCTAGCTAAGGACATTCAAAGCTTACTCTTTGAGCAAAGTATCATACATCAATCAACCAAATGCGATAATAACAAAGTTAAGCCATGTGGTTTAAATGCATCCTACTTACTCAAGGTTTATTGTTATTACTATTATTATTATTATTATTATTATTATTATTATTATTATTTTGATTAGGGATGCCAATAGATAGAGTATGAAATAGTTAGGACATTATCATCCCATTCTCATCTATGATTTTTTATATTAATTCTATCTTTGTATCTGAATCAATATTTCAAATTTATTACATCACTATTCTTGCGAGAATTTAATAAGTATAAATAATCTTCATAACTTATTAAAAAATAAAAAATTATTTTAAATTTTTTATCTTGCACATTTATTTTAATTTTTTATAAATAAAAATATTTTAGATCTAATTAGTTTAAAATAAAAAAAATTTATAAGATTAAATAAAAAATCTAATTTTTTGCTGCAAAAGAGTGGTCAAACCACTTAAATTCTAGAGGTTCTAGATCTTGCTACTCCTAGGATATCTTCCCCTTTAAGAGGGTTGGCCAAAACATAATGAGTACAATCCTCACTATAGCCCAGCTGGCCATTTAATCAACACAAAAAATTCATCTCTAAAGAGATGAATAATCTTAAAAAAAAAAAATCTATCTATTATATATATTTATATAAATATTTAGGATACGAATACAAGGTGATTGCTATATTATTCATCCCTATATTCTATAAAAATTTTTAAACTATACTCATTTTTTTACTTATCTCAAAATTTAATATCTATTCCTATCTTTACATGATAAAAAATCAGATTTCGCATAAGGTATGAGTAAAATTGATATCTTTAAGTTTGATAAATACTCTAAAGTGTTTCAAACAAGTAACATTCAAATCAATGAGATTTATTAACTCACTTTGTAAATTTTGTTGACAATTAAATTAAACTTTTTTTTTGGGATTAATCAAACTTAATTTGTATTTGTAATGTTTTTACTACATCGACAGGATTAAAAGATTAAGATATGTCTCATTAAATTGTATTTTAAAAAATTAACCATCAAATTAAACATATGTCCCATTAAAGTGTCAATCCTTAAGCAAGAGTTAATAACCTTGGCTCCTTCCCAAACATATACTTCCACAGTATAGATCAAGAAACGTCCGATGTCGGAAGTGAAGCGTGTCATCTTGAGTGAAAGGAAAATAATTGCCATGTGTGAGGCAATCTGCGTATTTCATCACAAATAGCGCACAATCCACAGAGCTGCATCGCCAAAGAAAAGATTGAAAGTTTATGTAATTAACAATTGAGTGATGAATCTTTATAAACCATAAAATGAAAACCACATGCTTCATTTTCATTAATTCTCTCAAATTAGGAGTGAATACTTTCTTACTTCTTTTGCAAAGGAATATCTTTTGGGACATCAAACGACCAATCCTTATGATCATGTCCCAAAGATGGCAATAAAAACTCTGAAAACCACCGCAAGATTACTTTCTTCTCTGAAACATTTGACATTCGAGAATGTTCGTCTGAATCAAACCATAGCAATTTTTTATCATCAATGTCAACATAAAAAAGAAGCCAATGTTCATGTAAACAAATTGGCAGAAACAACTGCATTGACAGACAAAAAAAATGTTACAATTCTTCTTACTAGAATATGTTATAAAATCGTATTAGAAAGTAGAACGACTAATTATCCCATAGAAAAAAAATTACCTTGCTCACGCCTTTAAAGTCCTTTTTTTTAAACCAACTTAAGACTTCATCTTCAGTCCTTGATCCCTTAATCAAGTAAGTCTGAATTCATAATTTATAGTTGAAAAGTTATTCTCATGCCAACTAACGTGTATATATAACTACTTAATTAAGATTTTGAATAAATTAAGGTACTCACAGCAATACAAGAATCGAATGAATAGTGCTTCATGTACTTATGTGGGAATTTCTCATATCTTCTTTTAAGTAAAACGAAAAACTGATTCACAACCTTCAAATATGGACAAGGCAGATGCAATAAAGGCATTAATTCAAGCAATTTTTTTCTAAGAAAAAAATGAAAAATTAAGTATTATTTTGGAAGGATACTTACGGTATCTGCAATATAGTAATTTTGTGCATTCTCATAATCAACTTCATGTGGAGTAATCATAAGCAAAGGTGCTAACGCACTAAGCGGTATCTTATCTTGTCCAACAGATTCTCTTTAAAACAAATACAACAAATTTCATTATTATTATGATGATTATGACCCCTTAATTAAGCCATATGATCATATGACTGAGACTGAGATGATGTATCATACATACCTACTTATTGCATGAGTTTGCCATTTTCTCAAATGTTCTAATTCTTTATTTGTGAAAGGAGACACCAAAAATGCCCGAACATCCTACAAAAGTCCAAATAATTCTGAAAAACATTTAATAATAAATAAATTCTGAAAATATGAAATCTCTTTAGGCATATATATGAGATGTTAGAAATATAGTACTAGCCCAAGATTTTAGGTTGAGTTTTCCTCGTATAGGTTTGCAAAACATGAAGGGAATTATTGAGTGTAACCTTTTCTGTCCATGTTGTTGTCCCCTTCTTGCAACTTTTCACTGCATAAGTCTCTTTCTCCTCCATCTTCCTTTTAGCCTATCAAATGAAAATGCATAAAAGAAATTCAATTTTCCAGAATTCAAGGTTTAATGTAGCCAAACGCATTAAATTGATCAATTATACCATATGCACATACCCTGTTCTGCATTGGTGCAAGATTTACTCTGTCATCTGCGACAATAAGTTAACGAGAACGTCATGTTGCAATGATGCAGAAACCAAGTTCAACAAGATAGCACAACTATAGCTGTTGAGTGAGTTAGAAGCTTCATCTTGCCTAATTTATTCAAAGTTTTAATACCTCTTTAAAAGTGTATTGGTCTTCCAAGTTTTCAGTTTGTATCAATATATAGCTTGGTTCCATCTTAACTAAAACTGCAGAGTTTTGACCCACATCTATAAAGGGGTTTTTCAATGATAGAACTTATTTCCATATTACTCTACTTTATTATTTATTTTCTATAGGAGATAAGATGATAATAAGAACTTAATTCAATATTACCTTCTTTAGGAGATTCTAACCAATCCCTGCCGCATATCATCGCCTCTATGATCTGAGGATCTAATCCACTAAATATTGGATCGTCCATCAAAACTTTTTCGTTCAAAGGGGAACCTGATATAATAGGTGACACAGGTATTGCTAAGATATCACGAACCATCCTCGCAAGAGTAGGAAAGTGAGAAGCTTGTTCACACCACCAACCAAGTATGTCAAACTCTGGATTGGAAGAAACAATTAGAGGTTGAGAAAGATACTTATCAAGTTCTGACATCAATGAGGCTTCAGTATTCCTTTTGGAATTACACCACCTATGGAAAGATTCCATTGTATTTTCTTCAGCATTCAACAATGTCGCTGAATTAGTATCATCGAAGAACAGTGTCCCACTAGACATATTACTTGCATATTCATCGAAAATATCAGTGAGAGTATTATGAATCATTCCCAAGTGAATCTTGGCTTCATCATTGCCATAGATTGCATTGTAGGAGAACTCCACAAAATTAAATTTAAACTGCGGATCAAGAATATGTGCAATTGCCAAAACCAAGCTACATGTCCAACACTTGTTATCAGATTTCACATTCATCAATGGATATCCTCTTCCATCCCGTTGACTCAGTTTCTTGTAAATGCTAAAAATGTCCCGCAAACATGCATTTGAAGTTCTAATGGCACCATCAATAGATTTTTCAACATTCTTCTCACTTGAAGTATCCTTACCAAGGAGACCAAAAACACATTCATTACTACTGATGAAAAATGTGCTTGAAGGATGTGAAGCCACAAAACACTGCCAGCTCTTTCTTATTTCTTCAGCTATCTTGAAACATGAAAAGGAATTATGTATGGTTAAGGAACAAACTTTCTTGTCAAAATTCCAATCCACAAGGAACTTTTTGAAATTTTCAACGAAAGTCATTTTTTCAAATTGATTCCCTAAACTTTTTAAAGTAAGAATTTTCTTCTTCAATTCCCAATTGTCATCAATAAATTGTACAGCATAACAATAATACACATTCCTTTCAAGATCATGTGCCCACAAACTAATTATCAAATTAAAGCGACATGATAGCTTATCAAAATATTGAAGGAGTTTATGCTTTTCCTCTTTCTAGACACGAATTATGTCTGATGATAGAGCATCTTGTGATTGAAGTTTGAACATTGGCTGCAAATTTTTCAAAAGAATGCTGAAAAATTCATGCTCAACTATATTCAATGGGTACTGATGCTTAATAATCATTCTTGTAACATCCACGCTACTCCTATCTTGATCAAATGAAAAATTACCTTTATTAGCACTTTCATTTTTTAAATCATCTTTCCCAATTTTGACTGCTCTTTCTTTACATCTTTTCAAGTGATTTCTTAAGTGAGTAGTTCCTTTCTTGCTTGAACCATCAAAATTTTTATCACAGTGTATACATATAGCGAGTACTTTCCCATCCCTTTCTTTCTTCTTGCTAAATTCTTCCCAGACATCAGATGTCAACTTTTTTCTTTTAGCACTTGAGATTACTAAGTTATTTACATTTGGTTTTATCATCTCATTCTCATTATTTGCAATTAGCCCAAAAGAAGTTTGTTTCTCACTTTCCCAACATAATAAGCAAACAAGAGTACAAATCCATATTTAGAAAAGAAAAAAAAAACAAATTATTTACAGTCACTATTATTTTTAAACAGTTAGCTTTTCATGTTTTAGAACAATAAGGTTGATTTGTAGGTAAAAAAATGAATAACTAAAGTGTAAAAAGGGTAATTAATATAACATTTTTATGGAAAAATTAAGGCAATTAATATAACTGTAACCTTGAATATAGTGATAAAGGAACAATAGATTACCCGTTCATGAGGCCGTGGTGTTTCCAATACTACTCCATCTGTTCCAGCTGTTGTTGAAGCATGCATAGGTAATGGTGGGTGGAAATTTGGAATCTCTCCCCCCTAAAAGCAAATATTATTATCATTAGACCCTAGGCCTAGAATAATATAAGTATCAGATCATGTAAATACAATTAAGATTGGTACCTGCTCATTAAGCCCTTGTATTTCCATTACATGACCACCCCTTGTGTTTGAGTATATAAAATCATTGGTAGATGAAGCTGGTGGAGGATTTATCATAGGCATTGTCAGCTGCGGAATGTTCGAAATAGCTTCTTCCAGAAACCCAACTTCAGTGTCCTGAACCCTTACTTTCACAAACCTTTTCTTCATATTTTTCAAGTTATTGAAGATACGAAGTGCCAAGGATTTTGCTTTCCCAGGCTCTGTTTCAGATGGGGGCCACAAGAATGCTACTACATAAGCATCATCAGTGGTATAACGGTTTTGTAAACAGATTGCAGCAGCAGCATAATCGCGAAGACAAAACGATTCAACACCATTTGGATGATCAAGTTTTATAAACTCAAAAATATTTGGCTCAACAAGAAAGTGCTCACTTGATTGAAGTGCTTTCCCAGCAAACCCTTCTAAAAGTTGAAGTCGTTCATTTCTTCTAATAAACGATGGATCCACGTATTCATCAATATAACAAAAAGTACTTTGGAAGAATAGAGTACGTTTCTTGTATGGATCTAACCTAATTTCATTCATATTAGCCTGACAAGTCCATGTTAAACCCAATTCAAGCTCATATTCAGAACATAGCTCTTGCAACATGTCATATATCTCAACCAAAGCAGCCAATGGATTTAATTTGAAACCCTGTGTTAATATAGATAATAATGAATTACAACAAAGAATAAAAAATCCAAAATAACACATTTAAGAAAAAAAGCAATACACAAATAAAGTATCCGCTAATTTTGAGATACACTAAACCCATTTAGTAATACCCTATTAAAATATAATTCCATTTATTTAGTTAAGAATCTACTAGTACCTTATTAAAAGAACCTAAAACAATTTGAATTCAATAATAAAATAAAATATAATTATTTTATATGTTTTATTAATAAAATTGAATAAATAAATTTAAAAATATATTTTATATTTAGATAATTTAAACATTTTACTAAATGATTTGTATATATTAAAAAATTCATTATTTATAATTAGATTTGGATAGCAAATACCCTCAGCTCATTATATGTATCCTACTCAAACCTTTTATAAAATACTCTAATCCTACTTAATTAGATTGGATAATGCCGAATATCCTTTTATACCATAAGCATTGCCATCTTTAACATTTTGACCATTTTGTATGCAACTTGTAAGTCAATATATATTGACAATATATAATAGTGCAAATTCAAATTGGAACTTTTTGTTAAAGTCTTCCCTTTTTCATAAATACCATGGAACTTAATATCTGTAACTACACGACTTGAAGTTAAATATTTTTGCCTAAATTTTCAGTCCTAACAATATTTACTTTAATAGTCAGGCGGCCCCTATTATGCTTTTGTAAAATTCTATGTTTTCTTTGGTACTTTAAAAACTATTCTTTCAAAAAAATGCTATAAGAAAACTTTTGACATCATAATTTTAATTTAATTAAAAATAAAATAGTAAAAATTATTATTTTGAAGATCATTGTTTTGTTTTCTTCCAAAATATTTTTTTCACTGTTAAATTTTGATAATTTTTTTTATTAAATTAAAAGCATATTGTTATAATTGCATTGATCCACGAATGAATGATAAATTTGATTCTTTTAGCGAAGATAAAGTGGTATATATTTAGACCTTAACTCCTTAAAAAATATACAAACTATTGATAACATTTTAAAGTTAAAACCAAAGTAAAAATGAAAAAAAAGATTAATATGCAATTTATACTCTTGAACTATATTACTTTTACTGTCATAACGTCTAGATCCAGGAATCTATTGCTAGATATTGATTTAAGGAGTCGCCACCAATCTTTTTTATTTAGGTGCGATTGGCCACATAAGGAATCTATCCTTTCAGGGAACACCTAAGTTTAAGGGTCCCTAAAAGAGTAGGTTCAGGTCTACTAACCAAAACAGAGTTTAGGAGTTCGGTTACGTGTGAGAAAGGTTATAGCACCCTCACAACGCCCATCAAAAGATGGTACCAGCTTAACTTTGTGTTATCCAATAAGCCTTAAAAATTTATCAAGTAATTAATTATTAGAAATTATTCTCAATTTACTCTAATACTTTTAGCAAAAAATTGAGAAAATTCCCTTACCTCAAGAGTATACAAGAAAACTACTGTTTCACTTATAGAGGCTCCGTCGTCGGATTATTTAACATTAAAAAAATTCAAGAAAATAAAAAGGAAGAAAAAAAATGATTTCTTTTGTACAGAAAAAATTGATACTTTAAACTTTTTTTCAAAATATTTTTTTTGAAAACTTTAATTTCGAGGAAAATTGATACTTTCAACTTTTCCTCAAAAACTCATTTTTTAAAACTTATTTTTAAGAAAAATTGATACTTTCAACTTTTCCCCAAAAATATTTTTTGAAACTTTTAATTTCGAAAAAAATTGATACTTTCAACTTTTTCTCAAAAATTCACTTTTGAAAACTTGTTTCTAAGGAAAATTGATACTTTCAACTTTTCCTCAAAAATTTATTTTTGAAAACTTATTTTTAAGGAGAATTGATACTTTCAACTTTTTTTCAAAAATATTTTTTAGAAAGCTTATTTTCAAAGAAAATTGATACTTTTAACTTTTTCTTCAAAAATATTTTTTAGAAAGCTTATTAATTGATACTTTCAACTTTTCTTCAAAAATATTTTTTAGAAAGCTTATTTTCAAGAACAATTGATACTTTCAACTTTTCTTCAAAAATGTTTTTTAGAAAATTTATTTTTAAGAAAAATTGATACTTTCAACTTTTCTTCAAAAATATTTTTTTTGAATTTTATTTAAAATAATAAAATAATAAAATAAAATAAAAATGAAAGTAAAAATAAAGAAAAATAAGAATAAAATAAAAAAATAAAAAAATATATTAAACAAATCTAATCTAATAATAATAAAAAAATAAAAAAATGAAAAAAAATTGAGAACGGCTCGGCTCAGCTTGAGGAAGAAAAATGGCTCGGAGACGTTGCTCGGGGTGTCGGCTTAGCTTGGCTCGGCTAACAGCTCGGAGATAGGAGTTGCATGAGGGTCGAAAGTGGGTTGACGCTCGGGTCGGGTCAAATTTTGGCAAAATACACAGATCTTCTAGGTTTACTAACACCAAAACGACGTCGTTTTCATTAGGTATAAAAGGTTAATCTCAATTTTTTTCTCCTCCCTTCTCTCACTCTTCCCTTTTTTTCCTCTCCCATCTCTCTAAACCACGAAGAACTCCTGTTGAATTCTCGTCGGATTCTGAAAATTTTTGTCGAAATCTAAGTTTTTCGTCGGATATTCACCAGAAAACTGATCGATTTCTGGAAAAGTCATCGAAAACTGAGAAGTTGATCAAAAAATTCAAACTTGACCGAAAAAGTTGTCGAAAAATTCAAACGTTACCGAAAAATTCAACTAGAATCTGAAAATTTTCTAGAAATTTCCAAAAAAAATTTTGTAAAAAAATTCTTCAAAAATTCTCCACCAATTCCTAGAACTATTTTAACCCACAAAAACCCTTTTTTAGCTTCCCGTTCTTCTCTATGTCTGCGTTTTTCTGTGTGTCCTCTTCTGTTCTTCCAGCACCTATTTATAGGGATTGATCAGAAGAGTTTCTGATCACTCTCAACTCTTTTTGGGATTTGGATTCAATCTTTGAATCCAATCCCAACTCTACCAATTCCCAAATCACAGCCAAATTTATTCCAATTTTTTTATCCTAATCTTAACCGAAAATTAATAAAAAAAAAGATAAATATATTAATAGATAAAAAAATAATTAGATAAATAAAATAAATAGATAAATAATATAATAAAAAAATAAAAGCAGATAAATAATAAAAATATTAATAGATAAAAAAATAAAAATAAAAATATATATATTAAATAATAAAAATAAAAATAAAAGCTCATTGGAGCCAGCTAATTGGATCCTAAATCAGGTCCAATGGGCTTAGACCCAAATCTTATTGGACCAGGCCTAATGGGCTTGGGTTCGGACTAAATAGGGTGTCTACAACTACCCCTCTTTGGATATTTTCTGCGAAGCAAGAATTGTGCAAAGACGTAGACACCCATTCAAGACTTAACTTGACACTTTTTTATTTTTGTTTTTTTGTTTTGTTTTTTGTTTGTTAAAATTTTGATCAAAGCTCCTTTAAGCAGAGGCTTAACGACTTTGAGAAACATAAACAAACTTAACGACTTTGAGAAACATAAATAAAGCTCCTCTAATCAGAGGCTCAACGACTTTGAAAAAATAAATGGCTCCTCTAATCAGAGGCTCAACAACTTTGAAAAGTAAATGGCTCTTCTAATCAGAGGCTCAACAACTTTGAAAATAACTAAAGCTCCTTTAATCAGAGGCTCAACGACTTTTGAAAAGTAAATGGCTCCTCTAAATAGAGGTACCACAACTTTGAAAAGTAAATTGCTCCTCTAAATAGAGGCACCACAACTTTGAAAAATAAATTGCTCCTCTAAACAGAGGCACCACGACTTTGAAAAGTAAATTGCTCCTTGACAATCATGTCCAAAGGAGTTATAGATCGTGATTAAAGAAATTTTGTAATGGAAACTTAAAGATTCACAATTTGAGTTCAACATTCATAGGTTCAGATTCGCAAGAACCTTCCAACTTCGTAAGAATTTACTGAAATTTGATTATCAAAATTTCAGTTTCGTTCAAATTTACAAGATCTCAAGATTTGCATTTGCAACTTGCAAGACTCGCATCAAAGATCCTCATTTGAATTTCGGAAGCTCACATCTAAAAGTTCAAGGTTTTTTAAAGGTTTGCATTTGGCAAGCTTGTGATTCACATCCAAAAATTCAAAGCTTCTCATTTGAGTTCAAAGGCTTAGCAATAAAACTTAAAGTTTCACATCTAAGTTCAAAGGTTCTCATTTAAAAAATTTAGAGATTCATATCCAAAAAGTTAAAGCTTTGTATTTTGGAGATTCACATCCAAAAGTTCAAAACTTTTCATTCTAGTTCGAAGATTCACATTCGATGAACTTTAGGGTTTCACTCCTTAAAGATTCTCATTTTGAAACTCAAAGATTCTCATTTGAGTTCTCAGAAATTCTCGTCAAAATATTCACAATTTATTTTTCAAGTGATTCAAAAATTTACATGAATGAATGTTATGACCAAAAATGCAAATGCTTTCTTAATGATGCAAATGCAACAACCTAGATTCTCATAGTGCCATGCATGTCCAAACATCAAATTATGTGAATGTATTATTTAAGCAACGATGTTAACATGTTGCATGTAATGTGAATGTCAATAATGTTATGAAATCCTAAATAATTGTGGAATATAGTTCTCAAGACCCTACCATCTCACATTCTCCCCTTATTTAGCTTCTTAATATTTTGGAACAAGCTTCATCAACTGATCATCATTATTTCCATTACTTGATCACCATTCGGAAGTTTCTCAATGCTAACAAATTTTACCTATTACCCTATATGCTAGGCTTATCAACACTAACCATTTCAAAATAAATTTCATGTTCTGTCACTTGGTCATCACTCATAAGCTTTTCAGCACCAGTTTCGTCTATTGCCCTATATCATTTTCATCACTTAATCATAACTCATAGGTTATATCGACCAATACATCCTCGTATTCATCACTTGATTATACCACTTTTTAAGATTTGCCCCATCTTCATTTTATTGTCCAATCCATCATCATATTCTCCATTTGGTCACATTATATGTCCTTTCAAATCATCTTTTTAAGGTTTTACCATTTCTTCAATTTTGTTACCACCATCATCTTAGATTTCTCTTTAAAGGAATGCAAGACCTTTTTTATGCACATTGTCATTCATTCATCATCATTTCAATTCTTGACAAATATAATGCACTCATACATTTTTTTGATTTATTCTAGAGATGTAACAATAAGAGAACACAAGGTGAATTATGGTAAAGATAATCAATGAATATCTATATTGGTACAAAACAAATGGGAAAGGAAATAAATTGGATACATGTCATTGGGATGAAAGGTATGTCCAAACGATGAATATTCGGATAATTCTCAACATTAATCTAGGATTCTTTTTCAAAAACTCATTTCATTTACTATTGAAGTCATTTTGAGCTTGACGAACTTTGCCCCAATCTTTGAGGGATCTTCAGATGTCTTTGATCTTCCATCCATGTGAACCATTTGACTTAGATTTTTTCTACCAAAATCACCCTTTCAGGTTTTCAATTTAAATCTCTTTTTTTTTTCATTTTTTCATTTTTTTTCATCATCTTCTTTTTTTTTTCTCATTTTTCATCCATTGTTGATATCTTTCACACATCAAACTTTAGAGCAATGTAGCATGATTCCATTATATCATCATGAGTATGTCTTTGCCCAATATATGATCATTCAATTTAAGCATTCACACTTGATCCAAATAAATTTTTCAAGGTTGTAATGTAGGTCAAGGTGAGGGGTCATAAAAGAAATGGATATAATAGGCTCAAAACATGTATTAAAAAAGTTCAAGACCAAAGGATCATTTGATGCAACTTGGCATTTTGCCCCCACATCATTTCACTGTTTTTTCTTTTCTCACACAAAGGATTTTCATTACTTTGCCCCAAATCATGTGTGGCATTTATTTTTTTTCTTTTGCTTTTCTTTCTCTTTCCATCTTTGAGACCTTTTGTGATATATTTTTTTTCAAAAATTGCCATTCGGTGTAGAGGGTGATCCTTGGTTGGGGTTCTTCAGAAAAAGAAATCATAATAGGCTTAAAGGGGTAACAATAAATGGTTTTTAAATGGTAAAAGAAAGATGACCATTTTTCATCTCAATTGTGAATACCTTTCTTGAACATCATCTATTGAAAAAAAAAATAAGCCCATGGATCTGTATAAAAGATTGCACATCTTCAAGACGTATCTATTTCACCTCTAGCAATGGCTTACTTTTTTTGCTCAAATCATCTCCTCATATTAATATGGATGAGTTCTCAAAATTAAATCCTAGAATTATTGTTATTATTATCTAAATATTCATCATCTGAAATTTGAGAGTGGGAATATAAATTTATGAAAAGTAGCAGAGCATGGAGTAATGGTCGAGTGAAAGAGAAAATATAATGAAATGCATTAACTTGCCTTTATTAAGATGATAACAAATGAAATCATATTGTAAAAAAGAAATCCTAACATTACGTTAAAAGAACTCTTAGAATGACAAGTAGCATTCAACCAGTTTTAACATCTTCTTTAAAATCATGCCCCTGTGAAATCAGGTGAAAGATTTTTATCTCGCCCCATTGATACATTACGACTCTTCATATTCTTGATCCTCAAACAAATGATTGGGCTTTTCCTACAGAGTTTTAAAGATACAAGCTTGACCATTTGAGCGGCTGCTTCCATTATCATGCTTTCTGTTGTAGTGCTTCTGGTAAAGGCAATCTTGTCAATATTGGGATGAGATGCCAAAAGAATCGTAACTTCCGAGCCCGATCCAGTCAGAATGTTCAAGACACCTGGAGGAAAACCAAACTTCCTACATATGTCAGCCAGCTCTAAACAGGTAATAGATACCAACTCGAAAGGCTTCAATATTGCAGCACAATCTGCAGCCAAAGCAAGAGCTACTTTTCAGGCGGCCATCAACAGTGGATAATTCCATAGAGTAATCAATCCAACGACCCCAAGTGGTTTTTTAAGCACATAACTCTTAAATGTCTCAATAGGAAGAGAGATAGTAACTTTTTGCTTCGCATCTAAACCTTCAGTAAGGTACGTATAATACTCAAAACATCTAGTAACATCATCAATGTCCCAAGTTGTTTCATCAAGTGGTTTCCCGTAATCAATTGCTCAAGCTTTGCTAATTCAAATTTTTTCTCTATTATTTTGGAAACGATGGCCTATAAATACTTGGCACGAACAGTGTCAGAAGCTGAAGCCCAATCTTTGCCTTTATTTTTAAAAAGAGCTCTCTGAGCAGTAGCCATCGTAAGCTCCATATCTTCAACTGTAGTTGCTGAAATATGATCGATGTTCTGTTCAATTACATGATAGATAATTGAAATTCATTTCTTGAGAACAGGCTTTCTCCACTCGCTATCGATGAGTAACATTTGACTCAAAATTTAGACCACCATATTAAATCAGTTTGCCCTTTTTTTTTAGTTTCACTCTGATCCTCAAACCAGTGTCTAAGAAGCTTTTTTTTTTATGATCTTTCCCTTATCTCTGTACTCATGTTCCCTTGTTGCTTTTTCTTGATCAAAACTTACATTCTATCTTTGATTAACCATTGCACCTCATGCTTTAGAGTAGTGTAATTTTCAGTGCAATGGCCAGCAATTCTATAGTGGTAATCATAGTAAACTGTAGGATCATACCACTTAGGATAAGGTGGTTTGAGTGGGTCCACACAGCTTGAGGGCAATCAAGTGGCTATTATAGAGCTCTCGGTATAACTCCATATAAGTCATGAGGATTAGATTAAATACAAGTTTTTCTCAAATAGTCCATTGCTCTCATGAACCACTTTTCAGGCTAATAGGATGAATTTAGGGTCTTGCAGGAGTTTGATTGTTAAGGCTGTATATGAGAGCTTGGGGGATAAAAATAGGCTAGTATATGGATGAATTATGTGGTTGTGGGGCTGGTTGGTATGGATAAGATGAAGCATTATTCACAGCAAGATAGCATGAAAAGTAACCTAGGGGTGGATAAGGTTGATATCCCCTGAACTGTCTGTTAAAGCCTACAGCTTGAGCTTTAGTCTCTTTCTTTTCGGGTGCCTTCTTGGTTTTTCCTCCTTTCAGCTTACCATTTTTAATGACATTTTTAATGATTTCGCCTAAGATCACCATGTCAGTGAAATTTTTTGTGGCATTCCCTATCATCTCTTCATAATAGGGGGATTTCAAAGTACTGACAAATAATACAGTGGTCTCCTTTTCAGTCAAAGAAGATTGCACTTGAGAAGCAATATCCCTCCACCATTGGGCATATTCTTTGAATGATTCAGTTGCTTTCTTCTTTATATTTTGTAAAAAAAGATGATCAAGGGCTAAGTCTATTATATGCTGGTATTAACTAATGAAAGTATGAGCCATATCACTCCAAGAAATAATACGATTCCTGTCCAGCTGGACATACCACCTAGCAGCAGAGCCAATGAGGCTGTCTTAGAATGCATGCATCAAGAGCTTTTTATTATTGGTATGGGCAGCCATTTTTTGAAAGTACATAGTAATGTGAATTTTTGGACACTTTGTACCATCATATTTCTCGAACTTCAGCACCTTGAATTTTGGAAGAATAACCACATTAGAAACTAAACAGGGCCCAGTAGCATCAACTGAGCTATAAAAACTAACTCCCTCCACTGCTCACAGCTTTTTCTCTAACATGTTTATCTTATGTTCAGTTTTTTAGGCTTCTAAAGTCCCCTTCTTTTTAGGCCTTAACTTTTTTTTTCTTCTAAATTATCCAAATTAGGGACTGATATTGGTTGTACTGCCTTTTCAGTAAAGACAAGATTTATATAACTTTGGTATTGTCTTTGATTTGAAGCTAATGGCATTCTGGGATATGTGTACCCTACAAGATAGGTGAACCACTGTGGTGGTAGACCTTGTGCAGATTAGACTTGATATGGCTCGAAACCAGGAGGGTATAATGAGTCATCCTCTTCTTGTTGGCTAGCATTCTCCTATATTGCCTTCCTCTTGTTTAACTTGTTCAAAGCCTCTAAAATCTTATTTAACTCCTCTTTTAACTTCTCCTGAGCTTTCTCTATTCTCTCGAGAGGATTGAAATTTTTTCGTTCCATTAGTCTGGCTTGACCTCTTGTATTGTATTGGTGAATGGGGCTGTTTGGTGGAGTTATCCTTGAACCTTTAGCACCACAATTATGATTTGAAATGTTATGCTATGCTTTATGTATGATGTGTTACTGCACAAATGAAATGTACATTTTTATGGATGAAATATAATATGAAATGGATGCAAATGATTGTGTTAAAACATGATCATGAAAATAATGCAGATGCATAAATTTAAACAAACAACATAGTTAGTTTTATAGATGAAATGAAAGTAATGCCGAGGCATAATGTTACATATGATAATGAAAATGATGCACAAAGTTAGACAATCAAAATGATTAGATAAACATTCTTCTTGTGTCCTAGTTTCAGGGTATACCTATCATTGGGTAGAAAGGGTTCTATTTTAGGTTTAGGCACTTCTAAGGTTCACTATATGTGGTTTAAGGTTAAAGTCTAAAGGTTTTCAAATTGATCTTTACATAATTGTCCATCACAGACTAGTAAGGCACCCTAATCCTCACCCATTATAGGCTACAAGCAAAAAATGTTCAATTTGAATAGGAGTATTTCGTTAGCCACTGCGGAGGCATTAAACCTCACGAAAGCAATAGGTAATTTACTCCCTCCTAAAGGGATGGAGCTCGGGTATAGAGCTCATGTTATGCATATGCATATGAATGACATAATTAATAAAGTAAATAAACATGAATGAATAAAAAATCTATACAAAAAGATTTAATTTTATTAGGCTTTTGGATAACACAAAGTTATTTACTGGCCTGACTCACGGACTTCCCCAGTGGAGTCGCCAAGCTGTCATAACGTCTAGATTCAGGAATCTATCGCTAGACATTGATTTAAGAAGTCGCCACCAATCTTTTTTATCTAGGTGCGATTAGTCACATTAGGAATCTATCCTTTCAGGGAACACCTAAGTTTAAGGGTCTCTAAAAGAGTAGGTTCAGGTCTACTAACCAAAACAGGGTTCGGGAGTTCGATTACGTGTGAGAAAGGTTATAGCACCCTCACAACGCCCATCAAAAGATGGTACCAGCTTAACTTTATGTTATCCAATAAGCCTTAAAAATTTACCAAGTAATTAATTATTAGAAATTATTTTCAATTGACTCTAATACTTTTAGCAGAAAATTGAAAAAATTTCCTCACCTTAAGAGCATGCAAGAAAACTACTGTTTTATTTGCAGAGACTCCGTTGTCGGATTATTTAACACTAAAAAAAATTCAAGAAAATAAAAAAGAAGAAACAAAATGATTGCTTTTGTATAGGGAAAATTGATACTTTTAACTTTTTCTCAAAATATTTTTTTTGAAAACTTTAATTTCGAGGAAAATTGATACTTTCAACTTTTCCTCAAAACCCCATTTTTGAAAACTTATTTTTAAGGAAAATTGATACTTTTAACTTTTCCTCAAAAATATTTTTTGAAACTTTTAATTTCGAGAAAAATTGATACTTTCAACTTTTCCTCAAAAATCCATTTTTGAAAACTTATTTTTAAAGAGAATTGATACTTTCAACTTTTTTTCAAAAATATTTTTTAGAAAGCTTATTTTCAAGGAAAACTGATACTTTTAATTTTTCTTCAAAAATATTTTTTAGAAAGCTTATTTTCAAGAAAAATTGATACTGTTAACTTTTCCTCAAAAATATTTTTTTGAATTTTATTTATAGAAAATAAAATAATAAAATAAAAATAAAAAATATATATTAAACAAATCAATAATAATAATAATAATAATAATAAAATAAATAAATTAAAAAATTAAAAAATAGAAAAAAAAACCTAGGAACGACTCGGCTTTGTGGCTCAGCTCGACTTAGCGGCCTGCTTGAGGAAGAAAAACAGCTCGAAGATGCGGCTCGGCTCAGCTAACGACTCAAAGACGCGGGTTGCACGCGGGTCGAAAGTGGGTTGGCGCTTGGGTCGGGTCGGATCTTGGCAAAACGCGCGGATCCTCTAGGTTTACTAACGTTAAAACGACGTCATTTTCACTAGGTATAAAAGGCTAATCCTTTTATTTTTTCAGCAAATTTCTCTTTCCCTCTCTCTCTCTTCCCTTTTTTTCTTCTCTCCTCTCTCTAAACCACTAAGAACTCCAGTTGAATTTTCACTGGATTCTGGAAATTTTCTTTGAAATTTGAGTTTTTCGCCAGAAGTTCATTAAAAAAAATTGATCGGTTTCTGAAAAAGTCATCGAAAACTGCGAAGTTGGTCGAAAAATTCAAACTTGACCGAAAAAGTTGTTGAAAAATTCAAACGTTGCCAAAAAATTCAACTGAAATCTGAAAATTTTTCAGAAATTTCTAGAAAAAAATTCGTAAAAAAATTCTCCAAAAATTCTTCACCGATTCCTAGAACTATTCTAACCCACAAAAACCCTTTTTTAGCTTCCCTTTCTTTTCTGTGTTTGCTTTTTTCTGTGTGTCCTCTTCTGTTCTTCCAGCACCTATTTATAGGGATTGATCAGAAAAGTTTCTGATCAATCCCAACTCTTTCTGGGATTTGGATTCAATCTTTGAATTCAATCTCAACTCTGCCAATTTTCAAATCACAGTCAAATTCATTCCAATTTTTTTATCCTAATCTTAACCGAAAATTAATAAAAAAAAGATAAATATATTAATAGATAAAAAATAATTAGATAAATAAAAGAAATAGATAAATAATAATAATAAAAAATAAAAGCAGATAAATAATAAAAATATTAATAGATAAAAAATAAAAATAAAAATAAAAATATATATATTAAATAATGAAAATAAAAATAAAAGCTCATTGGGGCCAGCTAATTGGATCCTAAATCGGGTCCAATGAGCTTAAACCCAAATCCTATTGGACCAGGCCCAATGAGCTTGGGTCCGGACTAAATAGGGTGTCTACATTTAAAATTTGATATTTATAAAAAAAATTCATGATTTAATATATTAGTTCTGTTTTTGTCAAACACTTTATAATATTGACTAACGATATTAATAAAAAAGATGATGTCCTGAAAATGCATTATGCGTTATGATCTTATTCGTTGTTTTATTACTATATTAACATATTATTAATAGAGTTAGTATTTAAGGAAAAAATGGTATGAGAATGAAAATTGATATACTTCATCGTAAATTTTTATAGATACTAAATCATAAAAAATAATATAATTTAAGGAATCAAATTGCGTATTAGTCCAAGCAAAAATTTTAGTTTTGTATTGATTAGGAGTTTTGAAAAAGATAACTAAAAGATTGAAAAGTTTAATACCTCCATAAAAAGGTTGTAAAGGTTGTACTTTATCTTCTAATAGATGACTTGGATTGAAACCTATAACAAAATTGATAAAAATCATTAACAAATATAATCATAAATCAAATATCCATAAATTAAGAAAGGCATGATGACATATGTAGATTCTTTACCGTAAAATTAAGGATCAATGATCCAATTTATCATTTTTTTAGTTTATTGATCATATTTTATCAGTCAATCATCTTTGAACTGATTGGTAAATTTTTAACATAACACTTTTAATTAAATGAAAATAATCAAATAAACCAGGAGATTAACAGATAAATTAAAAATAATAATAGATAAATAGATAAATAATAATAAATATATAACTAGGTAAATAATATATATAAATATTAACAGAAAAGAAAGAAAAAAAGAAAAAAAATAAAGATATATATATTAATAAATAGTAATAATAAATAAGTAAATAATAAATACGTAAAAGATAAAGAAAAAAAATATATATATAATATAAAATAAATATAAAATATAAAATACAAAAATAATAAAGAAAAACAAAGTGGACCAACCCATTTGGACTAGGCCTAATTGATCCAGGCCTAGATCAAATTGGGTGTCTACAGCTGCCCCTCTCAGCATATTTTCTGTGAAACAGAAATTGCGCAAAGACGTAGACACCCATTCAAAACTCAACTCGACCCCTTTTTTTATTTTTTTTATTTAAGATTTGATCAAGGCTCCTCTAAGCAGAGGCTCAACGACTTTAAAAAACATAAACAATGCTCCTCTAATCAAAGGCTCAACGACTTTGAAAATGAATAAACAATGCTCCTCTAGTCAGAGGCTCAACGACTTTAAAAAATAAATAAACAATGCTCATCTATTCAGAGGCTCAATGACTTTGGAAAACAAATAAACAATGCTCCTCTAATCAGAGGCTCAACAACTTTGGAAGATAAATAAACAATGCTCCTCTAATTAGAGGCTCAACGATTTTGGAAAATAAATAAAGGCCCCTCTAATCAGAGGCTTAACGACTTTGGAAAAATAAATGGCTCATCTAATTAGAGGCTCAACAACTTTGAAAAATAAATTACTCCTTGACAATCATGTCCAAAGGAGTTGAAAATTGTGTTTGAAGAAATTTCAGGAAATTATGCCCAAAGGTTTTATAAATCAACCCTGATACCAAGAAACATCCTATTTTAAGGATTAGGAACTTACCTGACAAGCTTTTTCTCAAATTTGAAAATGTCTTCACATCTATCTCCTCTATGTGAGATTTTGAAATACCTCTGCTTCTTGAATTTATGTAGTATATGCTATGCAATGTATATGAAATTCAATGCATGTTATGCAGATGTTGGCTAATTAACTCCTATTCAGTTATGGTACTCAAGCTTCTCAAGCTCTTTTCTTGGGCCTCAAACCCTTTGATTCTTCAAAAACCAGATTACATTACTCTTCTAAGATCGAGCCAGTGTAGCTCTCAATCATCTCTTCCACTCACATTCTTTCTGTAAAAAAAAAATCTCTTTCTAAATTTAATGTCCTTATCAGGAACTGAACATCTCGATTTTGCCTTCATCACTCTTGACTTATTCAATGTAATGTAAAAATCTTTCATACCGTTATTCATTTATTAATCATTATTTCAAACTCAAAAAGTAAGAATGCATTTGCACATTTCTTCCATTGTAGGATATTAAAAAGAAAAGAATAAGAATGGTTGAGAAACAATCACAAAAAAAAGACACAAAGAGTGAAATAGAATGTCTTTTATTAGCAAAATGTTGGCAAATTTTGGCCAAGGGAGAATTATAAGGATAAGTATAGGGACAAAGCCCAAAATGAACAATTAGATAATCATGATAACACATCTCAATTTTTTTCTGAAAATCCAACCCTCTGATGTATTTAACAACTTGGAGCTTCTTCGAATTTGCTAGTCTCCATACCATCAGATTTTCGAATTCGATGCCGTATTCTTCTTATCTAAGCTACCTTTTCAGGTTTTCAACTTAGATAAACCCCTTATGACTCAAATCGCCCTTTTAAGATTTTCGCCTTAAGTCCTCCTTTTTCATTCACTTTTTTCTTTTTTTTTATTTTTTTTATTTTTCATTTTTTCCATTTTTTTCAAGCATAATATTTTTTCACAGCATCAGAATTTATAGGATGGGGTAAATTATTTTCATCCATTTCATTCAGTATCAATGCTTCACCCAATAAAACCCGTTTCACCACATACGACCATTTTTAATTCGGAGTTCATTTTTCTCTACTATCGTGCTAGATCGAGAGGATTCTCTTCAAGACCAACTCTCCTTCTCGAAAACAATGAGGTCGAATCTTCTTATCATGAACCATCATCCTTCTTCTTTAATATAGCTGATTATGGCATAGTGCAGTCAATCTCTTTTATTCTATGAAATTTAATTGTTCATAGAGTTTTCGAATACATTCAGCTTTTTTCAACTCAACTTCTTCTAGAACTCTCAAGAATGGGATCTCTACTTCCACTGGTAGTACAGCTTCCATTTCATAAACCAAAGAAAATGGAGTTACCTCAGTAAAGGTGCAAACTGACGTTCGATATGCATGCAATGCAAATGATAACTTCTCATGCCAATCTTTATAAGTCTCGGTCATCTTCTTCATAATCTTTTTTATGTTCTTATTGGTTGCCTCAACTGTCTCATTCATTTTCGGATGGTATGGTACCGAGTTATGATGCTTAATCTTATGTTGAGCACATATTTCTTGCGTCATCTTACTATTTAGATTCTTGGCATTATCTAAAATAATTCTCTCAGAAAGTTTATATCTACAGATGATCTCTCTCTTTATGAACTTGCAAACTATAGATCGTGTCACACTTGCATATAATGCTGTCTCTACCCATTTTATGAAATAATCTATCATCATAAAATAAATATGTGCCCGTTAGAAGCCTTTGGGGTGATTGGACCAATGACATCCATGCCCTACATTGAGAATGGCCATGGTGGTGTCATAACATGTAAAGCAGATGGCGGAGCATATATCTTATCAGCATATATATGGCATTTATGGCATTTACGAGCATAGTCAATACAATCATTCTCCATCGTCAACCAGTAATATCCTACTCTCATAATCTGTCTCGTCATTATATATCTACTGGTATGTGCCCCACATATTCCATCATGCACCTCTTCAATGATTTTTCTCACTTTAGTCTTACTTACACATCTTAATAATAATTGATCTTGGCTTCTTTTGTACAGGACATCCCCATCCAGGAAAAAGCTCATAGCCAATTTCGGATGACCCTTTTATCATTTTTTATTATTTGAACTAGGTATTGCTGATCCTTAATATACTGTAAGATGTCATAATACCAAGGATTTCCATCTTCTTCTTCTACATTAAAGCAATAAGTTGGTATATCCTTAACATCTAACTTGATAGGCAGAATGTTAGTATTGTCATTAATTTGAATCATTACAGCTAGAGTAGCCAATGCATCAGCAATCAAATTCTCTTCTCGCGGTAAGTGATCAAACTGGATATCTTCAAATTGTTTTGTCAACTCTAGAATATACTTATGATATGGAATGAGTTTTGAATCTCTCGTCTCCCATTCTTCTTTCAACTGGTATATAACTAGAGCTGAGTCTCCGAACACTTCTAATGTTTTCACTCTTTTATCTATAGCAGCTTGTAAGCCCATGACACATGCCTCATGTTCAGTAATGTTATTTGTACAGTTAAAATTTAACCTTGCTGTTACAGGGCAGTATTGTTCTTTTGGAGAGATCAGAATTACCCCAATTCCATGTCCCAAGGCATTGACAGTTCCATCAAAGTACATTCTCCAACATTTTTCTCCATGCTCCCTTTTTTCAGTTGGAAAATAGTCATTAGGTCTTTATCAGGGAATTTCAACTTCATTGGCTCATACTCTTCAATAGCACGATTTGTAAGAAATTATGCTATAGCGCCCCATTTTATTACATTTTAGCTCACGTATATAATATCATATTTCGAGAGCATTACTTACCATCTAGCAATTTTTCTAAACAAAAAAGGCTTCTCGAAGATATATTTAATTGGATCTAATTTTGCTATGAGCCATGTGGTATGATAAAGCATATACTGTCTGAGTTTTTTGACAGTCCACACTAATACACAACACATTTTCTGCAATGAGGAATACTTGGATTCATATTCTGTGAACTTTTTACTTAGATAGTAAATAGCTCTCTCCTTTCGGCTAGACTTGTCTTGCTGTCCCAGCACACATCCCATTGAATTTTCACATATAGTTAAGTATAAAATTAAAGGTTTCCCTGGAACAGATGGTACCAACACTGAAGGGTTCGACAAGTATTGCTTAATTTTATCAAACGTCTCTTGACATTCTTTATTTCATTTTCATGATTATTCTTACGAAGAAGCTTAAATATGGGATCACATTTGTAAGTAAGCTGAGAGATAAATCGAGAAATGTAGTTTAATCTTCCCAGAAAACCTCGAGCTTCCTTTGGTGTGTTGGAAGGTGATAAATTCTGAATGGCCCGTATCTTATCTGGATCGACTTTAATTCTTCTTTCACTGACCACGAAGCCTAGCAACTTCCCTGACTTTACCTCAAAGGTGCACTTAGCTGGGTTTAATTTAAGCTGGAATATTTTCAACCTCTCAAATAACTTTCTGAGGCTGGTGACATGATCTTCATCCTCACAAGACTTTGCAATCATATCATCTACATACACCTCGATCTTTTTATGTATCATGTCATGGAAGAGTGTTACTATGGCCCTTTGATATGTTGCCCTAGCATTTTTTAACCCAAAAGGTATAACCTTATAGCAAAATGTTCCTCATATAGTTACGAAAATGGTTTTTTTCATATCATCTGCAGTCATTTTTATCTAATTATACCTTGAAAAATCATCCATAAAGGAGAAAATTAAATGCCTAGCTGTATTATCTACCAGCGTGTCAATATGAGGTAAAAAAAAGTTATCTTTTAGACTAGCCTTATTCAAGTCATGATAGTCTACACATATTTGTACCTTTTTATCCTTCTTAGAAACTGGTACTATATTAGTTACCTACTCTGGATACTTAACCACCTGTAAAAAAACTGCATCAAATTGTTTCTTCACCTCTTCTTTGATCTTTAGTAGCATTTCAGGCTTTATCCATCTCAGTTTCTGTTGGACTGGCTTATATTCTGGCTTTAGAGGCAATCTGTACTCCACTATCTCCGTGCTTAGCCCTGACATATCCTGGTAAGACCAAGCAAATATATCTACGAATTCTCGAAGTAAGTTTGCCAATCGTTGTCTATCTCCTGATGAAAGGGAAGTACCAATTCTAACATTTTTCTTATTCTCTTCATCCCTCAAATTCACTAAGTCAACTATCTCCTGATGAGGCTCAATTGGCTTATTTTCTTGTTCAATCAATCTCATTAGGTCCGGAGGCATAACATAGTCATCAGAATTCTCTTTATTGTCAAGTTCATCAGTGTTAATCGAATTCTCAAAACTAACCTCTTGATTGTTATCATGATTATCTTCATGTTCATTTAAAGACCTGAAATTGAATGAAATGGGATATATTGGCAAGATGTGCTTGGAAAGATGGAAATAATGAAGACACAAGAAGAAATAAATGAAAATGCATCCTTGTTATTTTTTATTAAAAATAATAAAAGATAAATGGCCCAAACAAGAAAGATCACCCTAATGCCTTGGGCAATAGCTATTGGGATGTTACAATTACATTGTATCAGTCTCAAAAGTCACAAGCATCTAGATGGCACTCTAATTATTCAGTTCATAATCTGACAAACAAAGGCGAACCCACTCCTCTTGATTAAGCTCTACTTCATCTTCAACAGTATTAATGGTTAACTGGGTAAAATCATTTTCCACACTTTTTTCTATATCTGGGTACATAAATCTTCCATGTCTGAAAGTCTAATATAAGTGTAGGATAACCATTAGTCTTGCTGTCTTTCCTGCTGGCCTTCTTTTGACCTCTCATTCTACCATCACATAGCCTAGGCCTAACCTGTCGCTATTGTCTATCACCATTGGGGGTTCTTTTATTCCTTGTAAGTTCTTGCCCAACCCTAGTCCTGGATACCAGCCCTTGTTGATGACTTGGTTCATCACTATCCTTGAAAAAGGTTGATTTTTAAATCCTTCAACTACAGAATTAACTAATTCAAATGATCGATAGGAGCATTCCAATGCTTTTTTGATAGCCTCCACATATGGAGTATTCAATGGTTGGGTCACTAGCATGTCTTCCTTCCCAACTACCACTACTAATTGACCTTTTACATTAAACTTGATCTTTTGATACAAAGTAGAGGGCACAGCTCCTACCATATGAATCCATGGTCTTCCTAATAGACAGTTGTAGGATGGAGAGATATCCATCACTTGAAACTTCACATTGAAAATACAGGGGCCCAATTTGTAAAAACATCTCAATATCCTTCAGGACTTTTCTTTTGGTCCCATCAAAGGCTCTCACAATCATCTAACTATCTTTCATATGAGATTTGTCAATGGGTAGCCTCACCAAAGTTAACATAGACATGACATTGATAGCAGAGCCATTATTGATAAGGACCTTGGCTATGATATGGCTCTTGTACTTGACTGTGATATGTAGAGCCTTGGCATTTTTTTTCCTCAAAGGGAATCTCATCATCGTTGAACGAAATGTGATTTGACATGACTAGATTTCCAGCCAGATGGTTCACATATTCAACAGATACATTATGTGCCACATATGCCTGATTCAACACTTTTAGCAGGGCATTTCGGTGTGGCTCTAAGTTTAGCAGCAGTGATAGTAATGATATTCGAGCTAGCATTTTATTCAACTGTTCAACAATTGAATACTCACTATGTTTCACCAGTTTCAAGAATTCACAAACCTCTCTTTCTGGCACCGACTTCAAGTAATCTTCTTCAGGTTCTACTTCAAAATTATTTCATTTTTCTCTTTCTTTGGTCTTCTCTCTTCTAGCTTTCTCTAACATTTCTGGAGTGTAGCACCTCCCACTTCGGGTAATGCCTCATATACCAATTATATTGGAAGCATCAGCTTTGGAGACATCATCTTCTTACCCCTAAACCACTGTATCATAGCCATATCTTTATGGTACAGCTTTATCATCTTTGTATGGGAAAATAGTCAAAACTTTAAAAGTTACCGACCTAGGAATAAGTTTGTCTATGATTGACTTTGGCTTGTTCCCACAATGAATTGTCACTGACTTTGGAAACAACTTTGTAGGCTTATCGATCATGGACACCTCAACACTCTTTAAGTCTTCTCTTTCTTCATAAACCTTCATCTGATATGAATCCAAGAGTTTTTGCACCTCCTGGTGAAACTGCTCACAGGTTTTAATAGAATGGCCTATTACCCCACTATGATATTTACAACTAGTGCCGACTATATATACTCCATGATAATTATACGGACTCATTAGTTGTATCATGTCAGCCTTTCATAAAATATCAAATAGTTGGCTGAGAAGTGTCTTGATATCTGCCACTTCTTTCTTCAAATGATGCTCATATTCTTCACTTAGAGCATTCACATTATGATTCAACAAAAGATTACCACTAACATTCGGTGCAGTCACCCCTCTCGTATTAAAGCAAATCATTCCATCCTTGATCAACCGTTGCACTTTGTGTTTCAGAGCAGTGTAATTTTTGGTGGAGTGACCAGCAATCCCATAATGGTAGTCATAGTAGGCTGTGGGATCATATCACTTGGGGTAAGGTGGCTTGAGGGGTTCCAATTTGCTAGGAGCAATCAAATGACTGTTGTAAAGCTCTTTATATAATTCTGTATAAGTCATTGGAATTGGGTCAAACACAGATTTCTCACGGGTAGTTCGTTGTTCCCGTGAACCACCAATGGGGTTAGTTGGGCAATTTTGAGGTTTTGGGGTAGGCTGAGTGTTAGGACTATATATGGTATTTTGAGGCCTAGGAAGGGTTTGATATGTTTGGAGATAAGGTGACTGTACAAATAGTTGATATGGGTAAGGGGAAGTGTTATTTACAGTAAGGTAATATGGTAGGTATCCTGGTGGTGAGTAGGGTTGATAGCCCCTAAATTATTGTCTATCAAAACTCACAGCCTGAGCTTCAGTTTCTTTCTTTTTCGAGACTCTTTTACTAGATGCTTCATTTCCTTCTAGCTTGCCATTCTTGATGGCACTCTTAATATTTCTCCCGAGATTACCATATCAACAAAGTTTTTTGTTGCATTTTCTATCATCTTTTCATAATAAGGAGGCTTCAAAGTGCTAACAAATAGCACTGTAGTCTCTTTCTCAGTCAGTGGAGGTTGTACTTGAGAAGCAATATCCCTTCACCTCTGGACATACTCTTTAAAAGACTCATTTGCCTTTTTCTCCAAGTTCTATAAAGACAAACGATCAGGGGCCAAATCGATAATATGTCGATATTGACTGATGAAGTCATGAGCCATATCACTTTAAGAGTAAATGCGGGTTCTATCCAACTGAACATACCATCTGGCCGCTGAGCCTGTAAGGCTATCCTGAAAGACATGCATCAAGAGTTTTTCATCATGAGTATGAGCTGCCATCTTTCGATAATACATGGTGATGTGGGTTTTGGGGCACTTCATACCATCATATTTTTCAAATTTTGGTACTTTGAACTTATGAGGAATGACCACATCAGGGACTAAGCAAAGCCTAACAGCATCAACTGAACCATAGAGACCAAATCCTTTCACAACCTGTAGCCTTTGTTCTAGCATACTAATCTTGGAGCTTTCCTGAGTTTTCACTCTTATCTTTTTTTTCTCCTTCTCTTTCGAGTCATCTAGATCAAGAATCGATTCTACTGCCCTTTCAGTAAAGACATGATTTACATAACTATGGTAATGTCCTGGGTTGGAGGCTAATGGCATTCCAGGATATGTTGGATATGCGAAGTGTTGTGGTGGAACCTCTTGTGCAAACTGGGCTTGAGGTGGGCCAAAACCTGGAATATACAAAGGGTTAGCCACTTCTTGCAATGGGGGAACTTGTTGGCTTGTATTTTTTTCAACTCTTTTTCCCTTATTCAGCTTATTGAAAGCATCCAGAATCTTGCTCAACTCACTTTCAATCTTTTCCTGTGCTTTTTCTATCTTTTTAAATCTGTGAGAATTTTTTTGCTCCATTTGTTTAGCTCTGGATCTTGTGTTGTATCGATGGATAAGGTTCTCACTAGATGGAGCTATCATTAAACCTTGAGTACCATATCTTAAGATTAGTAAATTTACATGACTATCACATGGTTACTTTATTAAGTGTAATGAATGAGAATGCAATGAATGAAAAATGCATGTATGCAAAGAACATTTGCCTTAAAAATGGTATTCAACTAAAATATTTCATTTATTCCAAAAAAACTTTTATTTACATTGAGTTTATCATCCTAGAATTATAACCATAAAATCGTTTGATCTGTTCATACTGGGCCTTGGCTTCCTCAATGAAGTTCAACAGACGCTATCCATGTTCTCCTACTGGGGTCACCACTTGTTTCAATGCCTCTGCCTCTTCCACCATCTCTCTTACCTTGCATACCCCTTTATGGATTTGGGTCGTTAGGTGCTCAATGTATTTTTGTCTTCCTAAGTTCTCTCTTTTACCACACCAGACTTGGTATGATAATTCTCTATGCTCCCTAACCAATGCAGCAATGTGGTTTTCTTGTTCATTCAACTTTTGCCTTAGCCTACTTAGATAATTGTTTAGCATGTTACTCTTTATTTGTACTTGGGTACTTTCTTCTTCCAACTTAGCATACTCTTGCTTTAATCTTGCATTTTCTTCAGTCAGCTCGGCAATGGTTATCTTTTTGGCCTTTTCTCTCACACATAACCTTTTATGCTCTTGGTGTAAAATTACTAGGTCTTCAATAGCTGTATCACATTCTCTAGCAATCTTGTGAACTTTAACTTCATGACTTTCGGCTCTATCTTTCCACTGGACTTTTTCTTGTTGAAGCTTCTAGATTTCTTGTTTTAACTTACCCTTTTCAGCCTCAAATTCTTTTGTTGTGAACTCTAATTTTGATGGTGTCTCTTCAAGTTTTTCTTCTGTTGGTGGTTGAAAGCTTTCATAAGTGAATACCATTTCTTGTCTTCGTTTTACTCTCCAAACCAAGTACCCTGGAGTGACTTTATTAGTAAAAGGTTCAGGACTCACTCTTCGGGGATTTTTCCATGCTTTAATCATCTCATTCATCCTCTGAAATGCTTTTGGCTCACTGTAAAAGAACTCTAACTGATGAAGCCCATAAGTCATAGGAATGAACTGTTTTCCCCTAAACTGCCTTCTCACTAGGAGTGGTGCATAATTTTTCGCTCCCTATAAACCCAAAAATGGGACCACTGTATTATCCCCACATTGATACAACATAGGCTCACGATTCATCTATAGAGCCAACCATCTCACCTTGGCGCTGGTCAATTTTTGTAGAAAAGTTATCCATTCCTTTTTAGATTTTCGTTCTGATCACCTACTTTCACATAATTCCTTGATCGGAGCACGATTACGGATATAAAGCTTCGAGAAAGCACCATTTCTCCATTTAAAATGGTTTTTCATCCATAAGTACAATAACTGGATGCAACGTATAAAGCGTCCCCATCCATTCCGACGATAATAACTTAAAGATCTAATAGTCTCTGCTAGTATTACCGTTGAAAGATTACAGCCATTGATCACACTCTCGAAGAAGTCCACCACCGTTATCTCAATATAACCTAAAACCTTTGGGAAGATCACCATTCTATATATGGCTAAGGCAAATATATCTAACCACCATTCTTCATTGGCATGTTGTACTAGAAACTCATGAAAGAACTTTCAAGGTAGGCAAACCTGTTCTTGTTTCTTCTTTGTATGAGAATCCATAATTTTCTTGTCTATCCCCATGAGTTGAGCTAGACCCTTATGAAATCCTGACTTATGTTTTTTGACATATATCTTATCAGGAGCCTTGAGGTGTAAACCTAATAAAATTGAATATTCTTCGATGGTGTGAGTCATATCGGCTTCATTAAAGATGAAACACTTGTATGCAGGATCCCAGAATTGTGCTGCAGCTCTGATTAGTTGATCATCAATAACTACTGTTAGAAGGTATGCTATATGATCGTGTCTCTAGTAAAACTGCTCTTGTCTTGACAGACTTATCTTCTTCTAGATATCAATCAAATCCTCTAGATTGTTCTGTTTGAAGAGCATAGATGTTTCTTGAGATATAGTAGAATCATATTCGATTGGTAAACAATCCCTCATCTTCAGTTGAATCTTTTCTGACTGGGCCCTTACTTCGTTGGGTGTCTTACAATGCGCTAATACGGATGAAAACTACTAGTTCATTGGAGTCCATGAAAAAAATTTGTTGAAGATCGTCTTTTAAGCAAATGTTCTTTATGCAACTTTATGATATACGTATGAACCAATGCAAAAGAATGAGAAAAAGGTTAGTATACCCAGAAAAAAGAATAAATAACTAAGTAAATTAAAACATCACACAAAAAGAGGAATGAACCCTATGCTTCTAGTCAATTCTAAAAGATAAGAGTGATGGCTCTATCTATAGGTTAGGCACTCTTAAAGTTCATTATATGTGGTTTAAGGTCAAAGTCTAAAGGGTTCCCAAATTGCTCCTTACATCCTTGTCCTTCACAGACTAGTAAGGCACCCTAATCCTCACCCATTACAGGTTACAAGCATAAAAGGTTCAATTTGAGTGGGAGTATTTCGCTAGCCACTGCGAAGGCATTAGACTTCACGAAAGCAATAGGTACTTTACTCCCTCCTAGAAGAATGGAGCTCGGGTATAGAGCTCATGTTATGCACATGCATATGAATGACATAATTGACAAAGTAAACATACATGAATGAATAATAACACATATATACAAAAAGGTTCAATTTTATTAGGCTTTTGGATAACATAAATTTATTTGCTGGCCTGACTCTCAGTGTCCCCAGCGGAGTCGTCAAACTGTCATAACGTCTAGATCCGGGGATCTATGGCTAGACATTGACTTAAGGGAGTCGCCACCAATCTTTTTTTATCTAGGTGTGATTGGCCACCTAAAGAATTGTCCTTTCAAGAAACACCTAAGTTTAAGGGTCTCTAAAAAAATAGGTTCAGGTCTAATAACTAGAACAGGGTTCAGGAGTTCGGTTACGTGTGAGGAAGGTTATAGCACCCTCACAACGCCCATCAAAAGATGGTACTAGCTTAATTTTGTGTTATCCAATAAGCCTTAAAAATTTACCAAGTAATTAGTTGTTGAAAATTGTTCTCAATTAACTCTAATACTTTTAGCAGAAAATTGAAAAAATCCTCTCACCTCAAGAGTATACAAGAAAACTACTGTTTTACTTACAAAGGCTCCATCGTCGGATTATTTAACATTAAAAAAATTCAAAGGAAATAAAAAAAAAAAAAGAAAAATGATTGCTTTTGTACAAAAGAAAATTGATACTTTTAACTTTTTCCTAAAATATTTTTTTTTGAAATTTTAATTTCGACAAAAATTGATACTTTCAACTCTTTCTCAAAAAAACCTTTTTTGAGAATTTATTTTTGAGGAAAATTGATACTTTTAACTTTTCCTCAAAAAAACATTTTTTGAAAATTTATTTTTAAGGAAAATTGATACTTTCAACTTTTTCCCAAAAATATTTTTTGAAAATTTTTAATTTCGAGAAAAATTGATACTTTTAACTTTTTCTCAAAAATATTTTTTTAGAAAACTTTTAATTTCGAGGAAAATTGATATTTTCAACTTTTCCTCAAAACCTCTTTTTTTTTTTTTGAAAATTTATTCTTAAGAAAAATTGATATTTTCAACTTTTTCTCAAAAATAATTTTAATTTTTTAAAAAAATAAAATAATAAAATAAAATGGATAAAATAAAAATAAAGATAAAAAATAAATAAAAATAAAAATATTAAACAATTTTGATATAATAATAATAAATAAATAAATAAACGAAAAAAAAAACCTAGGAACGGCTCGGCTTGGCTCGGCTTAAAAAAAAAAAACAGCTCGGAGAAGTGGCTCACGGGTGTCGGCTCGGCTCGACTAACGGCTCGGATAAACGGGTTGAACGCGGGTCAAAAGTGGGTCGACGCTTGGGTCGGGTTGCCCGATTTCAAAACGCGCGGATCCTATTGGCACAGTAATGCCAAAACGATGTCTTTTTCAGTGGGTATAAAAGGCTAATTCCTTCATTTTTTCAGCAAACTGAGCTTTCCCTCTCTCTTTTTTCTTTTCTCTTATCTCCCTTCTCTCTAAAATTCTTGAAGAACTCCGATTGAATATTCACCGGATTCTGAAAAATTCATCAAAATCTAGGTTTTTCATCGGAAGTTCACCAAAAAATTGATTAGTTTCTGGAAATGGATGCCGAAAACTGGGAAGTTGGCCGAAAACTTCAAACTTGGCCGGAATAGTCGCCAAAAAATTCAACCTTCACCGAAAAATTCAACCGAAATCTGGAAAATTTTCAGAAATTTCCAGAAAAAAAATTCGTAAAAATTCTCCAAAAATTCCTATCAATTCCTAGAGCTATTCTAAATACACCAAAACCTTTTTTAGCCTTTAAATCTTCTCTGTGCTTGCCTTTTTTCCTCTCAACCAGTATCTCCTTTTTTTTTATCCCTTTTTCTTTTAATCCGTGGGTCCTTTTATAGGGATTGATCAGAAGAGTTTCTGATCAATCCCAACTCTTCTTTGGATCGAGATTCAATCATTGAATCTAATATGGATTCTGATTGAATCCCAACCCAATCTTCAGTCGAAAAAAAAAAAGAAATCAAAAAAATAAAGAAAATCAAATAATAATAAAAAAATATTAACAGATAATTAAATGAAAATAATCAAATAAACCAAGAGATTAACAGATAAATTAAAAATAATAACAGATAAATTATAACATATAAATAGATAAATAATAAATATATAACTAGGTAAATAAAATATATATATAAATATTAACAAAAAAAAAGAAAGAAGAAAAAGAAAAAAAATAATAAAGATATATATATTAATAAATAGTAATAATAAATAATAAATAATAAATAAATAAAAGATAAAGAAAAAATATATATATATAGAAAATATAAAATAAAATATAAAATATAAAATACGAAAATAATAAAAAAAAGTGGACCAACTCATTTGGACCAGGCCCAATTGATCCAGGCCTAGACCAAATTGGGTGTCTACACTATCAATTAACAATGAATGCATTAATCATAAACAATATGTCACATAGTCAATTTATAGCATACTTTTAATGACATCATTGTTAAGTAAATTTCTAATATCTTTGTATTCAAATGAAGTGTATAATCAATGTCAATGTTTTTTGTGTTCATTCTCACACCAATTCATCTAGTTGTGATTTCTCACATAATTCTCGTTAACATAATTCTCGATAGGTTGTTTTTTCAACCTTTCTTTTCATTTTACTTGTACATGATCCTTTGATCAAATACTAAGTCACAGTTAAATGAAAAAAAAAATCAAATAATAAGTCTTCAAAATATATCCATCTTTTGAATAAACTTCAATAAAATATATTTAAATATAATCATGCAATCAATCAATCATCTCAATATAATCATTATGCTAAAGTCACATAGCAAATTCTCATCATATTTAAAATATTATAAGAATATATAAAATGTCCAAGTAAATTTCAACACCTCTAATTATTAGCAAACATATTTAGAAGTTTTATTCAAAGAAGAATAAACATCGTCATTGACTTTGGTATTTTTGATCAAGAGATATATCACTTTTGTTTTTAAGTCAACCATTTTGTATTGAGTTCATATTTTTTGAAACTCAATAGTTGCCACTGACAACTCTTTAAAAATGAAAGAATATCTTTTGATAATGTTTCAGCATTGTACAAATGTTCAAACCAAAAATTAAAATGTCACTCTAAGACAATAAATTGCCATGATTAGGCAACTTGTTGCTTTTTTGCATTTTGTTTCCAAAACTTAGTTTTCTCAATAAATATTCTAAGTAATCAATTTTCATAGTTGATTACTTCTTTTGAAAATATCTCATGAGTAATATTTTGGTCATGAAACTCTTTCTTTCACTTCCCTTGATCATATACCAACATATAAGCTAACACTCAAATCAATCAATGACTACTATAAAAAAAAAAAAATCAATCAATGACAATCAACTATATTCTCTTTGAAAACCTTTAGCCCATGATCTTAAACGAAAATGTTAAAGCCGTTAATCATGCAATTAAACATATCACCATATAAATTAATTATAATAAGTAAATTACTAACCTTAGTGTACAGGAACATTAAACTCTTTAGGACACTTACCGCTTGCTTTTTTATTTTTGAACCATACTTACTCTTGTTGAATTTGGGATTTGTAGAACAAATCCAAATAAAATGACTTTATGTCATAGTCAAAATAAAACATGAGGGAAAACCAATTTTACTCTTCCACAATCGCTTCCACAATAAAGTAGAGAGTTATTGAAAAAATAACTTTATGATTGTTGGCTCAACACCAAGAACATTCTTAATAGCCTTCCATACAATATTCTTGATTTCATGATCAAGAACTTGAACATAATGTTGCCATTGAAGGAGATTTATTATCCATAAATTTTTGTATATTGGGTAAAGTTATAGGAACAAAATCAATAAAGTACGCAAAAAATACAGAATTAGAGAAGAAGAAATTGATATTTGGGCAAGAAATTTTCTTAAGAATAATAGTCTCCCTAATGCAATGCAAATGGATTCTTGGAGACGTTATACCCAGGATAAAATGCCTAAACTTGAAGAAGAAAATGATTGCACTTCATGTTTTTCTTGAACTCATGTGAACCATGAACCAAAAAAAAAAAAAAAGAGCATAGGAAGATAAAACTGTTTTTGATCTTTAAGAATGAAAAGATGTAAGGTTGTTATAATTGTGTTTAGAGAAATATTTATAGACCTCATAAAGTGTTTCAAACCACCTTACACATCAAAACATCATTCAAATGAATTGATGCAACTTTTGGAATGAAAGAATTCCAACATACTTATATTTTAGTCTTCAAGTGTGGATATTCGAATGTTTGCTTTCCAAAATGTGGGTATTCAAATACTCAACCAAGGTATTCGAATGCCTATTCTTTAACTTTCAAATTTTGTCATTGTAAAACATAGTATTCGATTTCCCCTTACTTATTTCATTCCAAACATTATTTTATACTTTTAAAATACAATTTTATCAACAAATGCATTCTACATGATTTAGAAAACAACAAGAAAAAAAAAAAAAAAGAAGAAAGTCAACTTCATACCAACCAAATCAATGATCTTTTTATATTATTAAAATAAATATTTCATGAAATATTTTTTTTTGTTAATGTTTGATTGATTTAAATTATGTAAATTACACTCGTTCATAAATTCATCGTAAGTTTTGATGACAGATTAATAGTGGTAAATTTAATCTTTAATCATTAATTTAAATTTCATTATATTGAAGCTTTGGGGTTTTTAGGTATATATTTTCTAGTTGATTTATTCAAGAAAATTTCACTACTCAAGGAATAATTTTAATCATGCTTTCTTCTTCTTATTCTTTTACCCGTCTTTTCTTTCTTGAATATTTTAAAAATTATATTGAAAATTTTTTAACACTTAATAGTCTTTTTAAATATTTTAAATTTATTTTTTATGAATTTTTATTTTTCACATTAAAAACTTGGAAGATTTATTTATAAAAAATAAAATTTCTTATAAAATACATTAAAATTAAAGTTTTTGTTTTTTAATTTATTTTAAATCAAGGAGATACAATATAAGATGGAGGGAGCATTATATTATCATATTATTAAATTAATGGAGAAGGATCAATAAATGAACTTAATAATTACTTATAACATTGGAGAAAATTAAAGTTATTAATTAAAAAGAAGTACTAGGTTATGTCGGGGTGAATTGTTTTTCAACAAAAATTTTCATTGTTTTTAGTATATATATGATCATTATTATAATGTAAAAATAATTAAAAATTAATTCATAAAATGAAATTTTATAAAAATATTTAGATATAACATTTCATATATTGCAATTATGTTTTGTTGTTAGATTTTTGTGTTGGGTAATGAGCATTATATTTTTTTTATTAATTATTTAATCAAATTTATTATTTTTTAATTTATTGAAATTTATAAAGTTTCTTTTTTTTTTGTGAGAACGTCCAAAACAAAAGAAAAAAAAATAACAAAAGTATAACAATTATAAATTTTAATGAAATGATTTTGATTTTGATTTTGTTTTGACTTTAATTTCTATTTTTATGTAGTTTTATATTTCTATTGATTATTATTATTTTTTAATATTTTAGTTTTTATTTTGTTACAAATAATAAATAAAAATTATGTTTTAATTCTTTCTTTTGCTTCCCTTTTCTTTTTCCTTTCTTTTCTTGCATTTTTCCTTTTTTTTTTCTCTTCTTTTCTCTACACAAAGCATAAAGAATATGAGATATAATCAATTGATTCCTTTAAAAAATAAATAGCAAACCAAACTACCACAACTAAAAGTTTTCTGTTTAAATTGTGTATATTTCATCATCTTTTATAGTCGTTCCCTCTTAAAATAATTGTCCCTTACTGACTTTTTTTATAAAAGTAACTTAACTTGGACCTTCATTTTTTAAAAAATATTATATTAACTTAATAATATGTTTTGAAAATTTTGAAATTCAAAGTTTACAAATCTTATTTGTAAAAGTATTTTGATTTTATAATTTTATTAAAAAGAATGATTAAAATTGATTTAATTTTAAAAAAAACGGTCAATAAAGTATAATAATTTCAAGACAAAGGGAAAAATAAATTTTAACAATTCATTAACATAAAGAAAGCCCAACCCATTATTATACAAAACGTATTCATCTATCAAACTTGAGCCCATACAAAATACAACCCAAAAATTTTCAACCCTATTAAAGTTTACAATTGCATCCTACAATAGTTACTCGCTAAATGTTAACAAATAGAAATTCAATTGAAAGTGATAAATGTAGATAATATAAGGGATTATTGGTATTAACTATAGACAATTAGAGTTATTATTATTTTTTGAACAGATTTAGAGTTATTATTATTGATTATTGATATCAACTATAGATAATTATAACTTAAAAAAATATATATAGACAATTATATTAGGGGCTACAAAAACATGGATAGAGAGGAGTGTTAATTTTACCAATTGTATTTTTTAAAACATGTGGAGAATAATTCAAAAAAGAAAAATACCTTGGACATAATTATTGCCGATTGGATTGAAGTGATGCTCCCCATCTTCGAGTTTCCATGCCGATATGAAAAATAGGGGGCGATTCTCCTGGATCTTGACCAAACACTCATTGTCCTCACGATATCCAGGTGTAGACCAATTCAGCCTAAGTGGAAATGGAAAAAAGCCATTTGTTTCCAAGTGGGATCGCCACTGATCCAAAGTATGGTGTCGCACAATTCTATTCCTACCTTCACATCCCCTATATTATGTATATATCGCCTTAAACAATTCTATTCTTTATAGCTTAGATGTAGACGAAAAACATGAGAGTAATATTGAAAAGAGTCCTCAAAGCGTGTAATGAAATCGGAGTGATTATAGTTAGCATCATGCTCTTGTATTATCACAATGTCCGGCTTTATATCCCTCAACTTTAACATCTCTCTCTCCATTACTCCTGCCTCTGTCAGCAACGTACAGAGTTTAAAGAAATAGAAGAAGACCACAGCCTCATCCTCTGTTCTTCTGAAATCCAACATAGACGCATCCACTTCTTTCAAACTATTAGCGTAAACCACTTCTAACTTCTCCAACCTTACTCCATATATCTTGGCCTGCACAGTGACATACTGCTGTTCTTCTTGGACATTTACAATTTTTTTCAGGGACCGTGGTAATATGACACTTACACGGACTGATAGGAGATTGGCTAGATACGGACTGATAAGACATCCATATAGATGTGGTATGCGGAAATCAACGAGGTGCACTCGCTTCTTTCCCACCACGGCTTTCTTGATGGCATCTTCTACAGGAATATACCAATACAGAAAATCTAATGGAGAACCCATCTGCAATTTGAAATTGTCAAAGTCAGGATGGAGCCCGTACGCTCGGCGAACTAGAGCTTCCGCAAAGTATTTCACAACGTTGCTTTGTTGTTCGTTGGGTTGGTAAACAGTAAGAGTCCAGATCTGCTTAAGTAGTGAATCGGCCAGTTTCAGATCCCCATCTTCAATAGCTCGAGCGCAGTCTAGTAGGACCGGAAAAGCAGAAGAGACCATCACTGTAGGCAAATACTAGTAGAAACTTGGGGTTGAAGGATGTAGCTACCGATAAACTCGAGAATACAAATAGAAGCTGAAATTACTCCAGCCAAAGCAATAGCGCGTCATTCATTGTTGTGGTGGTCCCCAGTTCCCACAATTCACGCGTATTGACAGACCAACTGTTTGGACATTGAACCTCTTTTTTCATTTTGCATTTTTTTGTTCATCGAAGTAACCTTCTCTTTCTAGAAATTGCTACAACTATAACTGCTACTATCTTTTTTTCATTGACCATAAATTTTCCAATCAAAATATGAGTCGCATTTCATTTTGTTTCTGTACAAAATTTTCAATATAACGTTTACTTTCAGTGTAAATTTGAATTTTATGTTTCTACTTTCTCAATTCCACCTAATTTCGTCATTTGATTCTAATTTTAATTAATTTTTTTCTTGCATTTTTATTAAAAAACGAAATGATCTAAAAATAATTGATAAAGATTTTTATTTTTAATTTGATGATATGGTATTTTAATAATGATAAAACATGCTAAGATGCATTAATTTCTTGTTTGTATCAAATATATTAATTTAACAAATTTATATTTTTAATTAAATAATAAAAATATTTGTTTGTACTTTTTAATTAAAAATATAGTTGTAGATCTCAATTTTTTTTTTTTGAAATATGTTAACTTTCTTACCTCTGATTTATGAAGGACCAAAGAAAAGTTTAATTGCTCCAAATTTTGGTTCGACAAGGAATCCACCTTGTTTTAAACATGAGTTTGGATTCGTCAACCAAAACAAAGAAAAAAATTATGCACTATCCAAAAAGTTTTTCTTGGGTTAAATATAAGAAAAAGTCTTTTAATAAAAATTAAATAATTATCAAAATTTTTATTATTTTATTGTATTTAATTGAATAATTAAATATTTATTTTCTTTAATTAAATTTTCGATTTAAAAAATTGAGGGTTAAGTAATTTTGTCTAATAAAGACACAATTAGTAAAAATAAATTAGAGGCTTAATTAAGTATAATAAAATGATAATAACTTCAAAGATTTTTTAATTTTAATCAAGAAACTTTTTTTATGCTTACGTTTTTTTTTTTTTCAATAGTCATAAGAGCCCTAAATTGTTATCCTTTTCAAGTCATGCCCACATTTGTATTCTATGAAAAATTAAAAACTACAAATTAAGTCCATCATATCTTCGGAAATCTTGACTATAGCTTACATTATTTTTCTTCTTTTCACACCAGTAAGAGAGTCTATAAAGCTGTAAACTGATTTCATCCTTTGTTAATGCTATTTTACTTGTTCCTAATTCGGTTGTCCGGTTACATTTAATAAGCTTTGTATTTTATTTTTTTATAAAAAAATCATAATTTAAAAATAAAAAATTATAACTGTTAAAATTTAAATTACTTACTGATACTATCTTTTTAAAATAATTATATTAATTAATTAAATTAAAATTTATATTTTATTTTTAGATAACTTTGGCAACCAACCTAAAAGTATCCAACATCCGTTATTGTTTCTTATTCTCAAAATTTTTTATTTTAATTTTTAATTCATCTACTTACAAATAGCCAACCAAAACTCCAATTTTAGCGACGCCCTTCTCTTTTCCATTTAGTAGTACACTTTGATACATAACAAATTAAAATTAGTGGACATTAATCCACAGTAGCAATCATCCTTGCAGCAGTAACATTCATCTACAACATCATTGTTGTCCCTCTCTACTAATTAATTTATTATCTTTTGCGATTCACAAGCAGTAACACATAATAATAGCATCAAGTTTTATTGTAACATGCCTACAAGTATAAGTTGGGAGACAGTTGAAAAAAACTAATTTATATAATGAACTTTCAAATGATATAACAGATCTAGATTGTGTAGAAAAGGGTATGAAAAAAATCGAGGAAACATATTTAAATTGTATTGTTCGATTTATTATTTTTTAATAAAAAATATTATTGATTTGAATAGATATTAATTTATGATAAAATTTTAAATTGTAAGTTATGATATTATTGATTATTTAAATGAAGAGTATTAGTTATATATTAATTAATGTTTAAATTTGTTAAAATTAATTGAAGTATAAAATAACATATGAAGTTTTTTCTAATCAATCATTATTGTATTTATGATAATCATATTATTTTTCAAGAGTAATGTTACCAGTAATATTAATATTAACATGTATTAAAATTCATATTAAATATATAAATTAAAAAAGTTTTTATATCAATTAAAGAATGAAGCCACAACACCACGCCACAATATGCTAGAAAAAAAATATAATGGATATTCAATCTAACTTGTATTAATTATTATTCTAATTTGCATAAACCAAGTTACAACATAATTTTATTAAAATATTTTTATCAAGAGATTTTATTAAAAATCTAAATCATTAACAAAGATAATATTAAAATAAAAAATGATAGCCTTCATCTCTTTGATTTAATGGTTAATTTAGAAAGACAAAGGTTTTAGTTTTGAACCAAAACTCCTCTTCATTCTTACGAACTATGTCCATTCTATTTATAAAGAAAAATGGCAACCGATTCTTTGGCAGATCTCTTTCTCTTCTCTGTTTTCTCAAATTTTTACGTTGAATTTTAAATGCCTTTCTTTAGATCAACTAAACGATAGTGAATACTAATCAAACTCAAAATTTATATATGATTTTGGCGTGAAATTATCATCAATGTTTGGAAATTAATAATAAAGAAAGAAAGGCTGAATGGTGGTTGAAAAAATAACAAGGAAAAGGAGGTTATGTTTAGCTGTAAAATTATTCTCTTATTATTTTTTATTTAATTTTACGAATTAAATGAGAATCAAATGATTTAGTTTCATGTTGAATCGAAATTTAATTTCTTTGTTATATATATTTTTTTATTGAATGAAAAGTTAACTACAGTAACAAAATTTATATAAAAATTAAATTTATTAAAAAATTAATATATTTAGTTAAAATATTTAAAACAAAATTTATGTATTTATTATGAATTAGGCTTTTGTGATTATGATCAAGACACAACAAAAGATTTTTTGTACCAAATTGACTAAAGTAAAATACAATCGATAAAGTACAAGCATAACAACTATATATGTAGTAGCTCTGCTAGAATCATGGAGGAACTTTTCCACTCAAGAATTTGCAAATCACTATAACAAACAAGGAAAGGAAAAATAGAGTCCATGTAGCAAATTTTAGGTTCAGCGGATAAGGAATTGTAATGGCATGGCAAAATGCAGCGGCGGCTAGGAACAGAGCAACTTTTTCTAACACTATGGAAGTTCTGGTATGTTTTTGGCCGATAAAAAATGCAACCAAGAGAAAGGAAAATGTAAGCAAGACAGCAAATGAAAGCAACACAAAGGAAGAAGGTAGCTCCTTGGGTTCATCAGTTTGTGAACACTGGAGGGAGATTCCAAGCGCAAAAGAAAAGCAAAATGTCAAGATTGCATTCTGCCATTGATGATGCGTTTGAACTTGAGCAGTAAATAAATTAAGTAGTTCTGACTCCTGGTTGAAAGAGGGTGACGGTGGTGATGGGGGAGGCAGTGACGGCGGTGATTCTGCGTCAATGACACTTGGAGATGGTGGCAATGATGACTGGAACTGTGTTGGGTGTGACCTTGATGTGTCCGATTGAGGATGAAGTCCAAGGACAAATGATACAATCAAAGCCAGAAACGCCTTAACTTTTTCTTGAATAAAGCTCATCATCATGTTCATTTGTATTGTACCCAAGAATCAAACCTTGTCATATATATAGATACAAGAGCAGATCACCAAGTTATAATGCAAGGAAAATTGGAGAAAAGTGGAAAAAACTAACAGAAAGATCTAATAAAATGTACAAAGCCCTTGAATTTAAGTCGGATCCGATAGAGTTCGATTGAGGGTGGACTCTTGTGGTCTTTCACACTTTTGCTTGGTTTCTGTACAGAAACAATTTTGGAACAACAAAATCGGATAAAATAAGCTCCGGTTTCCTCCGAAATAGACCATAAGAAATATATAAATATTTTACAAAATGAGATAGTAAAAGCTTAAGCTAAAGGTAAATGAAAAATAAGATAGACACGTGCTACGTCCACAACTTACAAAGAAACGCGGTTTATATATGAATTATAACAAAAATATATTTCATATTTAACAAATGTATATGAATTATAATATGTAATTTTTATATAAAACACATATTTTACACAAAACAAATATATAAATTAACATTTCTAATTTCTTTAAAACCATAACATCCTTACAAAATCATAGCAAAGGTTTATAGGTCTATAACGAGACCAAAGACAGATACAGATAATGGAGTGCAGCTACCCCATCCTCTTTTTTTTAACGTTTTAATTAAGACTATCTAAGATTATCTTGGAAAATAGTTTCAAAACCCCACTCACCTCCCAAAAACAATAATGTATGGCAATTTGATGACCTAAATTTTCAAGTTGTTTATTACTTCAAAGACAATTGTAGAATAAATTATAGAATCAACTTCTCTAAACACATATGCTTTGATTATACGAAACTTCTTGAGAAATTTTTTATATATAAAAGCAGACCCTGAATTCAAAGACCATCTCGCTCCTTTTTCTACACTTTGCCCTTCGCTTTTGTCTCTATCTATTTGCCTTTTTTTCTTAGAACTTTAGTCGGCTGTGTATAACATAAGGCTAAGGGAGTGGACTTCAATTATGTCCGAAAAGTCGTTGGCCCCTAATTTTTTCTATTAGCCTTTATATACAGCTTTTTTTGGCTTAATGCAACTCCTCTAGTATTTTTCTTTTTTTTGCTTAATGAAATATGAAATATATATATATATATATATTTGGTTATCAAAATAAAAGAGGAAATGCATTTTTTTTTCCAACTTGCTATTTGGCTCTAAATTATTAGGTTTTGTAAGTAAAAATTTCTGACGGTGCAAATCAAGTGTTTGTAACGAAAGCACTCCCCTTGCATTTTTATATTTATAGTTTTACAATCTTTCAAGCACTCCCCTTGCATCCATGATATTTGCTGTACATCTCAGCTCATAATTAA
This sequence comes from Durio zibethinus, assembly GCF_002303985.1. The sequence goes on from NW_019168026.1 coordinate 9,813,799, forward strand.
GGGGTGGGAGGTGAATGTTGGTGTCAATGCACAGCTTGGATGCATGACCAAATAAGAGGAGAAAATGCAAAGTAGCGACTTCTATCCTTTTGTTTCATTCCATATAGTACCTCTTAACCTTGACTAACTTTAAGACCTTTAGGTGTTGTGCTGCTGTTTTTCAGATATTGTCATTAACGTATTTGCTTATGCTTTCTATCTCCCCCTTCCCCTGCCAAATTTGTATGCACACACTCACATTTTCTCCAGATGGTGCAAAACTGTAACAGTGATTTTTCTCATTGATGTTAGGGGGTTGATCCATCTATAAGACCAGAAGTTTGGGAATTTTTTCTAGGTTGCTATGTATTGGGGAGCACTGCAGACTACCGAAGGCAATTAAGGACAGCCTGGAGGTCTAGTCCTTTACTTTTCCATTTCAAAATTATGCTAATATTCTTTTTTCCTTGTACTCGCCTATTTTGAGGCTGATCTGCTTGCACGTCAAACAGACTAAATACCCTTTTCTAGTTAAAATTCTTGTGTAATCGTACTTCATTTTCAAACATGGTTAGCTTTTTATAATAAGTTTTTTCAATAGTTATCTGCATTGTCCATTATTTCTCCTCTTTTTGTTGTCAACAGATAGACAAATATGATCTTACTCGTGTATAGGAAATATCTATCCATGATACACATCTTTGTGTTTGTCATTGTTTTCCTCATTGCTTACCAAATGATTGAAAGTCGTGATTTTTTGTTAGAAAAGTCTTATTTTTTGATGGTTTGCTTTATACCAACTAGAATACCTTTTTACAGGTTCTTTATGGAAAGATTACCAATATTAGCTTTTATTATTTAAGGATAATGAAATTTCTACCTTATCATTATCCACTTCATCGGCATTGCAAGCTACAACTGGCTTCAAATGCCAATAGCTTTACATGGAGAAACGTACTATGGTGTTAAGTGCTGAGAAAAGAGCTCAAAATGCAAAGCATTGAGAATGCAGCAAGGAGGACGAAAATTAACAAAACGTGACCAAATTAGTTCCCTTTTGCTTGGATAGAATTCCATTAAGACCATGCTTCTATAATTTAATTTAAAATTCTTTATATTCAAAACAAGTTTAGGACCTATATGCGGGACTGATTAGAACTTTTAGTTATATGATTTGGTTATGAAAATGATATACATTAGCTTTATTTAAGAAATTATTTTTTTCTTTTTGGAAAAGGCTCTCTCTTGATTAAGCATGGGCAGAGAGATTCTTGCTCGTTTATGCATTCAGAGTTAATGACTTGTTTATTGTGATAGTTAAAAATTTTTTAGAAAATTTCCTGGGAATGTTGTGCACACCACTATCCTTTATTAAGATCAAGGCTCTGTTTTACTGATTTATGAATATTTAACAGCTTTATGGAAACTGTACGCAGGGAACGTTACAAGGACCTCTTAAAGCAATGCCAGACAATGCATTCAAGCATAGGAACTGGTTCACTTGCTTATACTCGGGTTCAAAAGTTATGGATATGAGGACATCCTCCAAAGATGGGGCGAAAAGGAAAACAAAAGTTGAATGTAGGCAAGCTTCTGCTAATGATACTGATAGAAGAGAGAAATATTCTGATTTGGGTGATAATTGTACTGATAAGTCATATGCTAACCAAAAAGAGAGTTGTAGTGATTTTGCTGACCTTGTCAGTGGGAGGGGAAATGCTGACACTGATGCTTATGACTCTTGCTTCTTATCAACTTCTGGTCTGTGTGGCCATTGTTCCTCAAACATAGGGGGAGACTATAACAGGTCAGAATTTATAACTGAATTTGATTTTGATTTTCCTCCTTTACCAGTAACAGATTTGTTTGAGAAGAGTGAAGATGAGAAAGAATTTGATGCAAGCGTGGAAGAGTATTCTACACGATATAAATTGATATTTGAGGATAACAATAGGCATAGTTTTTAAATCAATAACAATGCTGATTTAATCATGGAATCAAATGTTTCACCCTCACTATCTAAAAATATCTCATGCCATTATAACTATGAAATTGAATTGGTCCATCCTGACGTGTATGAGCCAGTTCTTAGATCCAAAAATATAAGTTATAAAACAGAAACAGTGAACAAATTAAGAATATTTGATGTTCCACTTACTTGGTAAATATGTTGATCTTGATCATTTATGTTTTTTCCACTTACTTCTGCTTTTCCACATGCCTCCAGCATGAAAATTTTCTGATGGAGGGACCAACTGGAGTGATAAGCAGCTGCAAGCATTTTGGCATATTTTGGAACACACAGATAGGGAAATTTTTTCACATTTATCAAATATAGGTGCTGAAAGCTTTCATTTTGCATTTCCAATGCTGCTGGTTCTCTGCTGCCGAGGGTTATCATTAAGTGAGGTTCTTTTTAAGCTCGAGGTCCGTGCCTTTAGTCTCATTTAATGCTGTCAAGCCATTGCAATCTATGGTACTACTATATTTTGATATATCTAGGAAACAATGAAGTAAGCATTGTGTTAAAATTTGAATTGGCACAAGTCACCAGATTGAGCATAAAGCCAACGATTTTGATGCCTATTTAAAGCATTCCATGTTGCTAGCATCTTCTTTATTGCAAACTTGATTGGGCCCGCATATTTATGGAGTTTTTGTCCTTTTCTTCTTTGTCTTTGTTTTTCTTTTCAGCCTTGCCTTTTTCACGCTCTGCATGTTGGGATCAGTCATGGTTGTCATACCCTAGATAACTCCAATTTAGGGTACTGATGGTATTTATAGATGCAGTCCAGAAATCTATTTGCAGGAATTTAAACCCTGTATAATTTCCAACTGGCAACTTTGAGTACTGCATACATGAGGGCGTTTTTACAGTATAAAGTTAAATGAATAGGCCCTTAGAGATTATTTAAAATTCCTATAACAGATTTCCCTTTGCTTTGTCAAGTGACAGAGATCATTGTGAAGCTATTTATGTAGCGCGAGTTATACTAGTTATTATTAGTTTGCATTTTAACTGAATCTCAAAATCTTGACTTGCTCCACCTTATTTTAGTGTCAAGTTCAAGTTTTTAAATGTATGAGGTGCAGTTAATGAGCATGGTTTCTTAAAATGGAGTATTAGCCTATTAGGGATGTTTAGACTAGAAATTTGAAAAGACCTCAAGAACTTCTCGTAAAAAGCAGAATTATATTTACTTTACATATTCTTTCGATTTTTTTTTATTGAGATTGGCACTAACAATATCAACCTAAATGTAGATGATGTGGCTGTCACCTGCAATTTAGAGGAGATCCGTCTAGAAGCATTGATTATACAACTTCTTAAGGACTCTGGGGCAGAAATCAGAGAAGAAAACCCTGAAAATGGAAATGATGGTGTAAAGAATGGCCTACAATTGAAACATTCATTGTCTGAGAATGAAATAATTAAAGCGGCATCAACTTATCACTTTTGTGGTCTGACACGGAATTTTTGGCCTATAAATGATCACCACCAAACATGCAGTGTTGTCTCATCAACTAAGAAAGGAGATGATGATTTGCCTGTCTTTTTTGTGGTTGCTTTTATTATAATGAACTGTCAAAAAAATCATCAGGGAAACCCGCTGAATAGATGACGGGATAAAGGTATGCCCTTTAGAATTATTAAGTTATACGGCTTCCCCCTCTGTCTCTACACAAACATTACAGCTTTGGGTGTCCATTCTACTCACAACCCCTCCTAGGTTGGACTTCTAGGGTGTTTGGTTACAACCTACTTTCAATTATTCTAGCTGGCTAGCCAAGATCCGAGGTCTTATTAAATTCACCTAAAATAGAAAATGTTTTGTTAGGAGATGTTTTTTTATTACTTTACCCGTTTGTAAAAAAGTTGAAGAGTATTATTTTCTTCCACATGATTGAAAGAAACTTGGAAAACATTTTTGGTGATGAAAGGATGCTACCAATTTTTATTCTTCTATGGGAGAACTGAATTATCCCCAGTTAAGAGTTTCAATTACTGTTTAGATGGGTACTAAGGCCCTACTTCTGCATTGCTGGCCTGACCTAAGTTTGATACAGTTTTGTAAATGAAACAAAGGGTAGTTAACTGGTTTTGTTAGAATCAACTCTTAAGTTGGTATGATGATGATCAATGGGATGCCTTAGTGGCTTAGCTTCAGTTTAATACAGCTCTGCAAGTGAAATGTGAGAGAGTTCACCCTGAGTGCTTGATTCATTTCCAAGTTGATTCCATACTAAAATTTTTAGAAACTATATTTTTTGTGCTTAAATGAAATTTAACCTACCCAAGAACTCAAGTTTTAAGTGTAGCGAGTGCATACATTTCCTTGTTTATGGGCCTTTATATCTCCCTGTATGATCTGTTATTTTGCAAGGCTGTTTTCTTTCACTCTGTAATGAGTATGCCATTAATTCTGGATGTGTGGCTAATGTTCTTGATGGCAGAGATGATGGGTTGAAGCACCTGTACAACTCGATAGTTAGGGATGTTTGTTTTTATTTCAATCAATTTCTTTTGTATAGTGATTGCAGATTTTCAAATGATAAGCTTATGAAATTCTATGCCAAAATAGGCATAGATACTGCAATCAAATTCAAAAAGAAATATTTTTACAAGGTTAGTAATTATAATCTTTTCCTCTTATGGAATTATGAGTGGTCACTCTGTAATGAGTATGCCATTAATTCTGGATATGTGGCTAATGTTCTTGATGGCAGAGATGGTGGGGTTGATGTACCTGCACAACTCGTTAGTTAGGGATGCTTGTTTTGATTTCAATCAATGTCTTTTGTATTCTGATTGCAGATTTTCAAATGATAAGCTTAATGAAAATCCATGTCAAAAGATGCATAGGTGCTGCAATCAAACTCAGAAAGAAATATTTTTACAAGGTTAGTAATTATAATCTTTTCCTCTTATGGAATTATGCGTGAGAGGTGACAAGCAAATTTAACTCTTTTGTTCTACTGTGCTGTGAATACTTTTGTTTCTCTCTCTCTCTCTCTTTCTAATAACAATGCAAAGGCATTTTCATATTAGAAACTCTAATACCGTTAATGGTGTTTGAACATGTAAAAACAAGACCAAATTGCCTATGTGACCGTATGTGAGTTAATGCATAATACCTAAAGCCTATGTCAAATAGAGGGAGTAGAAGACTCAAAGGAACAACATTGCTAGGACCACTCCTTTTACTTGGTTTTCTGAGATATAGTTTTAAATAGAACACAGTTGTTTAGTATGATCCATATAACTGACTATAGTGGGAAAAGACATAGATTGTTGTTCTTGACAATGGCTTTTCTTGACTACAGTTAGGATTGCCTTGCATTACATACTTTTCTGACATAATTAGTGCTCTTGTTCAAATCATTTCTCCTTTTGAATGGATGGGATGAGAACATTAACATGTTGAACTAATGGTATGAATTGTCTGCATTGCTAAGTTATGTTTACAGTAGCTGGCATGTAAAATGTGCAAATTCATAGTATTCATCATTGTCTTCTTTGTTCTATTAAATGTTTCACCTTCGTAGCAAGGATTTAAATTGCGGTAACGGTCACGTTTTCAGTCGCATCGCGTTTGTCACGGTTGCGGATATAACGGAGATCTTCGCGGTCATTGCGGTCGTGAATTTTTTTAAATTTTGCTCAACTTGCTATAAAATATAATAATTTTAATTATTAATCATAAAACCTCTTATTTTATGATTTTTAAAGTAATTTATATCACATCATGTGTTCTATTTATTTAATAAAAAATATTTATAGTAAAATATTCATATTTAAAAAATTATTTATATGATAATTAAAAAATAAAAAGAGATAAATAAATATGTGAAAAATAAATAATCATAACGAATAATATATTTAATTATTTAATTACCGTACTCATCAAATTATTACCGAACTATATTATGCATAAATCAAATAATAAATGATTAGGTATTCATAAATTAAGTAAGAGCATTATTATTTATGAGTCAAAAGAATTGCTTTTTATGAACTTACAGTAAATTAAACTTGACAGCCTTCATGTTATGGTCGATTTTCAACAATAATAACCTCAAGTCTACTTCTCTTGTCTCTTGACTAAATTGCACAGACCCATACAACTTCTTATCCTTTCACTTTACAGTCAATAATTTTTTTTCTCCAAACCTTCATCCTCATCCCCATCTCTCAGTTCTCTTTTTATTTGGTGTGTGCTATCTGCTTGCTTCTGTAAACGTCAAGTTTCACTCTCATCTCTTATCTCTTATTTTAAGTCCCAGCAACTCTTGCCTTCTTGTATCAATGTAACATAGCCCAATTTAATCCCAAACACACAAAATCATGGCAAATTTGGAAATTAAAAAAAAAATAATTTGAGTGTTGAATTAATTGTTTACTTTAAATTGCATATACTTGATTTTGATTGAAGTTGAACTTGAGAGAATTGATTTTTTTGAAAGTTTAAGTTTTGTGAGTTTTTTTTTTTTTTTGAATTTGTAAATTGATGTTTATTTTCTTTCTTGTTGTTTTTATTTTAAGTTTTTAAACAAAATCAAATGAATTTTTTTTTGAATTTTTGAATGAAAATAGGAATGGCAGCAATAGCGGTAATAGCGAGCAATAGCGGACCGCTATTACCGCTATTCACTGTTATACCGCAATTCACGATCGCGATTCATCTGCTATAGATGAGATTCAAATTCTCTCCCGTTTTTTCTCTAATAGCGGTGGCGGATAGTGGCGCGACCGCGAAATAACGGCCGCGACACCGCTATCCGACCGCTATTTGAATCCTTACTTCATAGTAACCTTTAGCATACCCAACATTTTGTTCTAATCAGCTAATTAAGAACAAAGGTCATTCAGCTCGGAATAGCGAGTAGGTCTATCGCACTTTCTGCCTACTTTCATGCTACAGCTTGAAATTTATATATATTGTGAAATTTATACTATATAAAGGATAATTATATACAACATTATAATTTAAACATTAAAAATGTATTTAATTATTTATATTTTAAAATTTAATAAAATAAAAAAAGTAAAAATACTAAAATTTAATAAAAATATCATGTTTTTATTTTATTTAAAAAAGTTTTCAGGTGGACTTAAACGGATTTGAACTGTACCATTTAATAATTTGTGCAGGCTTATTCAGAATTTCAAACTTAAATTATCAAGTCGAGTTAAATGTAAACAAACATATAAAAATGCTTATATCATATTTAAATTTTACTCAAGTTTGATTTAATTCGATTTATGAATACTTTTAGATTGACTTACTTAATATATACAACAAAAGCAAGCAAGATGCTAAAAATATGATCATGAACTACATTAAGAGTCTAACATGGTGATAGAATTCAAGAAATGAGATCCTGACTAAATGATGGATTAAGTATTAAAAAAATTGAATGTGTTGAAATCAGATAGTTAGATTGGATTTGTAGCATATGTAATTAATTAGTTTTATACAGATCTAACTCAATCCCTCCTTTAATTAATAAGTACATCAAAGAAAAAAGGTCGAAGGCTATATATATATATATATTATATATATAATATTATATAAATTTTAGATTTAATAATACTTATGTTAAGTAGACATATCCATAGCATGAGTTATTCAATCCCACCCACGCTTAAAAGCTTGGACTAAACTTGGATTAGATTTTTAATTAAAATATATTGTAAAATAATATTAAATAAATATAAGAATAATCATAAAACAATCGTTATCAATATTTTTACATTGATTATAGTAATGTTTATTTTATAAATATTTACAAAACAACAAATCATTTCTTAATGAAAAAGGAAAAGGAGAATAAAAAAGATAATGATGTGATGTTGTAAACCAAGTGTAATCCGCAGATATGAATGACTAATAGAATGGCTTGGTAGGGTAATGAAGAAAATGTCTAAGAGATTTTATTGGTGGGAAAAGATAGTGGACAAGCGGATGACATGTGTAAATCAAAATGAAAGAGTAGATCCTGAATCTCCTAAGCAACCTAGGCCAGAATTTGATTCTCAAGTTTTTTTTTTTTAATTTCATTTTATGAGCTCTTACGTTAGCCATGGGGTAATTTAGAGTTGTCACTTTTATTTTGTGAAGTGTTTATCTTAGTTGGGGTTTTGGGGAAAGGAGAGTCGGTCGCAAGTTTCAAGGGCTTGGCGTCAAGTCAGGGGTTCACGTTTTGTGGTCTTGGCTGGCTGGGCCGAGCACTAGCAGGCAAATGTTACGATTCACATCGTAAGGAAATATATTCTCCCTTTTAAGCTTCATAAAAATTAATTTTTTAAAAGATATTGGGGTTTTGGGGAAAGGAGAGTCGGTCGCAAGTTTCAAGGGCTTGGCGTCAAGTCAGGGGTTCACGTTTTGTGGTCTTGGCTGGCTGGGCCGAGCACTAGCAGGCAAATGTTACGATTCACATCGTAAGGAAATATATTCTCCCTTTTAAGCTTCATAAAAATTAATTTTTTAAAAGATATCTTTTAAAAAATATTTATATTTTTTTAAAAATAAATTTTCTTATCTGAACGAGTTAATAAAAAATATTTTTTATTGTTTGATTATTTTATAGAAAATTTATTTTTAAATAATATTAATATAACTATTAAAATATTAAAAATTATTTATTATTAAACTATATTAAAATTATTAATATTGAAGAATAATTATATTTTAATAATATTTAATATTAAAATATTATATAAATATAAAAAATACTAAAAATAAAATTATTGATTATTTTTATATTAATATTTCAAAATATTTAAAATAGTATTAATATTCTTAAAATATTATTTTAATTAATATTAAAATTTATTAAAATATTTATACTATTAAAATATTTATATTTTATATTGAAAGTATCTATTATTAAATCATAATAAAAATATTTTTATTTATATTAATTATTAAAATAGTAATATAAATACCATAATAAATAAAATATAAAATTAAATATCTTAAATTTAAAAATAATATGAAATTATTAAAATATTAATATTAATAAAATATTATTATATTATTTAACATTAATTATTAAATAATAAAAATATTATTATATATGTTATTATTTATTTTTAAAATAATCATATAATACTATTTATTATTGAAATATTAAAAATATTTATGTTTAATAATATATAAAATAAAAGTATTTAAAATTGCAATATCAAAGAACTTTTAATGTTAATATTTTAAAATTTTAAATAAAATTAAATAAAATGTTATTTATTAATATAATAATATTTTGGGTTGAATCAAATT
>NW_019168026.1:9824061-9846424 GCF_002303985.1 Durio zibethinus
GCATTCTTAGTCTCAGCAGTTTGGTGCTTAGGATAACCATTGTTGTAGTATGATATAATCCCACTTTATGGAGAATCTAAACACTAGCTTTACCTTGAGTTAATGCTTGTCTGGTGCCATAATTATTAAACAGGCCTTTGGTTCTGCTTAGAGTTATTGGACATTTCGTTAATGCAAATTTAATTTCTTGACTGTCTTTTGGAATTATCATTGGAATCTATTTATTTGCATCAAAATAATAACATTCACCTTCTGCCAGCCCCTTCTATCCCTTCTTTTCACTTGTGTTGGGAGGATAAAAGAAGGGGGTAAAAACCAGGATTCTATTTAAGAATGTTTGCAGAATAATAGGGAAACCACGATTAAGATTGCTTTTACTCTTTTTTGGCATCGTGTTTGTGATGTAGCTTGCACAGTTTTCTCCTTTTCCTCATTTTGGAGGTGGAAGAAAGACGAAAATGGTAAGAATTCCCATCTTTTCTAGGTTCATTAGCTATCACGGGTAAGCTCTCCCAGGTTAGGCGAGTGCGATTTGGCTTTTTACCTTTATATAATTTAAATTCTTTTGTATATCTAAATGTTAAACTGTGCATCAACAATTTTGTTTTCTTACTTTTATGTACATGAATTTACAGACAGAAAATTATGCTGTGTAGTTGTTATTAGGTAATTGAACTTATAGCTTTTCTATGGGACAATTTAGGTCAGGATTGAACAAATTATACAACTTATTTTTGGAGAGAAAAGAGTTCTCCATTATGTTTTTTTATTGATATTCTGCTGTACCTTAATCCAAGACATTTGGCATTTCAATAACAATCATCCCTATAGTTTTTATGATTATGAATCATTCCTCCCCCAGCAGAGTGACTCTCCTAGTTTTTACTAGGATAGTTTTTATTTGTAAATCTGCAATTTTTGCGTATTTCGCCATCCTTTCCAGTTAGAACTTTGATATTTCCCATTCGACTCATGGAAAGAGCAAATGATCTCCTCCAATCTTCAAAGCCAGAGGCAAATTCTTGGGTGATTTGCTTAGTATCATTGCCAAAGAGTAGCTGCTGATCAACTCCAAGGACAGCTTCATTGGTTAACACTCTGGAGTAGTAGGAGTTGGTGAAATTACATTTGGATCCAGATGCTGGGTTTAGAAATACCATCGGGTTGCTTTGGTCCTTTTTTAATCGCGGTGGACATTGCTTTCTCATATCTGCCAAGAATGATGCCTTCATGCTTGGGTCTGGCTTTCCTGTATTATTGAAATTGTACAGCCGATCCTCAATGAAGCTACAGTGTGTTTTCCCCATGGAATGTGCTCCTGACATCGAAGAAACGTAAGAACTCAAGTAGAAAGAAGGAAGCATTATTAAGAGTCCTTGAAACCCATTACCATCCAATTAGTTTACTTAGATTATGGATTTGCCAACGAAAGAGCAGCCAGAAAAGATTATTATTATTATTATTGTTATTATTATTATTTGAAACTGTCAATATTTAAATCATAAGTACTAAAACTAAAAATTTAATATTTTATGAACCGATCTCATGGATGTTGGCTAGTATTCTTTTTTGGAAGTACTGAGGGTTTTTTAACTATGGTTTAGTGGTTTTACCTAGAAGCGTTGTCATATCCAACACGTCCAAGCCTCTTGATGTGAAATATGCTAGGGCAGCTTCCCACGAGATGGATGGTGAAGGGAGATCAACGGATGCTGCGGTAGATGTCATACCATCCTTTCGCCCCGTGTATACAGGGTAAGATGGTGCTCCTGCCTGTTGATCCATCACATCATTAGTTTTTTTTTTTTTTTTCACACGAGCGTAGTCGAAAAGGTTTAAAGATATTAAAATTCAAATATCATATTTGTTGTTGTACAAATTAATTAAATAAAGTTTTGGATTTCATTAGTTAATGATTTTATAACAACAATCTGCCCTATATAGATTCGTTTTAAGTTGAGGGTGGCTACCTTTGAGCATGTTCTAGTAATAGATCTATTAATTATACAACATAAATAGAATTATCAAATGAACTGGCTAATTAATTTGTACATTTATTTTCAAAATATGACATTTAGTAAATTTACAGTTTAAAATTTAACGAATCCAATTTTTTTTTTATCCTTAGATTGTGACCTTTTTTATAAAAATAAATCAAACTGACAGTAGGCAAACATTAAGTTACAAAATAAAAATCTCGACACAAGTAACAAGCCCTATTGAGTGTGTATTTCAACCCTAGGAGGCTTCGATATCTTTGACAAACTCATCCGGAAATTAGTGTCATTCGATGAAATAAATTAATCACGATTATATGTGGTCAAGTATATGTTAAAATGCATATAAATATATTTTGCATGTATACCAGAAGAAAGAGAGAGGATAGGGATTTATACCAAGTGAACAGCATCTCGAGCAGCAAGGTTGAGAATGTCAGCACAAGAAACGACCCCAGGGCACCTATCTTCAAGAACGGTTTTAATCTTGTCGATATATACGAACCCTCCCAGTCCCATGTTCTGCGGTGCAGTCTTCTCTGAATTAGGGCCATCTAGGAGGATTGAACCATCACACCCCTACAATTCCATCAACAAGATGAGCTAACCAAGTTGTTTTTCCATGGCTGTTACTTGTTAAAACTTAAATCAGATCAGTTTGTCATATGCATGAAGCTTATAAAACCATAATTAATAAATTTTTTGGTACAACATTAAAATTTAGAAATACAAGCTGAAACTGAAACATATAAATTACTAGATATGGAGCATTTGGCTCTAAAAGAAATAAATCATGTAAAAACTTTGCCTTCATATATTGGTGCAGGTGTTCCCTAATTTTAAACATTGAAAAAAAATCAAGAATTGAAATTTGTGAATGGGTAAGAGTTAGTACTATTAGCATGCCTCTCCTTAGACTTCTCTCAACTATTTTCTATTCAAGACTTTTTAATATATTTTTAAGAGTTTATATTTAATACATTGTTAATGTATAAATTTTATACATTATTAGTAAATCAAATAATACCATCTTATTAATGAGCAAATATCAATCCTTAAAATAAATATATAAAAATTAAAATTTTTAAAAAATTTATTCATTAATGAGATAACATCATCTAATTTATTTAATTAATGAGATGACATCATTCCATTCACTGACAGTATATAAAATCTATAAACTAATAATGCATCAAATATATATTTTATTTTTAATTGCCATTTACATGTTTAAAATTCACTCATAATTGAAAAAGTCATAATCATAAATGATAATTAAAGGTGTTTCGAATAAATAATTGATTAAAAAACAACGAAAAAAAAAAAAGCCGAACCTAATATGTGTCGCTGAAAAATAATTTTGCATTTTTATATTTACATAAAAAATTTATTTTTTGATACAAGAGGACCTTAGCATAGTAGGATTAAAGAATGAATTACTAGCACCAAAAATCTAATTCAGCTTTTTGATAATCTACATCTCCTAAAAGTAACAAAATTTTTTATTACTAGTACTTCACAATTATTTAAGCCTCGGATCTCATAAATAAGAACAAAATTTTGTCATAGGAAAATTAATTATTAAAATTGAAAAAAATAATTACTGCCTTCAATTTCTTGATTTAATTATTAAGAAAATTTAAAAAGATTTAAAAAGACATATGAAGTGAGAATTCGAATTTTATTATCACTATTTTCTATCTCCTATGATCCTATCCATGGAAAAAAAAAAAGGGTAGCTAGCTGAAAAATCGAAATATAAATAAAAAGAATGAAAAAAAGCGTGCTTAATTGATAAAAATACTTACAGTTACGAAAGAATCCGAATATAATAAATGAACAAGCTTAGGTGCAATAGTTTTATCTTTTTTATAGAACAACTCTACTTCGTGCCGGACATAAACTTCTGCTTCACGACACCTATTATGCATCCTATAGTAATGCCAAACCAGCTTCACCGGCGGCTGCAACGACGTCGCGGCCTCGACATCCACCGTGCACAAGCTCAGTGCAAGAGCTAACAGTGGGAAAACCAACTCAAGCCTTTCTCTCCTCATTTTCTCTCCCACTTCAAAAATAAACCCTAAGATGCACCAAGCTTGTATATCTTCTCATAATAAGGGTAAAGCTTATATAGATTCAAGTTTATCAATTTGCCACATGTCTTGACGGACATCGCCAAGTCGGATAAATTAAAAAAAAAATTTTTTTCTTAATTTTGGAACTTTGATCCTTTTACCAGGCACCGTAAGAGTGAAGCAAATGTGTATAGAATTTGGCTGTTCACATGCACCTAGGTGTTTCTATGCTATGCTGTTAAGCAATTACGATTGATAGCAAGGAACGTGAATGCATGTGATTTTGGCCTTGGGTTTGGGGCTTTTTTGATTTTACTACAAACAAATTTTTGTGATCCAAAAACTTTTTTAAGATATCCAAAAATGATAAAAAAAAAAAATGTGGTGTGGGATGCGAAGTACTCGTTAACCAATGCTAAACTTGGCGATGATTGATGAATTATCAATTATGAACTTGACCTACCAATTGTTATCCCTATTAATTAAGATTTATTTAAAGTCTATGATTTGGATTCCCTATTTCTGTTAAAACTTCTTGTATATATATATATATATACACTATAATATTTCTTTAATGAGATTACATTCATTTACAAATTGCCTTGATTGTCCAAATGGAGAATTGGACTCAAACAAAATTTGAAGATACCTTTAATTGTATTATCTAAAAAAAAATTAAATTTACGTCAAATCAAATAATACTCACCAATATGACATAAATAATACATTCAATATAAAAAATCAATTAAAAAATTAAAAAAAATAAATCAACAAGCTATATAACCTAAAATTGGACATCACATAAGGTGCAATTATACTTATGATAAAAAGAAAAAAAAAAAGCTTCATCACGATATAATCAACTGTAATTTTATCAATCATTTTAGATGAACTTTCTAAATCTCATCAAATTGGATTTTAATGACATTTGAAACTGATGCAAAAAAGATTTTCTTTGCTATTCATAACTTTGCTCCATTGATATTCAAGATCTTAAAATTTTTAACAGATGCCATTAAAATATATAACTATCAAGTTTTATTTTTGGTATATAAAGATTTTGAGCTATATAATAATAATAATAATAATGATAACTTTCTCTTATCCTATAAATCTAATATCATCCGTCTCATTCGAATTTGAAACTTTCAAAATGGAGTTTTGAAAAAGTTATAATTGTTAGAATGTCGTCCCAGCCACTGATCATTGAGTTATTTATTGATGATCAAATTGGTTTTGCTTAATTACTGACACTGCTTTATTGATGATCAAAGCATAAAAGCATTTTGCATTCACCAAGAAATTAGTTAAAGAAGCAACATGTATAATTAGCTGCAAATGACCGACCATTTTCCTTTATTTATTTTGTCTTTATATACGTTGGCTAGGCTGGAATTGGCGAAGTTTGAGCATAATATTTGACCACCAAAGTACAATTAAATATTACAAAGAAAATAAAAAAATAAAAAATCCAATTTGGAGTTGAAATTGAAGCTAACCTCGCAATATTAATTCTTAAGTATAAAAGTCCAATCAATTTTGCTCTATCATGATTATTAAATTCTATTTCAAATTTACAAAAAAAAAAAAATCAAATATCCTAACTCGAACTTGAAGAAATTCAAACTTCTAATTTAAACAAATTTGAATTTGAAAGAATTTAAATTCTAAATTATCCAAATTTTAAATGATTCAAATGCCATACCTAACCCACTATTTTTCCACCTTTACCTGAAATGATGAATAAATAACCAATTCAGCCAGTTTTTATGAGGAAGACAATAAATAAAAAGAAAAATCTAACAAGTATAGATATAAAATTTATGGAAATGAGCATTTAATAATATTATATATCTAAGAGATTATAAAAAAATTATTAAAATTATTATATTTTGGACTAAAACCAAATGAAAGCTAAATTTGTTCAACTTATATATTTTTTTAATATTTTTTTTTTTACTTATTTTTATGCAATTTTTTTTTCTGAAATGAGAATTTCTTTATTTCAGATAGAGAGAGATCAGCTCCTACCTTCTGGGCCATAACTGAACTCCTTGGCCTTTTATTCTTTTTACTGTTTGGTCCAGAGTTGTTTTCCCTCTTTACTTTTAGGCCCATTATTGTTGTTTCATTCTTTGGGCTTACTAGATATCAATTAGCCCATTTTCCACACATTTTTTTTCCCATTTATTTCAACTCTTCATCTCATTAGCTCTTGGATTTTACCCTGATTATATCATACCATTTTTTTATTAATAAGTGTTAGTTTAATTGGGTCGAGAAATTAAACAAAAAAAAAAAGAGAATGCCTTAAATTCATTAATTTCCTTTATGTTTTTTTGGGTTTCACTCCTGTTTAATCCATAATTCATATAATTTTCATGTTCTTAAATTCTTTTTATTTTCATGCAAAAAGTACAAAATATGGAAATATGAGAAAAAATTGAATATCATGACCATATTGAAAATATTTTCATAAATAAAAAGAAACTATCATATAAGAAATTGGTACAAATGCTTGAAATAAAATTGTTTGATTGTAGTTATAATATTTATTTATACATGCAATCTCTCATTAAAAAAATTACTTAAACAACATTTTGATTAAAGAAATTTACAACAAAAAAGGTAAAGAAAAGTCCAAAAATATCAACTCTCAAACAATAAAGAAAAAAATAATAATTTTTTAAAAAATTTTATAATAAGTCCAATAATTGGGAACTGACAAGTATGGGGTGTCCCATGGCCAAAATGAAGACATTTTTGCAAGCCAATTTCAAGTCAAATTGGAATGATATTAAAATGAACAATCTGTCTTTGTCATTTTGATTTCAATTTCCAACTACCCAAATTATGGAATGGATGTTTTTTTATTCCTTTTTCAACCCTATTTTGTGGAGACTCGATTGTGCTCATATGAAAATTAAAAAAAAAAAAAATCCATTTGCATTTATTATATTTGTTTTAGGTAAGAAATCTTGGTGACACAACTCTAAGGTTATATATTTGGAATTTTAAATAAATATGCTATCTATGTAAGATTAAAAACGATTTTAAACAAACCCTAAATGATACGTCAAAAATACATCAATGTCAATATATCACAATACATTAATATCATTTTAATATATATATATATATATATATATATATCAATATGTGCATATGTCGTGGATTTTTTTATAAAAAATTATAATTTAGAAATAAAAAAATTTACAAGTAGTAGAATTTGAATTAAAATTGTGCTAGATTCACTATTTTAATTTGTAAATTAATATTCTTTTCGTCTCATTTTTTATTTATTTTTATGAGATATGTCAAAATTATATTTTATTTTTTTAATATTTAAATTTTGAAATTTTATATTTTAAAATTATATTTTAATTTTTTTTTGTTTTTTAACATTAAAAATCATAAAATTTTAATTGAATAAAAAATTTTAAATTTTAATATTAAATATATTAAAACATTATGAAAGTTATTCAATCAACTTGAAACATAAGGAGTAATTTTTTTAAATTAAAAAATTTTCAATTTTGTAACACAACTATTATGCAAAGGGGCAAAACAATAATTTAATTGTTTGAATGGCATTAATTTTTGCGAAATTAAAATTTTTTTATTATTTAATATTAAATTAAAAACTTTAAAACTTAGTGATTTTTAATATTAAAATATAAAAAATTTTAAAATATAAAAAAAATTTAAATATTAAAAAAAACATAAATTTAAAACATTAGCAATGTTTTTTGGGACAGAGGGAGTAGTTTCCAAAGTCGGCCGAAAGAAAAACGACAAAGATTCAAAGCTGGCAAATGAATATAAATCAAAATATTAAAAAAAAAAAAGAGAAAAGAAAAACAAAGAAGTTAATAATGTAAGAACTGTACGTTAAGCTTTGGAAACTTTAAATCAAAAACCCCCCAATTAACGTTCTCAAATGATTTTGATTTTATTTTCTCAGTTCCATTAACACTTCTCCACCTTCATCTCTCTCTCTCTCTTGAATCCTTCCGTCCGGTTGCCGTTTTCCCTTTCATTCTCTCCTTTCCCTTGCTAATTCAATTACAATTAGAGCTCCCTTCAGTCTAATACCCCGTACTCTGTTTCGTTCCTTGTCATTGGATTCTCTTTTATTTTCTCAATCTTTAACAATTCTCTCTATTTCTAATCTGGGTTTTGCGTCTTTTTTGGCGGGAAGGAACCGACTTTCTCCTTCCTTAGAATTCTGTTTTCTTTTCCTTTTTGTTTCCATTTTCTCTTCTGTAAAACCTCAAAAACGGGTGTAAAAATCGGAGATTTTTGAAGCTAAAACTGATGGCCATCCCACCGGGGAACCATCAACAACAAGCAAATCATGCGTCATCTTCTTTCAATGGAGCACACTTGAACAACGGGAATCCTATGCCCGAGAGCTCGGGTTCGGGTATGAAGCATAACCCTGGTATTTCCTTGGATTGGACCTTAGAAGACCAAGCTATACTCGAAGACGGGTTAAAAAAGTGAGTTTTTTTTGGGTCTTTTTCCTTGTTTTGGATTCATTGAATTTTGGGTTTTTGGTGAAATTCTATTTTGTAAATTGGAAACTTTAATTTAAATTTTTAATTTTTAATTTCAATTTCAAATACTAGGAATGTTTTATTTTTGGTCAGATTCTTGGCTGAATTGTGGTTTCTTTATCTTTTGTTATAACCATGCTGTTATAAGTAACCCGATTGAGTTCTTTCCACATTTTATTGAATTAGCTCATACTAGCCTGGTTTCTTTTATCGTTTCTTTCTTTTGTTGGGAATGGGGGATGCATCAATGGTGGTTATTCTTATTCTGTTTGTGTTTGCAAATATACCTCTTCAGCTTTCGCTTCTATGTTTTGAGGTGTTATTTCCAATTTACTTATCACAGTTGCACTCTGCATATTGATATGATTCAGATTGTAAACGAGTGTTTTAAATGCTGTTTGAAAATCTTATGTTTGTTAACATAGCTTTTTTCATGCCAAGAACAAGCAAGAAGAGCTGTTCATAAATGCTAAGAAAGAAGAAGAGAGATATTTGTTGAGATATAGGTAAGGAGGTAGAGGGCAATGCTCTTGGACCTTTTATTATAGAAGGGTAGGGTGGAAGTTGGTGGGATATGGCTTCATGTTTTATATAATAATAGAAGAAGAAAAGATATATTGCAAATATGGATTTTCATGTGCATTTGGAAGCTTGGACACAGTAACTGGATTGGCTCCAAAGTGAAGCCTTTTTCCGATTTTATCAGTGATAAATTCTGGACCTTGTTGCTGCAGAGAACATTTATTGCTCAAGTAACTGCATAAGAAGTGTTATCATGCATTGAGACAACTGCCAAAGATCTTAATTAAGTAGGTGGCAAATGTCCATGCAGTTTGTTGCACGTGTTGAGGAAGGAACTGCAAAGAACTGATTCTCTCCTACCTTTTTCCCGTTATAAAACTCTGATATTTGATATGGAAAATTAAAAATGGGTTCCTTATTTATTTATTTTTTTAAAACTATTTTCTGCATTTATTTTCTTCTATTTCATACTTTGCGTCTCAATCTTTTTGCTAATTGGTAAGTTATCTAGGATTGGGTAGAATACAATATCTGCTTGGATTTCTTTGAGCCAATTATTTGACGGAAATCAGTGAGTGATTTAATGTATTTAGATGTCACTGATGTGATTAAGTCTACAACCTGGGTTCATTATGATCCAATCTTTTTTCTTTTCTGTTCTTTGCCATGAAAATGTTGATTACGTTCCTTAACTGTGGTTAATTATGGGATCAGTATTAATTGTAAGTGTATAGTGGTATTAAAAAAAACTAATTTAAGCAAGTCTTTCAAACAACCATATCAGGAGGTATTACTGGTCAGATGGTGTATCTAAATTTCTGGAGGGAGACAAAAAAGATAGAGAGACCATAGTCCCTTACCTCCATTTTTTTATTAACTAATACTGGATAAACACTCTTGTGGATGCACCAGAACATGCTATTTTTGTCAGCACATAATTTTTATTTTTTTAATTTGATTGGTCTTTTTTATGCTAATTAATCCTGCAACTTCACTTTCAAGGTTAATGAATTGAAGCTTTTTTTCTTGCCTTGTGCTTGTATTTTTTGGTATCTCCTTGCAGATATGCAACAGAACCAAGCATAATTTGTTATGCGAAGATAGCCATGCAATTACAAAATAAGACAGTCAGGGATGTGGCTTTGCGTAGCAGATGGATGACTGTACGCAGATGGAAGACTGTAATTCTTACTGCTCTCATATGTGTCTATTTAAACCCCTTGTTATTGTTTGCCAGATTTGTAGAATTATAGAGTCATATATATAATCACATGTAGAACATATTTATCAAGTGGCTTTAGCATGCTACTACAATGATACAGTCTCTAATCATTGGATTCAATTCATTTTTTGATGGTTTCATTTTTCAATTCTACAGCAGAAGATTTAGTATTTCTGCTTGGTCCAAACAATATCTATTCTGTTTTACTGAGTCAAAATGTCTTTTATGTCTATGTTTGTGAGTATGAAAAGAGCATGATCTGATTTATGCTTTATGCAGAAAAAGGAAAATAGCAAGAGAAGGAAGGAAGAACACAATTTTGCCAGGAAAAGTAAAGACAAAAAGGTATGATGTACTGGTTCTCTCTTTCTTTGTCCAAAGTTGTACTTATTTGTGTTCTGTTTGCTCCTATGAGCATGCTCAGTTGGTTACTTCTTAGAATGCATAAAATTAGACATGAGCTAAAAGTAAATTATCTCTCTCAGTGACACTGACATGCAGACTCTGCGTATCTACATCTATCTCTTCTTTCACATGGGCACATCTGAAGAGATGTGAATAAATGCTTCCATTCACACTAGAAAACTCTCTTATGCATGTGAGGTAGTGGAGGGAAGCTCATTGACCGTAGGAAAGTTATTGAGTTTGGCAAAGTATTTTATATTTTTCATGGTAAAGATCTTAGATGGAGATTCAATTAGTAATTGCTGCTAAGGAGCTGTTTCTTTGGTGGAATTTTGATTGATTACCTTAGATTCATGTGGTATACACTCCAATCACGTTATGGTTGCACTATTATCCATGGTTGTCTTTTCCATCATCTTTTCTTTGGGGCCTCTGTTTGGGGAAATTTGTACTGGAGCAGTCCTTAGTCTGTTGATGAAAAGCTCTCTACAAATATTTAGACTTGGAATGTATTAGATTTAACAAGAAACATTTTTTCTTGCAGTTGCTAATTCATGGTAATCTTTTGTTGATATGATGCTAAACAAGGCAATATTTATATTTTATGACCATTTTTTGGACCAATAGATTCTTAGGAATATCTTTTGTTTTTCAGGAAAGAGTTGCAGATCCTTCAGCAAAGCCTACTCATTTTGCAGCTCGACCTAATCTTTCTCCACATGCACCCCCAATGATTCCTATGGATTATGATGATGGTATTCCATACAAAGGTTGGATTTTATCTTTGAAGATTGTTAATTTAAGCCCTAATAGCTCAAGGTTTAGAGATGTGCTTTGTTGATTCTTATATGCAAGTTTTACTTTCTCAAAAGTACTATCGTTTAGGCAGAAATTTTTTAAATTTTATTTACTGTAATCTGTTGTTTTCTTTTTCATCAACATATATTTAGTATTATGTTAAAAGAAGTTTTATGTACATAGTCTTGAGATAGGGAGACAGAGTCTTATATTTCATGTTTTATTGCCTCACTAGTTGCATTGGATTTTTGGTGTTCTCTTTAGATGTTCTTTGGGTTTGGGATTTATTCGATCCCTGCCATGCATATTTGTTCAGACCTCTTATAGCTGACTGAAGGTTGGTAGCCGGAGCCATCTGTTAAAGCTGTTAAAATTTTTGGTTGAAAAAAAATGTTGGACTTTTGAAGAATGCAGCAGTCACTGATGAAGCATCATTTCTTTCTGTTTTTTTAGCCTTTGTTGCTTTCTTTGGCATGACTTGGTTGGTGCCCCTTTTATGTCTATTCAACTTAATAAACTAACAATTTCAAATAAAGAAAAGAATATGAGAAAAGCGATAGAGGAAAATTTGCTGTTCTTTCCATGGATACTATTTAGTTTTGTGGAAGCATGCAGAATGCAAGTAACAGAAAAAAAGGTTCCAAGACATGTCTAAAATATACAAAAAAAAGTAGGAAGTAGCTGCAAGTACTTATTGAATGCCTTTTCTGTTCTTTATTATTGCTTTTGTGGACAATGAAGCTTGAATTTAGATTTATGGTGCCTGAATTTTGCTAGGCATGAAAATCTTTTGTCTTTTATGCTGTTATTATTGGAAAATTAATTGAAAGGTGCATTATGCTGCTTCACAGCCATTGGCGGGGAGACAGGAGAACTTCTGGAGCAGAATGCTCAAGCCTTCAACCAAATATCTGCAAATCTTTCTGCTTTTCAGGTGAAGTACTCATGTTATGCATAGATCGATTTTACTTTATTCAAGGTTTTCGATGCTTTTATGTATTTATTTATGGGCAGATGACTAGTATCAGGTCTGTTAACCCTATCTTTGGAACATCTTGATTTCTCATTTCTATTAATTCTGTTGTAAAGTATTTTATTAAGCGCATTATCTTTATGAAATTATCTACCCTAGGGACACTCCCCACCCAAAATCCTCTCTTTGATTCATACTCATGCTTCAATGTGAAAGCACTCAGAAAGTAGTGAGAGCAAAAAATATATATATATTTGTTTGGATAGAACCAGGTCCAGTCTTCAAGCAAGGAATTATCCCAACCACTTCTCATTGTTCTCCAACTTTTACAACATTGGACAAAATTGAAAGGAGTGCTTGATTTCTATTTGGCCAATAGAAGTTCCTTGAATGATTCATTTATTTATGTAAGAAGTGTATTCTTCAAATGTATTTTAACAAATAAAAACATTTGTTATTCTACAGTGAAATTGGTTGCATCATTCTTTTACTCAGATTATATTTAGTTTCTCTGGGCATTTTGTATGCTTGGTATGAATCTATGAATAATATTTGTTTTGATATTAACATCATGACCAATTGATTTTCTTCACAAGTTTAAGGAATAGGGAGAGTGCTATGGATTTAGATTTTTCTTTGTGCCCTTACCTATTCTAATAAAAATTTAAAGAGTCTCTCAATTTAATATCTGCTGTGACTGGGACTGTAATGCTTTGAAGGTAGCATCTTCGTTGTATAGTTGCAACAGAGAACATGTAAAAGTGAATAGGATTTGTGGCTCTTCATGTGGATTTACCAAAAGCTCTGATGTGTTCAGCCTTGGTGGGTCTCTAATGGAACTTGTCTCCTTTACCTTTATCCAGATACAGGAAAATATTGTCCTCCTCTGCCAAACTCGTGACAACATTCTCAAAATCATGAATGAGTAAGTTCCAGTTTTTGCTAAATTTCCCTTTTTATAATATATAGTAATTGAAAATTAAGTCCTTTTTGTCATAAAATATTGATTCCTTTAATAATGTTAAAGTTAATGACAATGTCTTTCTTTTTGGTGATAATTTGATCATATTATTTCATACATTGTTTTCTTAACTGTCAAGGATGTGGAGGCATGGGTGTCTGAGGTGCATGGTATGCTTGGGATGCAAGTTTATGTTCATGCATGTATAATTTAAGTTTATGCAGTACTTTGTCTATTTATGATTGTCTCTCGGATTATCCCTGGATTATACATACTACAAGTTAGTTTTTTCTCTCATTTCTTTTCTTCGCTTTATTGTCGTAGAATTGGATAGTATGCAGGTTTGCTTCTGTTTTCATGTATGCTGAATATTCTTAACTACAGTTGAACTGTCTTGTCGGACATCAATATTATTTTTTATATACCCCTAGGAACGTGTAGATCGAATCACCTAAATTTTACTAGATAATATAATATAGTTTACCAAAATGTTATTCGGAAACTTCTTTGGCAGTTTGCTTGCTTATTCATGGCCATTTAAATCCGAGATAATTAATTCTTGTTAATTGAATACGAGTATTGTAAAAGAGGGCAAATAAATTTTGTAGAACTAATTGTGCTAGTGGATGCTCATTTCTTGTTTAGTATTAAGGATTGTCAAACTTGATTATCATAATGCAATTCTTATATGCTTTATTGACTTCCATTTTCAGCTTGAATGACATGCCGGATATAATGAAGCAGATGCCACCTGTTCCGGTGAAAGTGAACGATGAGCTAGCTAACACCATTCTTTCCCCTGCACCCCATTCCATGCAATCATGATCCTGCCTCCGACTCGTAAAATCTCCTGATTAGTTTACCATAACAGGGCATGGTCATTGCCTGTGCTAATCGAGAAATAACTGCAGATGAGGTTGACCCGCCTTTACCGTTTAGAATAAATACTCTTCCCTCCTTTTCTTGTATGTAGAAGGCTTTTTTCTTGGTTCCTTTTTGTTTCTGTACTCAGTAATGTGTTTCGTAGTTCAACATAGAAGGTGATTTAGGGCTTGTTTAGGGTATGTATGCATAAATAAAGAGTTAAAATTTCAATTTTAATTCTTTATATTTGTATAATTTTTATGTAAATTAGATTTTCTTCATGCTAGATGATCGATTGCAGGCTGTAGAGTTTCATATTAACATTATACATTAATAGTATTATTATACTATAAATATTTTAAATACATTGACTAGAATAATGATTTTATAATAGAAAACAAATTAATTTTTAATTATGATTTTTTAAAAAAAGTGTTGTAATTAATTTGTATATATTAATATGATGTTTTGGAATAGCCTATTATAGCATAGGAAATGATTAATTTATATCAGTGTAAAATTAAAAAAGTTTATTTTTTTAATCATTAATTTCAATAAATTTAATGAAAAGAAGTAAGTAAAAAAGAGGGAAAAAAGTTAATTTTGTTTATTGAATTTATAAAAATTAATAATTAAAAAAATGTAAAACTGTCCATCCCTCCTCTTTAATATAAATATAAATATATATATATATATATATATATATATATATAAACTAACAAAGGAAGCATTTTCTATGTATAAAATGTTTCCACCATAGGTCTTAATCTTTATAATTTTTTAATACTTTTCAAAGTAATTATATGTAAAGGGAGGCTTTTTCATTTTCATAAGTAAATATAAAACCCAAAAAATAAATGTCAAAAGTATAATATTTTTATTTATTGTGTTTAAGCAACTGAAAGGAGATATCAAACTATTGGTTTGTTTGAATTCAACTTCTCAAACTAATCCAATTCATACAAATTCGTTAAACAAAATGTAAATGTCCTCAGTCAGAATATATCAACCCGTAGGAATAATTTTCTGCTAATATGAGGTTCAATTCAAACTCAAATCTGAATTAATTATAATTTAAAATAATTATCGAATATCAAAAAATCTCAAATAACAAAAAAAAAACCTTTCTAATATGATTACGATTTGTGACATACCAAAAGCATGAAGAAGGAAATCAAATATCAAATATATTCCTGCATTGTTGCTGTAACACTACAATCTCACCCCAATTTCATCCCAATCTCATGTCAGCATATTTTGAATATATATATATATATATATATATATATATGTAAATTCATATTTATGAAACATCTTTTATAAAATAATTGATAAAATATTTTTATCAGAGCATATATTCGTAAATTAGGTGCAGGTTGTTGGTACATTCATGACTGACTGAGATCTTTGTAAATATTAACTGTATTTACTTGTTCTGATTCCAACAATGGAACCTGTCAAGGGGGACAATTCATAACAAGTAGTGATTACAAAACAATGTAGGGCTTACACAAGTTCAATTCAGAACCTGCTAAATTCTTATCCTGGCATGGAAAGTATAGCAGAATGTCAGTTAGTGAAGGATGCACTAGACAGGGACAATTCATACTTTTTGCAAAATTGCAATTGGATTACCTAGACAGGGAAATAAAATAGAATCAGAAGCCATTTTTGGTCTCCGAGGAAAAAACATTGAAAGTTTATATAGACACTAGGCTTCCTCCAATCACCCTAGGAGGTGTGATTTGGGCAGACAATTGGCTTAGTTGATGGTGAATTGGGCCTTGGGGAGTAGTAAACGGAATGCATGGCTTTTGGTTTTGATGGGCTTGGGTCCTGATTTACATGGAAAGGGTTTGGATATATAGGCTTCAAGAACGATTTGCATTCGCGTGTGAGGAGTGGATTTTTGTTGGGTTGTAAAATTTCGCATCCGATACATATTGATTGGGTTAGAATTATTTGTTACAAGATTCAAAAAAGTATGAATAATATTTTTGAAAAAAAAAAAAAAGCACATATATAATATTAAGTTATTTAGAAAAATGAACAAAAAAAAAAAATGAAATGATGAATAAACTAAAAATATCAACAATCGTTTACAGTAATAATTGATCAGCAAAAGGGCTAACGTGGGACCTAACTTCATCTCGGAATTTCATGCACCTTTTCTTCTACGAACGCTAGCCTCGTGTGTAATTGTTTTATCCTTGCTTGTCTGTACAATTATTGATCTCGATCACCGCCCATCCCAAACCACAAATATGGCTGAACATTGCTTCATCATGGTTCTTGAAAATAGCCATGTATCTCCACCACCAGGCTCAGTTTCCGCAACCTCTCTCCCTTTTACTTTCTTTGAACCGTCTGGGTTTCTTCTTGTCATATGCATCGCCTTTTCTTCTTTGAATTCCCATACCCAACTTCCCATTTCATGCAAAACTCTCTATCCAATCTCAAAAATTCCCTCTCCCTTTCTCTGCAACATTTCTTCCCTTTTTGCAGTCAATCTCAAGTTGCCCCCACATCTTAAAGACCTTATATTTACTATGCCGATGGTGATTCTGTACCCTTTGTTGTCACTGAATCGACAGCAGAGTTTAAGCATCTCACCGTCAATGATCATATTCCACGACGTGGTCAGGAATTAGTAGGTCTCATCCCGAAATTGCCATTGCCAAGTACGTGCTCTGATGGTGACAATTTTGCAAGCAGCAGCCTCTCATGGCCATCCAAGTCACTATCATTCCTGATGTTGGGATTTCGATGGGGGTTACCTTTTGTCATGTTGCAGCTGATGGGATGGCCTTTGATCATTTCCCCAAGTAATGGGCGTCGATTTGTAGGTCACTAGGGGACTTAACTTTTGTTAAGAATTCCCCACCTGATTATAGCAGGGATTTGATCCAAGACCCTCGAGGGATTTGGTCCATTTTTCTCAAGGAATTGTTTGATGCTGAGATTTTAACGAGAATGAGTACTCCTCCAACAGACAATGTTCGAATCTGGCTTGTAATCAGCCAATCCCACGTTGAGATGTTCAAAAAATGGATTGATATAAAGTGTATGGAAGAGAACGAGAAGGATCATCCGAGATCGTCAACATTCGTGGTAACCACTGCTTTCATTTGGGTTTGTTTGATCAAATTACATCAAAGTAATAAAACTCCTGATCAATTGTTAAGAAATGATAAAGCGATTTGTTTCTTGGGCTTTCTAGCTGATTGTAGAGATCGCCTAAGATTACACACGAATTATTTTGGAAACTGTCTGAAACCATGTTTTGTAACAGCAAAAACAAGTGAAATGATTGGAGAAAACGGGATTTTTGTGGCGGCAAACGCTATTGGGAGAGAAATTCAGGAATTGGAGAAAGAACCATTGAAAGGGTTTAGAGAATTGGATTTCAAGGGCAAAGGAGGTACTCAGTGAATGTGAACGCTTTATATCACTTGCTGGATCACCAAAATTGCGAGTTTATGAAACTGATTTTGGGTTCGGAAGACCAACAAAGAGTGAGGTAATTCACGTTGGTTCTAAAGGATCGATTTCAATTGCTGAGAGCAGGGATGATGGGAAAGGTGGGGTTGAATTTGGCTTAGCTCTTGCTTCAGATGAATTGGACAAATTCAATGGCTATTATTGAGAATGGCCTATCGAACCTGTGATAATAAATCGTTCTACAATGAAGTGGTTGTTGGTTTAATTGATTTTTAAATGTACTTCAAAATTACAAATGAAATGTTTTTTTTCCTTTAATATGGGCATATTGGAAATAATGCACCAGCAAAAGAACAAAAATAGAAAGGCAGGCAGGAGCAACTCCAAAATTTTCCTCTCTACAAAAAATGATCATATAAAGATTTGTCTGTATGGATCATAGCTTTGGGTTGAACAATGAGGGATCAATGAGTTCTGAGTTCAAAAGAAATCTCTTCTGCTTCATAACTTTCAATTGTCATAAAGATATAATTGCATAAAATCCACACAATCATCTTTTTTTTTTTCTTTTTACTGAAGTTACATAATAAAAAATACAAGCACAATCAAATAACACTCAATATAATATATATATATATATAAATATATATATAATATAAATCACACAAAATAATATAAAATTGGATTAAGTCCTCAATTGGTAAAACTTAGAGCTTCAGAATTGGATGATATTAATTCTTGAAACAAGAAGCAGCTAGAGAATCAAGTCTCACTCTGTTCTAGGCCATGAAATAATCTGTCCCAAGCTGAAAACAAAATAAATTATATCATCTCAATATCCTTTCATTAGCTCCCATCAATCAACAACCACAAATATAATCAGTCTGTGAAAAGGTATGTGACATAATAAGCATGAATAAAAAGTAAAATTTTAATTAAATTGAAAAATATATTATTCCAACTTCAATTTTATTAGCTTTTATTTATGATGCACAGTCTTTCATTTTATTCAAACCAATCTGATTGAAGTTTTAACCACTATTTAACATCAAAGAAAATAAGCACAAAAAAATTTCAATAATTTTAGTCACAACATGAAAAAATACAAAAAATATAAAAAATGATACAATTTAAAATTTTAATATGAACCATAAATTAATTTGACAAAAATAAAAAAATTATATTTGTGTTTAGCGCGTTAACAC
Organism: Durio zibethinus; assembly: GCF_002303985.1. Next base: position 9,843,087 of record NW_019168026.1, read on the forward strand.
AAATTTTATGACAATAATTTTCGTATTTTATACGAATCAAACACAATATGAATATACAAATTATTAGATGAATAAATAACTAAAACACAATAATAAGAGAACAATTAAGAAGTAACATATAAATGTTAAAATTATTGAAAACAAAGTATGAAGCTGCAAAAAAGTAAGATGGTTTCCATCCATTTAAACATTAATCAGTAACTTATCAATTTCTTTAAATTATTTTATTATTCTTAAGTCAGATTAATATATAACATTGTTGTTCAATTTTATTCATTTTACATTAATTATTACATTAGGCACTACCAAAAATAGCTTTCAGTTTTTACTTTTATATTTATTTTTTTTGTTTATAGGAGGGCAAAACCCTATTACAAAGGGAAGGAGTGGCTTGATTCCAACCCAAGTCCCATATTTTCAAGTTTTTATTTTTATTTTAACAAAGTGTAAAGCAAGAATAATAATTGAAAAAAGAGAAGATAGTAAAGGAAGTGACGCTTAAATTTTGCTGGAAGATTGAATTTTAGCCTAACCTGTGTAAGCGATGGAAGGTTCCTAAATGTTACCAATCCGAATATTTCGAATGTGAGCAATATTTGGCCAGTCCACACCAATACCCCTTTGGCATCTTTCCGATAGCTGGGGACATCTCCAAATGTACAATTCTTTTAAAGTGGTCAGACATTGCATCCCCTTTGGCATTGATGTCAAGTTACTGCATCTATAAATGGACAAAGACTGAAGAGAAGTTAGGTTTTGCAGAAACTCCTCTGGCAGAGAATCTATATCTTCCATCTCTTCAAGCCTCAATTTTGTCAATTTGGAGAAAGGAGGGAAAAGTGAAGAAGACGAAGAAGATGATGGTTCTTCTGAAGTTGTCATCTTCAACTTCAATATCTGTTGGAGTTGCTTCCAGCTGGTTCTTTTCAATCACAGCGTTGTGACTGAAGGATACAGCAGTATAGATATTAGATTAAGAGGACAGCTTTCTATTCTTAAATCTGAAAGGCAAGGAAAGCAAGGCAGCTGTGCATTTGAAGCTTCATCAACATCAACCCTCCACCATCCCTTAAGATTTGGGCAATTCTTGAGGTCAAGTTCCTCTAAGGATGGAAAAAATTTTGTTGATTTTGAAGAAGACAACTCCTTTTGCTTTTCAATCTCTGACACATTCTCCAAAGCTTTTAATCCTGAAAGCCTAAGAAATTTGAGGGAAGAGAGCTGATGCAGTGGTGGCAGAAGCTTGCATTCAACACAATCTTCTAAAATTAGTAGAGTTAAATTGGTTATGGAAGACAGCCAGCTTGAAATCTTGCTTCCTGGATACCCATTCACCTTAAGCTTCTTAAGATTTGGGTGTGGTTGGAGGCGTTCAAAAACCAATTCAGACTTCTCATTACTTGCATCATCGTCCTCCTCCTCCTCATCATCACTCCAGCTCAATTTCAAGTGTTTCAAATTCAATTTTTCTTTCAACTAAGAAGATCCAGGCTCTGGAATAGCATTTTGTAAAGAAGAAATATATATTTCTCCTTTGAGGTTGTTCAGTCCATTCAATTCCCTTAACTCACCAACTTCTTTGCCTCTCTTTCCCACAACAAACTGGTTTAACGTTTGCAAACAAATTAGTTGCCCCAGTCCACGTGGCATGTAAGCCAAACTATAACAACCATCAATATAAAGATATCTGAGGTTAACTAGCCTTGTTGTTTTGCTCGGCAATTTTTCAAGTCCGAAGCAATAAGAAAGACTTAATGTTTGCAAATTCTGTAGCCTAGATAAAGAACTAGGTAATTTTTTAATATTTTTATTTCCATTAAGAAAAAGAGCCTTTAAATGTTTCAATTTGCCTATGGAATGCGGTAACCTCTCAATACCTACGTAACTCAAATTCAAAGAGCGTAGGTACTTAAAATTAGTCGTAAGTGCATTGCAATTGGATTGATTCAAGTAGCCACCGCTTATTTGGGAAAATGTCCTTACTCTCTTTGCTTTGAGCAAGGCGCTTGGAATTTCCCAAGAATAATCTAATTCATCTTCAAATAACACATGGCGAGTTCTTTCATCTACATTTTCTGCTTCTAGACTTGCAATGCAACACTCATTCCCAGCAACAGAGCATGCAAGTTCATGCATTAGATCATGCATTGTGAAACTCTTCACATTTCCTGAATCATCTTCTTTTGCAACTTGAAAAAAGGATCTCCAAAGCAAATTCATGAAATAACCATGCCCAATATCTTCTAGATCTTCGTCTCTACTTCGTGGCTGGATAAACCCTAGGGCCATCCAATCCATGATCAAATCTTTAACCTCAAACTCAGTGTCCTTCGGAATTAAAGAGCAATAAGCAAAACATTGTTTCAAATGCGGTTTAAGATGATCATAACTCAACTTTAAAATTGGCATAATGCCACTTTCTGGTCGAGTTATATGATTAATAAAATTATTCCTCACCTTTAACCAGTGCTCTTCTGTTCCTTTACCTAGTAGACTTTCTGTTCCTTCACCTAGTAGACTTCCTATCACCCTTAAGGCAAGAGGGACCCCTTTACACTTCTCTACAATCTCCATTCCAATTGCTTCAAAGTGTGAACCATTGGATTCGTGGCTTTCGTCATCAAATGCCTTTTTCTTCAGTAGTGACCAAGATTGGCATTTTGACAATCCTTCAAGCACATGTGGCGAAACTGTGCCTGTGATTTTTGCAATCCGCCTACTACGAGTAGTGATAACAATCCAACTTCCCCTTGCACCACCTAATAGCAAATTTCTCAAATTGTGCCAATTTTGGGAGTCCTCATTCCATACATCATCCAGAACTAGCAAGTACTTCTTTCCATTAATGTTGCCTCGAAGAATATTTTGCAGTGTTTCCATCTGGAGGTCCTTTACAGGTTTGCTTCCAGTTGCAGCCTCAATGATTTTTTCCACAATGACTTTTAGCTTAAACTTCACTGAGACACAAACCCACATTTTTAGCTGGAAATATTCTCCAACATTTTCATCGTTGAAGACCATTTTAGCTAATGTGGTCTTTCCTAATCCTCCAATCCCTATTATGGGAACAACTGAAACATTTTCTTCTCGTTTGGATTGTAGCAGCAGTTCTATAATTTTCTTTTTATCACCATCTCTTCCAATTATATCGTCTGCAGGCACAAAGGAATGAGTTTGGTCCCTCTCCATAATTTCAACTAGCGACTCTACAGGGCGGTCACTAAAGTGAAATTTGTCTCTATCATCGGCAATCTGATCTAGTCTCTCTCTAATGGCTTTAACTCTATGAGCCATCTTGAGACTATATGCAAGCTGGTTTGATTTGGAGAAGAAAATGC